>JPSZ01000004.1:720101-1227169 GCA_002161795.1 Curvularia sp. IFB-Z10
CTGGACGCTCTTTGTAGATCTAGGGTGATGGGCAAACTGCCAAGGCCGATGTTTCGTCTGCCGTGTTGATTATAGTGGTGCATGAGTCCCGGAAGGGCTTGATGAGGTGGCTACTCCGAGTAGAAGCGTCGCATGTTCATGGTGGAGCACAGGTAGACAGCCAGTCACAAGGCCGTATACAAGACGCAGCGTGATGATGTTGCAGTAGCAGTGGCGACATGGGGGATGTATGGTGAGAGAGGTGGGTTCGGACGAGTCCAAAAATAGAAGCGAGAATGCTGGGGTATGCGCTCAGCTGCCTTAAGTCAACAAAATGTCCCCGAAGCAGCCAGGCCTGACCCGCCCAAAGCACCTGAAGGACCGCAAATTATCATCATCAACCGTGACCCTCCCACGACGCGACCCGATAGCGCGCATCGACGGATTAGCCTTTACGGAATCGCACTCCCGCGGCGGCGACGACGAAGAAAAAAATAATAGTAATAACTGTACGGCGACAGTGCTGGGCGCTTCGCATCCTATCGTTGGACTCATTCGCGCTGGACTTGCAGGTCCTATTGCGACAGCAGCCGCTCTCTCCTGCCTTTTCTTGGAAGCCCGCAAAGAAGTAAACCCGTGGATCGGAGGCACTGGCTATCGCGCGTTCTCTACGGGGTATACCCATGGCCTATTGCTGGCATTAGCGCGGCTGCGACTCATCATTGCGCTCCCATGGCATGCTGATCGGCAGAGGAAGCAGCTGAGAGAGCGTTACATTGCGCAAAACCGAACAGAACCATGCAGGTCGACTTTGGCGAGGAGGGACAGACGGAGCACAATCTCCTGACAGCCAACGGTCACGCCCACACCCACTCCCACACTCACTACGATCACCCAGGGCCCGGCGGCGGCCCGTCCTACTCGCCCTTCCGACATCCAAACGGCAGCGGTGGCGGTGGCGGCGGCAGCAGTAGTGGCAGCAGTGGAAGCGGTGGTCGTGTACCAGCGATTGACTCAGGACTGGATCAGAGCACAGGTGCCAGCCGCAATGTGCACACGCCCATGTCGGCAGTCCCCCATCAGGCGCAGCCAGGCCATCTACTTCAGCCTGACAGTGCCGGACACCTCACTCACGGCTTCTATGGCGACATGCGCAGCTCCCAGACTCCCCCCGCCTCTGCGAATGCCTCACCGCGCTTCTCCGCCATATCGCCCACCAGCCAGCCGCGCCAGGGAACAGCCCACTTTGAGCCTACCGACCGCGACCCTCCCCCGCGCGACGTGTCCGACGACACCATCGACAATGCCTACGCCGCCTTCATCCTCTACTGCAACCCCAACTTCCCCACTACCACCGACACGGCCGAGCTAGTCAAGCTGTTCCGGATGCCTCCAAAGAGCGACGGCAACGCATTCAGCACATGGTCCCTCTTTGAGCTGATTCGGAAGTTTGACGCAAAAGAAATAAAGACCTGGACACAGCTGGCACTGGATCTGGGCGTGAAGCCGCCAAACACCGACGAAGGACAGAGCACGCAAAAGGTGCAACAGTACTCTGTCAGGCTGAAGCGATGGATGCGTGCTATGCATATCGATGCCTTTTTCGAGTATTTGTTGGGCAAGCAGCATCCCTACTTCCTGCAGATACCCCCACCGCACCAGCCCTTTCCAAGTCAAGGGCGTGATGGCGTGCCTCTAGAGGAAGACCTGGCCATAAGGGCCCTCGATCCCAAGTTCAAGCCCAAGCGCGGGCGCCGGAAGGCCGATGAGGGAGACGACGAAATCGACTTCGACGAAGGCACACCAGCTCGTAAACGGCCTCAGCTTGATACTTCCGTGGCATTTGGCAACGTGTTGCAGCCGCAGTCAGCATATCCTACCAGCGCTCACCCAAACAACATGCATGGAGGTTTCTTGACCCCACAAGATCCATGGACTGCAGTCTCAACCGTCACTCCATCCTCTGCCAACACTGCAGCCTCAGCTCCAAGTCGTCTAGGCCAGGGTGGGCTTACACCCTACACGGATTCACCAATGTCAGGTCATCATGCACGATGGCGCGTAAATACACAAGATACACCTCACACACCCCACCCACTTTCCGCCGTAACTCCACAGTCTGCTTATCCGTTCTTCGACGAACCACAATCCGCCGTCACGCCCTCCAGTACTAGGTCACGTTCTCGTCGGCGACACGGCCCTGCTGTATCATCGGCATGGTCAACCAACAGCGGGACCGCCACTGGCAAACTTCGGGGCCGGCCTCCCAGTAATCGCTCGATTAGAGATGGGCCCTTTGTGACGTTCCCAGCGAACCCCAAGACCAAAGAAGGGCCACCCATCGACCGAAATCCAGGCAACCTGACACCAATCGTTGAGCGAGCGCATTCGGACCCTCCAGCCCCAGAGAACTCTGTCCGCTTCCCACCCACCCCAGCGTCTGCGGTTTCCCCGTCGAAGATCGAGGGACCGCCTGCGGGTGGGGCACCACAGAAGCAACGGCTGAGTCTCCAGGTTCCTCCCAATGTTGGCAACCCAGTAGTACGATTGACTACGCCAACTGTGTTGGTCAACGGGTTACAAAACGACTCTCCAAGCACAGGGATAGGACCGTCCCCGATAAGCGCTGCTTCAACCCAAGTCTCGCCTGCAAATACCTACGAGCCTCAAAGCATGTACGAGAAACAACAAAATCGGCCAACGCACCAGACGTATCATGGGAACCTGACTCCGTCCGAGACGCCCGCACAACAGCAACCACCGCCACCAACACGATTGCAGACCGAGCCAGAACTACTCTCAACGTCATCCAACTTGCCGTCGGCGGTTCCTTTAGAGACGTTGAACCGCGCGCTAGCTGCAGAGCTAATACGCGCCCCGTTGACTGGTCGCCGCAAGCGCTTACGAGGCAACGAGGCCAAGAGACTCGCTTCAGCCATCTTGCAGCCCCTCCATGCCAAGCCCTCGCCTGGCTCTACGCCCCCAGCAAAAGTCATGAGTGACTATGCGCTGGGCATCGCGATTAGCAGTTGTCTTGGGCTCGCAAGCACCGTGGGTGTGGGCGTTGGCGGGCCGACTGGTGGTGTACGCCGCGTCGAGTGCATACGGTTTCGCGTTGGGGGCGATGGGTACGAGTCGCCTGTTGACGAAGAGGACGACGACGAAGAGCAAGAGAATGCCGCAAGAGGTGGAGACAGTATCAAGGAGACTTTTGACGTCTTTTTCGCTGTCGCATTTGGTGGGTTGACGGGTGAATGGGTTGCCAAGGGTTTGGACATGCCTGCTTCTTCTCCCTCTTCTGCCGCTGATGGCGATGAGCCCACTTCCACGGAAAGAGATGCATCACGGTCCGATGCGAATAACGATAATTGGAAAAATAAATTTCTTGATGCGCAGAGTAAGCTGTGGGAGGCTAGGGAGGAGGTTAATAATCTCAAGGACAGGATTCTCGAGGCCGTCTTGTAGACTGCTTGCTTTAGTCCTTGGGAAGTGGAGAGATGAGAGCCTTTTCGCGTCAGGTTTGGGTCTTGGGTACAAGGGATAACATCGGCGTACAAGTGGTTGCTTTGGTTTTTTTTTCCGGATTGGTTAGGTTGAGAGGTTGGGATTTGTTATATACCCCAGTGTTGTTGTTGTTGTTGTTGAATTCCTGGTATCATTCATCTTCATCTTGCTGCACGTAGATAGTTTGTAGTGTATATAAATTCGTTTTTTCTTGACTGTGCTTTGTTTCGTCTTCATTGGTATCATAAGGCTATTATGCTTGATCACGTTACTTCTTTCCTTCTATCTAATTGCTGGTATCAAATATGGTGTATTTTACGCATCACCTGTTTCTTTAGCTACCTCGACGGAAGCCTCATCCTTCTCCCACGGCTTCTTCCGCTTTGGCTTTGTCGCTTGCGTCCCTTGGCCATCTAGCACCGTAGGCGGAATCTCCTTGATGCCCGGTACTGGTTTTCCGCTCGTTATCAAGTCTACGATGTGTGCAAAGCTGGTGGGGTAGGGCGCAGGCGGCTCGGTTGCGTTTGGAGGCGAGGGGAGGACGCCGCTTGGCTCAGTAGTTGAAACGGGCGCAGTGGTGGTTGTCGTTGTCGTCGAACTGTTGCTTGTAGGCTCATTGCTCCTTGGTGCCAGCTCTTGGTCTATGACGGAGGATGCGAGTACGTTTGTTGAACTAGGGGGTGAAGGGGGCGGTCGGTTACGTGCATTGCGGTAGGATTTGTAGGCGTCAAAGTCGATGTTTTTGTTATATTTTCTATACCATTCTAGTCAGCCTGGTTCGAAGGTATTTCCTTGTCAAGTTACGAGTTGCCAGGCGTACGTACCTTGCATAATAGAAGCATCGCGCCCGCAATGCCAACTCATTCGTTTGCTCTGGCGTGCTATTGCTTCCTATAATGGCTTGCAGACCAGCCTGAAACTCTACATCGTCATCCCAGTTGTAGCACTCCAGCGCTTCGTAGACGTCGTTCAGCCCATCTGTAGTGGCGCTCATGGCTTAGTCTACCCCGTTACTCGCAGTGAAAGTTGATTGGAAGAAAGAGAGCACTCTGCGACCTCTAGGGTCATGTGATTCGCTTGATCATGGATTGGAATAATGCGCATGAACTGTTGAGCCCAAACAATGTACGTCGTGAAGGTGGTGCATGAGGCAGTGTGGGGTAAAGGTAGGCCGGCAAGAGGCTCAAGCTCCCAGGCTACGCCTCGCTAAACGTGCGCCAAGTTTCTCTCAGCTTCATCCCACGACCGGCCTCTCTCCATCCTTCTCTCACTTCTCCCTTATCAACTTCTTACGACTTTCGCAACTTCCACCAGCCTTTTCTTTTCCCATTGAGCTTCCTTTCTTTGATACCTGTTTTGATACCCACCTTGCGCAGCCATGTCCGAGTTCATCGGGTAAGTCGCGGCTGCGCCGAATTAGACTCGAGCTCCGGCTGACCCACGACGCGTAGATCTCGCATTTCCCTCATCTCGAAAAGCGACATCCGGTCAGTACCCAGTTAATGCTGGGTTATTGCAGCCATTGACTCGCCATAGCTATGTCGGCACGCTCGTCGAGATCAATTCAGAAGCTTCCACAGTCTCATTAGATAATGTGCGATCTTTTGGTACAGAGGGTCGCAAGGGTGGCAAGGACGAGTACCCTCCGTCAGACGTCGTGTATGAGCAGATTGTCTTCCGAGGCAGTGATGTGAAGGATTTGCGCATTGAGGAGCCGGTGAAGGACAACGCGCAGCCTGCCATGCCACAGGACCCCGCCATCATCGGAGTAAGTCTACAACACCTCTCTTCTTCTTCTTGTCCGGTGATGTAAAATTTTCGGATGTAAATCACAAAACCACCGAGAGCGCAAAACCGTGTGGATATTTTCCGTTGCCTTCCTTCTGAGCCCCTTACATACAGTCCGCTTTTCCTCAATTCCTTCTTAGAGCCTAAAGCTGACGCGACGCATGCGCCACAGGTACAGCAAACTCAGGCACGACAAGAAAGCAGCCCACAAGACGTATCTGGACGTCAACAGCCACCACAGAACTTCCCTCAGCCTGGTCAGTTCCCTCCTGGAGGCTACCCGCCTTTCGGTGGCCCTGGAGGTCCGTATGGCAACCGCTTCGGTCCCCAGGGTGGGTTCCCTGGTGGCCCAGGTCCTTTCCCTCCCGGAGGACCTCCAGGCGCATTTGGTATGCCTCCATTCGGAGCGCCTCCTGGCTGGTACCCGCCTGGCCAAGGCTTCCATCAGCCCCCCGGGCCATTCTCACCAAACATGCCGATCGGTCCTCCCGGCTTGAACCAGAACCAGCCTCCACAAGGTCCGCGAGGTCCATCAGGACCCCAAGCTGGCAGGGATGAGAAGTCTGGTCAAGCGCAGCAGCCAAAGGTTGCAGAGGCAGACGGTGCGCCGGCCAAACCACAGGCCAAGAACAGCGCGAAGGCTTCTGGCGCTACTCCTACACCTGCTGGTGCGAAACAGGCTCCCCCGCCGCCCGTCGATTCGAAACCTGATGTAATGGCTGCGTTGGCGCCGCCTCACCCTCAGAACACTCAGCAGCCTGTCTCAGGGAAGGGTGGACCAAAGGGCGGACGAATCATTCCTGCAGTCCCCATTCCAAGCCCAAGAGCTAACAAGACTGCACCCCATGCGCACCAACAAGCCGCTGCTGCTGTTGCCACTGCCCAAGTTCCTAGCGCTGCTCAACAACAGAATGCTACGCAGTTGGCGACTGCCGCTGTGGCCGAGGCTATGGCGAAGCTCAACATCCAAAACAAGGGACAAGTCCAGAGCCAGCCTCAAGGTCAAGCACCCGCTTCGGATCCTATGAACAACTTGGCCCAGAAGGTTGAGGGTATGCGCGATCAGAACCGCCAACATGCACCACGTCAACGAGGTACCGGCGAGTTCCGTGGCAGGGGTGGAAGGGGAGGCCGAGGCGGCCTTCATTCGCATCATCCGAAGATGGAGGTCCCCACAACTGACTTCGATTTTGAATCCGCAAATGCCAAGTTCAACAAGCAAGATTTGATCAAGGAGGCTATTGCTTCTGGGTCACCCATGGGTGAAGGCGCGGCTACTACAGCGGACGCATCTGCCGACAAGGAGGAAGTCATTATCCCAAGTGGTTCAATGTATGATAAGAGCTCCTTCTTTGACAACATCTCGAGCGAGCTCAAGGACAGGGAAGAAGCAGCTACACGTGGTCAGGAGTTCCGCAGCCAAGAACGCCAGAAGAACATGGAAACTTTCGGCCAGGGCAGTGTCGATGGCTACCGAGGCCGGGGTCGGGGCCGGGGCCGTGGACGTGGTGGGCGTGGTTCTGGTTACCGCGGTCGTGGCGCTCCTCGTGGTCGTGGTGGTGCTGACCTCGGTGTTCAGCCTGCTGCTTAGTTTGAGGACCTCGTACCTCCTAGTCGCACTGAAATTACCATGGCTTCGCGTATCCCAGGAAATTCACTGTCAGTTCAGTCTTGTTTAGTTGAGCGATCCGAGCACGGCGAGTATCTTCTTTTTTTAGTCACAGCCCTATGGGCTTTGCTTCTGGTCGACTGGAGCGGCGTACTTTTCTCCGCATGTATTTGTATATCTAGGGTTGCATATGGAACCGGAACAAAAGCCGGGCGACTTGGATGGTATGGGAGGGGCGGAAGTATACGCGATACGATTTCAAATAATGATCATGAGTACCTGCCCAGTATTTGTTTTGTCCTGAACCTTGCATGCAGTTGGCCACCTGCTTATGCTCGTCCATGTTGATGGTATGCATTTGTTTCTCTATACGCCCCTGGACTTTGAACCCTTCTAGCGAGACCACGTTCCTCGCGCATCAATGTATCCTGTAAGTCTTTGCCTCCTGTCAACACTTTTTGTTCACAGGTCACCGGGGTAGAAGAGGTGCTTATAGCATCGACGACGATAGAAGTAAGTGTTCATCCATCGTTCAGTTACTGAACCTCACCAGTGGAAAGAGACCTCGCTTTTGAATTCCATTGGTTCTTCATCTCTATCGCGACATAGGTAACAAAGCCTTTTCTTGAGTTCATTTCTGCGCACTAACAGTAGATATATCTCTTCGGATATCCTTGTCACGTAAGCTGACTTGTTGTCCTGCAGCTCACTGAAGTACCTTCCAACAGTCCATAATCCCGGACGAAACGGGTTAGGTAGTCCCTCGTGCTGACCCCCAACTTCTGCCTGTTCACTTGCGTTCCTTTCTCTGAACTACCATAATAACAACAGAAGCTCGTTCATCCACATCAGTTTATATCAGTCCTCGATATCAACAGTCAATTTAATCGCTCTCTGTGCCACGCAGAGGTGCCTTCACCATGCGTCTTTTGAAAGCGCAGAGTAACGGTAACTTCAGCCTTGTCGAATTTCAAGGCAACGAGTTTCCGCCCTATGCCATTCTTTCGCACACTTGGGGTGCTAACGGGGACGAAGTCACATATCAGGACCTGGTCAACGGTATAGGGCAAGGGAAAGATGGATATAAAAAGCTAGCCTTCTGTAAGGGCCAAGCTATAAAAGACAACCTCCTTTATTTCTGGATCGATACGTGCTGCATCGACAAGTCCAGCAGTTCAGAGCTTTCAGAAGCGATCAATTCCATGTTCAACTGGTATCGCAGGGCAACAAAATGTTACGTTTACCTCTCCGATGTGTCGAGCACCGACTCTGCTCAAGACAGCATCACCTTTTCGAAAAGCAGATGGTTCACTCGAGGATGGACACTGCAAGAACTTCTTGCTCCACAGTGTGTCCAATTCTTCTCAAAAGAGGGAGACCTAGTGGGCGACAAACATGGACGCGCAGAAGAGATCGCTAAGATTACAAACATACCAATAGAGGCTCTTCAAGAACCAAACCTCTCTAGGTTTAGTGTCGAGGAACGAATGCGATGGGCCCAAAGCCGAAAGACGACGCGTGAGGAAGATCAAGTGTACTCACTGTTGGGCATTTTCAACCTCTACATGCCACCCATTTACGGCGAAGGTGAAGATCATGCACGTTAGCGAATGAAGGGATTAATCAGAGAGTGTGAGGCCAGCAAAGCGGCAAAATTGAGCAATATGCAGCATTGGCTATCAGCACCAGATCCATCAGTAAACTACCAGAAGGCGCTCAAGCAGCGTCAGCATAATACAGGCTTGTGGCTTCTGGATGGGGAGAGATATGCGAAGTGGAAGTCAGACGCTGCGTCGTTTTTATGGATACATGGCATTCCCGGCTGTGGCAAGACAATCCTAAGTTCCACTATCCTTGAGAACATGTTCCAGTATTGCGACAATCATTCCGGATATGCCATTGCATACTTTTATTTCGACTTCAACGATGTGCAGAAGCAGGATTCTGAGCGCATGCTACGCTCATTGGTTGTTCAGCTTTCACGGCAAGCAATCAACATACATTCAGGTCTGGATGCTCTTTTCTCCTCGCATGAGAATGGGAGGCGACCACCGGCTCTTGGAGACCTCTTGAAGGTGTTTTGCGATATGATCCGGCAGTACCAACAAGTTTACATCGTTTTGGACGCTTTAGATGAATGCAACCAGCGGCCTGAGCTGATGGAAATGCTTGGAACAATAGCTGGCTGGAAGATTTCAAACCTACATCTCATCATGACAAGTCGGCAGGAACAAGATATCGAAAGTTGTCTAGAAGGCTTTGTGAATGCGCAGAATCACATCTGTCTTCAAAGCGATATGGTTGATCAGGACATACAGCACTATGTTCGCCAACGGCTTTCTGACGATAAGGACTTGATCAAGTGGAGAAATGATGCCGTTCTCCAACAAGAGATTGAGACCACCCTTATGAGGGGCTCCAAGGGAATGTATGTGCAATTTGGCGCTTTTGTGTTCAAATCCTGACTGTCATCTAGGTTTCGATGGGCTGTTTGCCAATTGGACACTTTGGGAAATTGTCTCAGTCGATCACTGCTGCGGAAAGCACTCAAAACACTCCCATCAACTCTGGACAAGACTTATGAACGAATCCTGAATGACATTAATAATGAACACGCGGAGTACGCCATCCGCATCTTGCAGTGGCTGGCTTTTTCAGAGAATCCATTATCAATAGAGGAGATCGCAGAAGTGGTGGCGATTGATGTGTCACGCGATCCAGAATTTGATCGAGAGGAAGTACTAGAGGACCCGTTAGACGCACTGAAAATATGTTCTAGCCTGGTTACCATCACAACAGACCCTTACGGATGGGAGCCAAGAAAGCAAATCGTTCTCGCGCACTACTCTGTCAAAGAGTTTCTGCTGTCAGACAGGATACAGCGAGGCCCAGCAGCGCGTTACGGCTTGCACGCTGCAGCGTGCCACAGCATTCTAGCTGTAGCGTGTCTCGGTTACCTTAATCAGTTCCAGGAGCCTGAGCCCATGACAAAGAAGAGATTGCAAAAATTCAAATTAGCAGAATACTCGGCGGGCTTTTGGCATATACACGTTCGAAAGGCAGGAGATCGAACAGCGGAAGTGAACCAACTTGCGCTCCGGCTGTTTTCAACAGAAAACCCAGCTTACTTGAACTGGATTCGAATATTTGATTCAGATTTTTCATTTCCGAAGTATAACTCTCTCAAAGAACCGAATACGCCCAGTCCGCTATACTATGCATCACTCCTCGGACTAGAGAAAGTGGTGAGCCTGCTCCTTGCCAAGGGCGCGGATGTCAACGCATTTGGGGGAACCCACTTCCATGCTCTCCGAGCATCTTCGTATAGAGGGCACGAACAGATTGTGAAGACATTGCTCAGTGCTGGTGCTGATGTGAACGCGCAGCACGGAGACCACAGTAATGCACTCTGTGTTGCTATTCAGAACGGGCATGAAGGTACCGTCAGAATACTGCTCGAAGCAGGCGCCAATGTTGGTCCAGACCGACAACTGAAAGGCGCTTTGCATCATGCTGTTGATAGGGTAAGCTGCACACCTTCAATGGTTAGCATGTTGCTAGAGTTTGGAGCAGCTACAAACACAGTTGATGGTGAAAATATGACACCTCTACATTATTGTGTCATATTCAACCACAGTTCCATAGCGACACAACTTATTAACGCAAATGTACCGATTGACGTACGAGTTCATCAAAATGGACGTCATATCACGACCAGCGAATCAGCCATTCTTCCTGAGTCAAGACCATCCACCCCTAAAAGCAGCAACAAAGGCCTAACCCCTCTACACTTTGCGGCCTTGGCAGGCAATGTCGCAATGACTAAACTGCTTCTTGGGTACGGTGCTGATCCCAATGCTCTTTCTGACTACTCTGAAACACCCCTACATTTGACCTTCGGGAATGAGTCGTCTGTTCCAAGATACCGAGACGCTTGGAAAAAGTTCCTTTTTAGGACGCCACTCTCCTATTTCGCGGTCTTGAAAAGGGTCGGCTGGGAGGCTTCACCAAGAGAGTTTTCCAATGCGCTCATAGAGGTACAGAATGTATTACTGGCAGATCCTAGGACCTCTCCGAATCTGAAGGACTACAAGGGACAAAGTCTGCTGCACTATATCACCTACGGGAAGCCGAATAGTACTACTCAGTTACAAAGATTGGTGTCGCACGGAGCGGATCCAACTTGTTGCGATCTGAGACGACAGACCCCATTACATTTTGCCAGTTACGCTTCCGATCATGCATCAGTCAAGATTTTGATCGGTTTGGGTGCAAAAGTAGAACTGCAGGATGGCCGTGGCCTCAATGCTCTTCATTATGCAGCTCAAAAGGGAAGCCACGAGACCATCGTCGCCATTCTTGGATCAGAAGAGGCAACAACTGCAAGACTAGTGGCTGCAAAAGATAGAAGTGGAAAGAACGTACTTCATCACCTCTTCTATGGAGGCATCGAAGTCGATCCTGAGACGGTACGTTTGCTGCTCAGCCAGGGAGCTGATAGTTTAGCGATCGAGGGTTCTGGGAATACACCGCTAGCAAGTCTTGTTAACCACAAACTCCATCCAAAAGATACCGAGATAGCGAGAATCCTTCTTGAAGTCAAGGGGAATGCGGAGTACAGCAATAGCAAAGGGCAGACCCTTGGGCATTTGCATGCCGGATCACCGAAATGTGACCTCGACATGATATTGCTGCTGCATGAGCATGGCGTCAATCTAACGAAAAAGGACTGCGAGGGAAAGACGATGCTGCACATTGCGGCCAGCCAAGGCTCTCTTACTCGAGAGACGTTGGTACATCTCGTCAATGTCGTCGGTCTTCGAGTAGCTGAAGAAGACATACACGGTCGAACTGCGCTGCAGTATGCTATCGAGGAAGCATTGAGGTTTATCAGAGAATCCGCAGATCTGGGCCTTGGATGCCACGAAGACGATGACGAAGTCGAAGACGAAGACGAAGAGGGTGACGACGACCAATATGATGACCGAGATTTCAAATACCTTCCTGAACACGACCAGGAATTACTGAACCTTATGCACGAACTCATGGATTCTCAAAATAGAAAGAGAAAAAGGCCATGCTCTGTTCAACCCTGTTCGTTAAAGCTAGCTCGTGCCGAGTTATAACCGGCTGTTTTCAAAAGTTTTCAAAAAAAAAACACTACCTCTGTTCATAGCCAATAAACGATACATACGTAGATTGTCTTTTCCTCTTCGTATATCCCGTTCCATTAACTCAGGTCTATACACCGCCCAGATGAGCTAGAAGTCTGACATCTCAGCAAAGCAGCTCATCAAGCGAAGAAAGCTTCGTACTATAATTTCTGTACGAACTGGTTTTTTTTAAGCCGGTATATCAATCAAAGAATAGACATATAGAGTTGTCTTTTAACAAGCCAGGTTCTTCGCACTTGGTTCGGCTCATCCTCCTTGGCTAAGTGGTGAATCTATACGTCTATCTATCTGTTCATTGATTATGTATCTGAGCTCCCTATTGGAGTACTGAAGTACTAGTCCCGAGATCATGATCTACTGCCTAATTCGGGCGTTGTCAATCAGACCTTCATGTATGCATGTGTAAAAAAAACATATTCAGTGAGGAGACAAGAGCGCCCAGGTCTGCTTTGGTAGAGAAACTTTTCTCTCTATCTCACAAAGGGTACACAATATTTGGGGAGAAAAGATATTTACTCCTTAACATGGCACGAGATGACGGATAAATAGTTAGTTTGATTATCTTATTCTAGGGTATAAATACGAGATTGTACTGGTTGCGCTTGAGAATGCGAGCCAGCGGTAAAGTTATGGTAGAGACACTGCTCGTGTAAACTCTTAAGGTAAGATTATCTGTCTCATGGCCCGGATTCTAATGAATCCTGGTGTCTGGTATCGGGCTTGCATCACTTATGCAAATTTGAAAAGCCATATCCTCAGCCATTTATGCCCTGCGCATGGCGAGCTTCTTGCGTGCCTGCACTGTGTATGCGTAGAGAGCATCCTTGAAAGCGAAGAGGAAGGCAGCAGTAATGACGCTCTGAGTAACCTTGGGTCCGATACCTATCTGCGTGTTAGCTTTCATTCTTTCCCTCTATCAGACATATGTAACGTACCTCCATAGAGACCAGTGTATCCCTCCTCGCGAATAATCCTCCTGAATGTGGTCATCATGTTCTCCCTTGGACCATCCCTGCCTGCAACGTGCATCCTGCTCTTGACAGTAATGTATGGGTATGTGATGCTGGTCGCCAGCAACTTGCCCAGGGCACCCAGGTAAAAGGCATCCTTGGGCGTGACGCGCCTCTTCTTCTCCAACAGCTGCTTCAACTGCTCAAACACAGTGTACTGCAGGATGGGGTTGATGACGAGTACCAGAGCAGGCATGACGCCTGCGAACAGGCGGGTCGGGCCCTCGTCACGGATCAGGGCGAAGAGGGTGCCGAGCGTTGAAGGCGCCTTTTGAGCGGGCGCACCTGGCAGCGATTCGTCTGAGGCTTCGGATTTGCGCGTCGTCATACGCGTGTTGATGACCCAGATGGGGTTTGTCATGAGAACTGTGGCGCTGCCGGCGATGGCACCCGCGATCATGGACTCAATGGTAGTGAGTTTGGAAGAAGCGCGACCTGCTTTGAGGGCGGCTTTTTCGAAGAAAGAGCGCGTCCACTCATACCCTGGACGAGGTCAATATGCGACTCGTGCTGCTACAAGAAATCGGGAGACGAAGTACAGTAGTAGTACACAAAGTTTGTGACGGTGATGCCGAACAGGGCAGAGTCCATGCCGGCGTAGAGGCCGGCGACGCCCTCGCGCTTGATGATGCGGCGGGCAGCATTGAGCGTCGACGATTGGGCGCGCTTCGACTCGACCTGGGCGCGAGTAGACAGAGTGATGAGCGGATAGCTGCGAGGGTATGTTGTTAGTAGTGGGTAGCGCACAGTGGGAGTGGAGAGCACACATACGTCAGGGCCATGGACAGCAGTCCCCCACCAGCGCCTGCGAGGGCATGGGCAACATTGTCGCTCTGCTGAGCCGCTGTGCTTTGTGGCACTGCCGATGTCGACTCGGCCAGCTTCTCCTGCGCCTTTTCCTGGGTTTGAGACATGGCCAAATGCGGATGTGAGAGGCGCGCGAGGGTCGGATAAAGAAGGAATGCGCAGGCGGGGTTCGTCGACTAGTGTGGAAGGCGCAACCGAGCAGGCGGTCGTTGTCAAGGAAGGAGCGATGGTGTCAAAGACAGAGAGAGAGTTTCAAGAAGGAAAAAAGCGTCTTGAATGGAGGCTACGGGCCATGGTCAGCATCTCCGCATCTGAACTGCGGCTCCAGCTGGCTTGTGAACGTCACCAGCCAGTTTTCCGGGGTGCCGGGGTAAGTAGTACAACCGAGGCAACAAGACCCCCCGAGCTAACCGCTTTGAATAATCCTCCGCCAACCGCCAACCACCAACCACACACATCATCATGCACTATGCTTCACACGGCCATCAAGAGTATCGTCTTCAAGGTGCATAGTTGCATGATCAGCACCACTACGGAAAGTTAGCGAAAACCGGCCCTGCTCATCGCCCACATGTCCTCTTCTCCCACGCTCTCAAGGGGGCGTACAAAAGCGCCGACAGCACCACGGCTACTTCGAGTCCGATGTCGCCCGTAGTTTCCGCAATGGGTCCTGTCCACCAAGTCTGGCCCATGCAGGGAATGATGAGCCCAAACGACACCAGGAACGCGCCCAGCGCCGCCACGCCTGCTGGGAGTTTCTTCGCATCGTCCCATGCATCTGCATCCTTGGTGTAGGCTGCGAAGCTGCCACTGCGGAAGACCATGTGCTCAACCAGGACAATGCCGATGAATGCTGAGCTCCAATACCCAATCACACCAATGAAGTTTTCCAGGTTGAGGAAGAAGCTCTTGGACGCCTCTACAGCGACACCAATGACGATGCCTGTGATGATGATGCTGAAGACGATACGTGGGATGCGGAACAGCCACGGCACAAGCATCTGCAGGTTCAGTGTGACGCTGTACATTGTCGCCGAGAGGTTGCCCAGCATGCTGAATGCCAGCACGACGGTGACAAAGCGTCCAAAGCCTCCTGCCGGGTGCAGCATGGCTGCCAGAACACCGCTTGCTGCATTGATGTCGTACCCGGCCTGCCACGACGGCACGTTGGGTGTCGCGCCGCCCATGGCTGCACCCAATGTCATCAAGAGAACGGTCGGAAGTGCGAGGCCAGTGTATGTGTATAGTGCGATGCGGAGCCGAGGGGCCTTTGGGTGCATATAGGTGGAGAAGTCGCTGGCCAGTGCGGCCCATGGCAGCATGAAGCTGGCCACCAGACCGCCAAACGAGAGGACTTGCGATGCGCTCGCGGCAGGCACAACAACCTGGCGACTAAGTTGCTCGCCTCCGCATCCTGCTGCGATGATGAGCGCCAACAAGGCTGGTATCCATGCCCATCGCTCGTAGTGGTGCAGCACGCCAAAACCACAGAAGGATATGATCAGCGATAATATAGCAATCACCACAATGCCGACAGTTGCATTGATGGTCGTCCCATCTTGCACCGCCGATAATGCCATGCCGCCAATGACACTGTCGACCACGCAGAAGCCAGTCAACGTTGCGAGGTTGAGCAGTATCAGAAGAGACACAAAGTACTTCCCAAACGAGAAACGCGCTTGGACAAGCTGTCGCATACCGGTCATGGGGCCCCACGTGCACATGTACGCTACAGGTACTGTGGAGATGAGCGTGAAGAAGAGGATTACCAGTGTTGCGTCTCGTAGACTGAGCGCAAAGGACATGGTCCCCACCATACCAAACGTGACTCTGTGTCATGGTCAGTTGCTAATCCTCACCCTCACGACTGTCCAATCACTTACGGCAGCGGATTGCAACTCATGCAAAACCAAAGCGTGAAAATCTTCGAGTACTCTACCTCCGTCCTTTCCTCATAAGGAACCGGCGTGCACCCTCTAACCTCAATATCTCCCTTCTTTTCCAAAAAGTTCAACACACCCCTCCATCCCTTCATCCCTTCTTGCTTGCCTTCTGTGACATCAGTACCAACCCCTCCAACTTTGGCAAGGTTCGGCCGCTTGATGTCGTCTTCAGATGGGACTCTGCCCATCCTCCCATGATTACTTCTTCCCACATCCGGAACATGTGCCATCTCTTTTTTCTTTTCTTCTTGACGTCCCCCAGTTCAAAATCTCGCCGCTTCTACCCGGTAGGATAACGGTATCCGTGACTTTGTCAGATGTTGGTAATCCCGAGACAGCGGTAAAAGCAACGGTCGTGTCGAAGAATAGCGAGCGACCCCCACTCCAAGGCGTCCAAACAAGAGGTGAAGAAAAAAATCTAACCCAGCGCAGATTCTAACGCTCTAAGCCTATGGCATAGATATTTTTGAGTCAGCCGCTCCACCATAACCGTCGTCAACATGACTCCCGTTTTCCGTCGGCGTGGCGTTGCCGCCTGTCGCAAATTCTCCCCGATATTCACAAACCCTTGCGTACCCGTCGGGACGCGACCAGGGCAAGCCGGAAACGAGCCGGGAACCGGGCCAAAAGGGCGATCTAGCCCCCTTGTGCTGTACTAGGCCGACAAACTCGTCTAGCAACCGCGTCTTAACCCAGTCCAGCGTAGACGCAGCCAGCTGATCTGGAAATATGACGAATGTGAGCGTAGGGTCGAGGCACGTATAGCGTGGCGGACTGCATCCTCAGTACAATGGCCTGATTGGAAGTAGACGCGCTTGCCGATTTCTCGCCGATCTGGCGCGGTCTTCTCCCCCATATCACTTCACTGGTCGGGGAACGGAGACATATCGCCCAACCAGATAGCATACGGTGCTTGATGCGCCGAAGCTGGGGCTTGCGATTGCGGGTCCTCGTTCGGGGAGAGATGCAGACGTCTAGAGCTCGATCATGGGAGGGAAGTTGTTAAGAGCGCCTGTGGGCGTCATGCCTTGCATGAGGCTGTGTTTCGTCCCTTTACCCAACTCTCTCCATCCACTTTTGCGTCTACTCGTTCCTCTTTTAGGCCTTGAGCTTGTTTTGACTTCAAGCTATGGCTAAAGTGTCCAATGGCGACAAGCAAAACGTTCTTCCGGTTGACGAGGGTGCGGTTGCGCCTGTCGAGGGCGAGGTCGAAGTACCATATAGTATCTACACCAACAAAGAAAAATGGATGATTGTTGCCATGGTTGCGTTGGCAGGTTTCTACAGGTATGTCTTTCTCTATTCATCTACAGACCATTGTGAGCACTATGATTAACGTCATCGCTAGTCCTCTACCTGCAAACATCTACTTCCCAGCTATCCCCACCCTAGCCCGCGCCTTTGGCAGAACCATAGACGACCTCAACCAAACCGTTACAGTGTACCTGGTCTTCCAAGGCATCAGCCCCATGCTCTGGGGTCCCATCAGCGACCGCTTCGGTCGACGCCTCGTCTACCTAGTCTGTCTAGGCATTCTCGTCGCCTCGAGCATCGGACTAGCCCTATGCCCCACGAATCAGTTCTGGCTACTACTCTTCCTACGATGCTTCCAGTCAGGCGGGAGCGCAAGCACAATTGCCCTGGGAGCGGGTGTAATTGGAGACATCTCGACGAGCAAAGAAAGAGGAGGATACTTTGGCATGTTTAACCTTGGCCCAATGCTCGCTCCTTGCATCGCCCCCGCCATCGGAGGCGCTCTATCCCAAGGACTAGGCTGGCGCTCCATTTTCTGGTCCATCGTCATCATGGTCGCCGTCTGCCTTCTGTGCATCGCCCTGTTTCTTCCAGAGACCCTTCGCTCTATCGCCGGCAATGGTAGTATCCCTGTTCCCCGTATTCAACGCGCCATCATCCCCATTGTAGGCCTAAAAGCCACAAAGGAAGCTTTCGACCCAGAGACGCGCACAAAATCTAAGCACTCAGTGAACCCATTTGTCCTGTTCACTTACCCGGATGTCATTGTCCTGGTTACCTTTACGGGTCTTGTCTACGCCGTAAACTACACCATCACTGCCACCATCTCCTCTTCCTTTGCGAAAATCTATCCCCATCTCTCTGAAACTGTACTCGGACTATGCTACCTCCCCGTCGGCGCCGGCATGATCATCGGCTCCACGCTCACTGGCAAAATGCTCGACTGGGAATACGCCCGCATCAAGGCCCGATGCGGCGATAACTTCACTATTGAGCACGCCCGTCTGCGCATCATGCCATTCTACCTCTCCCTCTTCATCGTGTGCGTCGTAGCATGGGGCTGGACCATCCAAGCCAAAGCACACATTGCCGTCCCACTGATCCTCGGCGTCCTGCTCGGCTGGACCTCCATCGGCATCTTGAACACCACCATGACGCTCAACATTGACATCTTGCAGTCGCGCAGCTCCGGCGCAACCGCCTGCACAAACTTGGTCAGGTGCTCCCTCGCCGCTATCCTCGTCTCCATCATCGATCGCATGGCGACTGCCTGGGGCGACGGCTGGACGTATACCTTTTGGGGCGCTGTATGCTGCACCTTGTTGCCGCTTATGCTGCTTGAGATTAGGATGGGGCCCAAGTGGCGCATGAAGCGGGAAGCGAAGGAGGTATAACGCTGGTATTTGATTGGGACTTGGAGCGTGGTGTGGTAATGACTAACGGCTGTTTTCCTTTAACATTTGACCGAAAAGTACTATACCCTGTTTTTTGTTTTCTATCTTTCTCTTTCCAGCAGTTAGCGTTGCATTTTGGCATAGTTGATGTTTTTCAGATCATTGTGATTGATTATTTTCACTTGTCATTTCGTCGTCATCGCTTTCAATTTGTTTCCAAAGTCCTCGCCAATTGCATCCTCCTTTTTTTCTTATCCACTTCTTGTTATCTTTTTTCAAAGGGTTCGGAAAATCATTCAAGCGATGCAAATCAGATCGATGGCAAGGGCAAAAAAAACTCTCCCCCGTAATTCATTAATCTAAGCATCTATTGAAATCCATAACAAAAACAATAGTTTAAAACATCAGTGTCTACGCTCTTGCTCATTACCAATCCACCTACTCAGATCAACAGACCCTGTGTGAAATTCCCCAACGCAGCACGGTACTGCTGACTATACTCAATAATAATCTGCTGCTGGTACCAGCTATGCCTTGCATTATGGTCGGCGACAAGATTATGCGCCAGCTCGTGACAGTAGGTACAGAACCAGCTATCCAGGGCCCTCAACTTGCCTTCTTTCGTCTGGCAGCCCTCGCTATGCAGCGCAATGAACCAGGCAAGATTGAAGAAGAGACTGCCGTTCATGTTGAAAGCGACAGTGTTGGATTTCTTGTCAAGGAATATGTTAACGGCAGCGGGGTTGACGGTGAAAATGGACGTGAGGCCGAAGATGAGGGGGAGGAAGACTTGGAGGTGGGATTGCAGTTCAGTGAGGGGAGCGGTTTCGTCGCGGCCATAGTATACATCTACGTGGCGCCCGGAGAAGGGGACAGAGAAAGCTTTGTGTAGATTCTCCCATTGCTCGCCGGTACAGTAGCCGCCGCTGTCGAGCTCAGTAGAGTCTTGATGGTGCTTTGTGTTGATGTTTGTCATGCCAGTTGGACGACACTCTTTGATCGCATTTTGGATATTCGATTTGGTGGCTTGGATATCCCGGCTAATCTGAGGCCCATCTGTACCGCTGGTAGGAGGAGTAGGTGCGTTTTTGAAACCGAGCTTCTTTGCCCAGTTATTGATGAGACCTCCATCGTCTGGTTGACGTCCATGGTTCGCGACTTCCATGCCAGTTTCAGGGCTATCGAAGGCGCCAGGTATGCGATTGTTCTTTTCTGGCGTCGCGGGCGGTACATTCTCTCGGTCCTCTGACTTGACAAGACCAGATTTGGCTTGCTCAACCATCCGCTGTTGCTCTTCCTCCTCTCGTTCTTGCTCTGCTTGTTTGGCGATGCGAGCCTCGTGCTCTTTCCTACGTAGAATTCGCTCTACGTTGATACCCTTCTGTTGCAAGCGACGGAGCGGCTCAGTCAAAATACGTTCAAGGGCGATCGCATCATTCCGTTTTGGTCGCGATACCAAGAGCCTGACGAGTTCACTCGACACCTCATAAAGGTCGTATTTGGGTGTAATACTCAAGACATAACCGACACTGCGAACTTTAATAATGACAGCGGATTTTCTTGACGATGTAGCGACATTTCGCTCCGCGAGTGAGTATCGGATGGAAATGTCGGACACACATTGGACCGTCAGATTCGAACTTAGCCATTTGGCATCATGTCTGATTGCCTTTGAGGAGGCGTCCCGCTCATACTCGTGGAGGAACAGACGCACACGTTCGAGTATGTCCCGTCGGAGGTCCTGCGCAGGCGTCTGGTCACGCACTACTGTCCCGATACGTTGGTCAGTTTTGACCAGATCCGAGACCTTCTGGACACCAAAGCGGGCGTAAAATTCCTCAAGAAGCTCTTCCTGAGGTGCTGCAATGATAAAGTCACGGAATCTCGTCATATAGTTGACGTTGTCGATGATGACAATCTCGTTGGCTTTGTTGAGCGACCATTCGCGATGCACGTTATCCTCATCCAGGTCATCAATGTCCTCGTCACCTGCCTCGACCTTCTTTGTATCTTCCTTGATGTCACGGTATCCAAGAAGTAGCCTGGATGCGACAAGTGCCTTGACTAGCTCTTTATCCTTCCAAAGATTCCCAGCGTGCTCTGCCAACTTCCTGAGCAAGTCGAGATATTTGTCTTGGCCAATGGTGTTGAGAAAACGCGAAGGATTTTTAGCCAGCAAGTACGCCAGATCGTGTGTCGTGGGTTCGTGCTTTGCGCCAACTTTAAGCAAGAAGACTGTGGCTTCAGCGCCGTAATGAACGTAGTCAAGAATTCCGCGATACTCTTGATCGCGCCCAACAAAGACGTGTTCAGGCGGATCATAGTGATGGATACGCATCTCTGACTTTCCTGTCTGATTCTTTGATCGATCCTCAAATCCACCACAGCTAGGATCGAGGTAATACTTTCGGAATATCGGCACAATATTAGCAGTTGCCAAATTTTGTATCAGCCCTTTGTATTGGTCCAGATCAGAACCCCGCGAAGCCAAGTAAGCAAATTGCATCTCAGCGTCTAGTTTGGTTTTTGGCGGGGTTTTGATGAGATACTGTACACAAGGGCCTATGCTCGGATCGCGGTGCACTCCCAGCTTCTCAGCGTGGCTGCGAAGGTCGCTCCTAAGTATCGGAAACCCTAGGCATGCTGCGTGTTCGTTTGTATAGCATTGGAACGGGCCGACCAATGCCGGAAAGGGTGCTTGCTCGGTCGGCAATATCGGAAGGGTAAGGGCAGCGAACTTGCTTGCTTCTGCCGTGTAGTTGTTCTTGTGGTAGTTTGCCAAGAAGTAATCCATTGCGCGCGTGTATAGCTGTAGATCCTTCGCCTGACCAGCGCGATGAAGTATGTTAGCAATGGTGATGGAATCTGGCCACTGCCGCAACCCAAGATTTATGAGAAACAAACCCTCTCGAGTACTTGGCTTGAATTCAAATGGTAGTTTGATCTGTGTCAGGCCCAACACAACGATGGCTGGATCTGGGGCATAAAGATCCGAAGCCTTGAATTGCTGGCCAGGTTTGACAGTCGCACCCTCACCCGGCAAAAACGCCGTCTCCCGCAGTCGGTCCAGATCTTTTTTGGGAATTTCATTGATTACGGATGCGAAGTATCGGATGAGATCAACATGATTCCAAGAAGGCCGCTCTGATTTCTCCGCCTGGTCGCCATCACGACTGCGCATTCGGTCGAAGACCATGGGAAGGTCGATAGTCTTTCGTACTCCAAGCGATAGCAAGAATTTCTCCTTTGAGCCAGCAAATGGCTTGACAGTCGGCAAGTCATCAAAAAGCTTGACAGTCGGAAAATATGACTCGGCTGGTCGGCGCATGCCCATCTTCGTAGGCATGATGCTATGAGGGGTCAAGATCTTGATCACAGATTCTTTAGAATTTCCATCGAGTTGTTCCCAGCACTTGGAGGCTAGTGTAAGTACCGACAGAGCAAGGTTTTCGTCGGTCGTGAATTGACCGAGTTGTGGCTGTGTCGTCATGTGCCGCAACCACCGTACCATTGACAGCTCTGTCCATCCGAACATTTGCAATTGCTTGATTGTCATTCCCCTGGTGAAAGAGAATGGTATCGTATCAGGAGGAAGTGGCAGGTGAGGGCCGATGCGGGCCGGATTTACGAACGTGCTGATGTCTCCCAATGCGAGGATTCTTCCAGAGTGCTTTTCCGGGTCTACATCAATGTTGGCGACTGTATTTTCGAAAAGGCTTCTTGAGCCTGGTATATCGATTTCGCCGTTTTCCAGTTTAGATCCACACCATCTGAGGAACTCGCAAAGTTCTTCTTCGTTGAGAGCGCGTGATTCCAGACCTTGCCGGATGTCCTGCATGGTGAGTTCAGTGATGAAACCGCGATTGTGCAAGTTCAGCATAAAGTCAACTGCTGCATTTGCTAGTTCCTGCGGCACCATGGGTACTTCACCCAAAAAGCTGAGAGTCTCTGCGGGCATGCGCACTTGTTTGCTTGGCATAACGCCCTTGGTAGAAAGTATATCAATTGAGCGCTCCTTGGAACAGTTCCAGAAAGCTTCATCGATTCGATCACCAAGAGCAGTGGATGGATGGGATGATTTCGCAGTGTACTGTTTGAAAATGTAGGCTGTCCTAGTGATCAATGCCTCCAAAGGTTCCTTGCCAAACTGAGCCTGCAAAGCTGCCATTTCAGCCGCATAAGTGATACGGCATGCCAAGCCAGCAACGCGTAGAAGCTCGATATTCCAGGTGGATATGTATCGGGCATTCATGTCCACATTTTCGCGCTCCACCGTTGGGATGAGTGATGGTGCTGAGATGTGTGCAAGATATCCCGTCGTTTGTGCCGTAGGAAATCCAATGAAGATACGGCCAGACTTTGTAGGAAGAACCTCAGAGAAGATTTTGGAAGCAAGCGATGCAGAGCTTCCTGACCCTGTTGCTAGAGCGGCTGAAGGGTCTTGGTAAGGAGAAGTCAAGAGGGCAATCTTCGTGGTCTTCGGAGGCGATTTTTTTGTTGCTCTCTCGATCTCAGCTGCAAAGTTTCGCGACACTTTTGTGGCTGCCACCACTGTGCAGACCTGCAGGAAAATTGTTCCTTTTGAATCTCCAGCTATTTCTTCACTCACGTTTGGCTTCTCAGGAGCGGGTTTGACGGTCTTAGTAGGCGCCGGGGGTGGGGTTGAGAACTTGGAAAAGAAACTTCGCAAGGTTGAACCAGCGTTGCGCACTTCCTGTTGTACCAGGTCGGCGGCCTTCTTGGGTGGTAGTTGAGCAGTCGCAATTACGTTCATCCAGGCAGCATCGAGCTGAGAGTGCTGTCGCGTAACATCGGTCACTTTCATCAACCCTCCTTCAGTTTCAGTCTTTAAGCCCTGTGGTACGCGAACAATCTCAGGAGAGGAGATCTTCTTGGTAAATGAAGCAACCACATAATCGTCTACATGGAGTTCGATACTCTCAAGGCCCACAAATGTCAGACTGGTCGCCAGGAACTGACATAAAGTGGGTAGGTTTGGAAGCTTTGATGGATTATACGAAGGAGAGGCCGGGTTTGCTTGCCGATATTCCAGCATAAATATCGTGTCTCTAGTAGTGTGTTCCGGTGGTACGGGTGCAGCCTTAGTGGATAACATGTTACCTTTCCAGTAAAACGCCATCGTCCTATCACCAGAAATGACGAAAGGCTCATCGCAATCGGCGAAGACACTATAGAAACCAACACCGAAAGCACCAATCTTTGTCTCGTCTGGATTGCCGTCCGCGATACTTTTTAAACGGCTCCAATCAGCAACAGTAAATGGCTGGCCATTATTACTGACGACAAGCCGCTTGAGCGTGTGATGCTGGATGATGTGCTTTAACAGAATAGGATCGGCGGCACCCTGGGGAGTAGGCACAGTAAGAGACGGGTCTGTCTCAAACTTGATGATGACTTGGTCTGCTTTCGCATCTGCAGCATTCTGAATCAACTCTCGTAGTGTCGTATGCTCGCTTGAGTAACGTGCCAGGACTTTATCGATCAAGGCGCGCGTATTGACCGTAACCTCACTGTCGAAGCCATCGGCCATGGTTTGGTTGCGCAACCGCGCGAAATCTATCGCAGCCATCTTTAACCCCTCTTCTTTGGACGGAACCAGAAAGCTGTTAGTGGGCCCGCAAAGTTGGTTGGTGACGATGTTATTGGGTACCAGCAGCTGGGTGAGGTATGTATAAAACTTGGGGAAAACCCGGCTCTCTGTAACAGAAGCTTCCGTGTAGAAAGATGGTAAGAGGGTAGAAAGTGGAAGTGCGAATGTAATGAGGCCAGGCAGTGCTATGAGCCAACGATGGGTGGCAGTGGCGAAGACACAGTTTGACCCCGGAAGATAAAAGAGGCGTAGTGCAACACAGTGTAAATTCCCAGATATGCCCACGCTATGCAAACGATACCAAGCAATATACGAGAGGCTCTATGTAGGGCGGCCTCGTAGAGGATGAAAGGATGTCGGTGAGATGTCTCGTTTTGTGTGTCTCTAGATGTCGCAGACACTTGTGCAGGGACCAATGCTGAAAACGGTTTAGTGCGGTTGAGCCACCGCCACGGGGCCAAAGCTCGGAGATCGCCAACCATGCCGCTATCCAAACATTCAACACGCCATGCAAGCAGCCGCCATCACGGCTTCACGTCCCTAATCAACCGAACCGTCGTTGACCGGAAGGTCTAAAAATTCCAGATGTTGAGATGGCAGCCGACCCTCTGTCCCCGATCGCGCCTGCGCGCATTAGGGCCCTGCTGCTCCCCATGGGTCGCATCAAGCGTTCGCGATTCCTAGCTTTTGTCGAGCTCTTGCAGCAGGAATCACTAGTTCGGCTGGGCGACATAAGTCCTGATCCTCGACCTGATCGCAGTATGCGCCCTGACGGTCCCGTATTAGCTACACCGTTTGCTGATCTTGGCAACGAATAGATATGTTTTCTCCCTTGGCATGGCCTGACGGAACGCTGCTGTATGATTTGTCGACTTCCATGCCGTCGACTTCTCACCTGTCATTATCCCCATTTGAACAGTTCAGGGAGCCGCTGCTTGTGATCGGATTGGGAGATGCATCCGAGTATGCATGGCTACATCCATCACGTGCAACAGACCAAAGCTCAGTGGAGACATTCAAAGATCCTCCAGCTGAAGACGAAAGCACCAATTCTGTTCTCTTCGGCATCGATGACCTTAAAGAGCAGTTTCCTAGGGCATATCTGCACCGGCTCATGATGTTCGATTCTGTGTCTCAGTCTCGACATCCTCGTCTACCTCAAGAAGCACTTCTTGTTCCCCCAAAATCGCAGCTCAAAACAACGACGATGAAGACTTTCATGTGCGATCTCACTGCGACCTTGCTAGCAGAAATGACAACATTGGCCAAGTCCATCCAAGCTCTTCCTACTTTAACATCCCCAGCTTCCCAAAATGGTATGGCAGATGCAACACCAAGTTGGGCTGCATCGGATTCTATGTCGCAATTCTCTAGACGAAATTCGCAAACACCAAGCGCAAGTAGACCAGTGACACCTGTGGGAAATGTCCAAAGAGACGCGCACCGCGCATCGATGCCCATATTGCCATCAAGCTCTGGAAGTTCGGTGTCCACAGAAGACCAGCGAACTAGCTCGGTAAGTTCGCAGGATTCAAGGACACCTCCCACCACCTTTGATGAGATTCCTGGAATCAATGCAGCCAATAATCTTCCTCAAACATCAAGCAGCCCTGTAAAAGGCGTTGGAGCAACAAAGAGTACCGTAGCTGATCGCGTCTCAATCCATGGATTTGGGTCTGGCGGAGTAGGTGAGCGAGCCCGAAACAAGGGCCGTGGTCGCATCAGCATCGTGATTGGCACGCTGTATATGTGCGCTGGGCAATGGGTTGAGGCGATACGAGAGCTCACCGAAGGTGCAACAAGAGCACGCGCTTTAAGCGACCATTTATGGCATGCAAAGGCTCTTGAAAACGTCATGGTTTGTATGCTACTATTTGCCTGGTCAGGCATGGAGTTTCAGGTCAGTGTAGCTCAGTTTGCGATGTTGTGCATAAGCACTGACTTGAGAAGATACCCCAAATCTGCTATCCAGGATCTGATAAATCCAGTAGCATCAAATCACCACAACATACGCCGACTAACAGCTCGGCGGATGTATCGACGTCATCGAAGCAGCAAAATCATGAAAATCCCCTTGATGCTTTGAGTTCGTTGCTACCGGACCTAATACATATGATTCTAAATCTGTATACGCGGGCAGCCAATTTTGCTGGCGAATCATTACCGCCGCTTGCATTCTCGGAATGCGTCATAAGATTCTCAAAGTTATTAGCCGCTGTTAACCTATCCGCGGGGTATCTAGACGAAGACTCATTGCGCCACATTGTCCAGAATGTGCCCTACAAACAAAAGGCACGGCTTGGCGTTCCCAGATTAAGTGTGCATCCTACACGAAACGATATAGCATCGATACTCTTTCGCGCATTACCGGGCCCTGTCGAAACATGTGGCATGAGTCCCACCGACCGGGTGGTGATACTCGCTGGTGTTGCTTCTGTATTATCGTCACTCGGGTTGCAGCGGAAGAAAGCTATTGTCATGAAAGAGTTCATCACATCTCTTGTTCCTGGTCTGATTCAAGCCCGGAAAGTGGGGGCGGCTGAAATGGGTGTCCATCCAGCTGCTGGCCTTGCTGCTCTCAACATTGCAAGCGGTAGTGGCTCGGGCGCTGGCGCCCTCAACATAGGAGAAGGGGAAGTTGAGAACGGGATTGAAGCATTCCTGGGGTTACTCGGCCGGATATATGGGATTCCCAATTCGAAAGGGACTATACCCGACATGGCTGTATCCAGTCAAGGAGCGAACAGTCGAGAAAGTGCATCAGACAATGCTGCAAGCCAACGTGTAGTTGATGCAATTCTTGCGGTCTCGTCCATGCGATCCTTTGGAAGCCTCAGTCTCAAACTAGAAGTCCTGCGAACATGTTTGAGTTTTTGTGAAGCATTGCCAGATTTCAATGGCGTCCTTCATTTCACTGCCCTCTTGCTGAGGATTGCGGGGCCTGGAACAGCGCCGAAGCCAAATAGCACGGATGTGTACGTGGCTCTCCCACGAGAGGAACAGGTGCGCTTGTACTCCAACATCTCGAGAACAGTCACTGCAGCCAAAAAACTTGGTTTTGAGCACATTGAAACAGAATACTGGGATGATTTCCTTGTCCGTGGATTGTTCATTCTGGATGAAAGCGAAGCCCTTCGGTTGACGCAACGTAAAGGGACGGAGCTAAAATCTGACAAACAGAGCAAAGATGGCCCTTTCCTTCACAATGCTTGGGTCGAGAAACAACAGACAACCGATACAAATGCCATTCTGGTTGCCAATGAAGAGTATCGCTTCGTCATTGCCTTGCAAAATCCGTACGACTTTGAGCTCGGGGTTGAGTCGTTGAGATTTGCTGCAGAAGGCGTCGAGTTCGTGGGAGTGGAGGAGCATTTCCTGCTTGGCCCATACAGGACGCAGAAGTTTCAGATAACAGGAAAAGCGCTCTCCGCCGGTGAACTGAAGATTATCGGCTGCTACGTAAAACTCATTGGATGCCGAGAGCGGCTTTTTCCCATTTTTCCCGAGCCATGGAAGCCCAAACGAGAGCCTAAGATGAAGCAGCTAGGACTCAAGGCTTGTCTGGGAACCCCGAACTCGAGGCCTTCATCCACCATTGCTCCTTCTATTGATTGCAAAGCGGTATCTCAGCCCAAACCGGAATCGCTCACGTTTTCTGTAATACCAGATCAACCCGTAATCACCATAACTAACGTGTCTCTGCCTCAAGCAGCAGTCATGGTACTAGAGGGTGAAAAGAAGACATTTACAGTCACTGTCAAGAACTTGTCTTTAACGACTGCTGTAGACTTTGTTCATATTTCCTTCCAGGATACTGCGATGGCTGCGATACATGCAGCAACGTCGAACAAGGATCTTCCGCCAGCCGAACTGCATGAGCTAGAAGTCCAGCTTGCGCATTATCCCTCGTTGCGATGGTGTATAGACGCAGATGAAGAATCCTCTTACATCAAACCAGGCGCCGAGAAGGACTTTACGATCGAAGTCGTTGGCCGTACCAGATTGACGGATGCCACTATTCAAATCGATTACGCCAATCTTGGAAAGCGGAGATCTGAGGTTGAAGAGCAATTCTTCACCCGCAGGGTCTCTGCTCATATATCCATTACTGTGAATGCCAGTGTTCAACTTCAACGTCCAGATATAGTGCCTTTGTCAGGCGATGTCGGCTGGTTTCAAGGTCTTGGGCGGTCCTCTGATTCCAAGATCGAGTCATCGCAACCTGCGGCTTCAGGCAAAGCCGATACCCATCTCCGCTCATTCATACACCACAAAAAGAGCCAAGGACATGACAACGAATACTGTATGCTTCTTCTGGATCTGAGAAACTCATGGCCAAACCCATTATCGATCACGCTCGAAGCGCGACGCCCCACGACCAACGACTCGCACGACGACGAAAAGGCCTCCTGGGAGAACGCTCATGTCGTCAATGAAGTCATCCAACCAGGCCACGTTAGCCGTGTTGTCCTCATCTTACCAAAAGTCTACCTTCACAGCCCGCATGCCGCAGTGCCATCACTGAACCCCGCTAACCAACGCCAATTCGTCGTCAGCACGAGCAAAATCTCGCCCGAAACTGAGCGCGCTAGCAGAGAAGCATTTTGGTACCGCCAGAAGCTTCTCACCATGATACGCGGAACATGGGCTGAAGACGACAACGGGCGGCATGGCACTTTGGAACTCCGCAGCATCCGGCTATCGTCTCGAATGGTCGAAGCAATTAGGCTAGATGATGTGGCTATTTCAATGATGTTAGTTCCCGATCATCCGATCAAAGAACAAGACGAAGAAAAAGATGATGAAGAAAATGACGATGAGGAAGAAGACAATGTGGCATCGTCGTCTTCACCCATCCAGCAGCTCGGCCACTCCAAATTCTCAATTCCAATCGACACGTTTGTCACGCTGCAAACCACGCTTCGAAATAGAAGTCCGCATCCGATATCGCCTCTTCTCCGCCTCCAACCACATCTTTCTTCCCTCCCGCACGCCCTCGCTCTGGATCTAGACAAGCGTCTCTCCTGGACCGGCGTCTTGCAACGCAGACTCCCCTTGCTTCAGCCCGGGGCAAGCACAACATGCGACGTCGGTCTTGTCGCGCTGTGCAGCGGTATATATGAGATTGGGGGCTTGGTAGAGGAAGTCGAGCTTTTGGGCGACGCCGAGGCGGAGACAGAGGCGGAGGCGGACGATGGTGGTGATGGCAATGGGGAGGGTGGCGAGAAGAAGAAGAAGACGAAGAGGAAGAGGAAGGGGGATTATGAGATGGAGAAGTTGTTGCAGGGAGATATTTTGGGCGAGAGCAAGTTGAGGACTTGGGGGGTGAGGGAAGGGTGCGTGATTGTTGCGAGGAGGTGAGCAAGGTTGGGGCCAGACGGGGGGTTTAGGAGAAGTTATGTGGTTGCGGAGATAGAAAAGGTGAAGGGGTGCAAAAACAGGAATGCGAAAAAAACGAGAAAGGCATGTAGTTGTATGAGAGATGAATTATGTAGAGAAATATATACGATCGTTCAATACTTCGAGAGAGGTTTCTAGTAAGCCAGCAGCGCTCAATCTTCTTGTCCAAATCATCTTTTTCTTTTCCTTTTTTTGCATTCACTTCGTGACGCGATTCGGGGTAGACAAAAGACATGTATGATTGCATTTCCCTTTTCCAGGACCGCCGACCTCATTTATTCTGCTGTAGAGTTCTATGTCATGCATTAAGGTTACTCATGGAGAATCAGATTGCCGTCCAAGGTAAGGAAGAGAAGGACAAAGAAAACAAGGAGGAAAAACGAGTTGAAGGAGAAGAAGAGGAAGAAGAAGACGCCTGTAAATGCAACAAACATCTCTACGAAAAGGGAAAAAAGAGTTCTTGAGCGTTATACAAACCTAGCCAGTTCTAGGCCGTGGAAAAAACAAGAGAAAAAAAACGGGATGGAAATCATCGTTTCCACAAGTACAGTGAAGAGAGTGTGTTGAAAATAAAAGGAAGAGGGCATTAAACCTCCCACGGCGAACGTGAGAATCTCAAAACAGTTATTCTAGCCCGGTAATAATACATGCATGACGTCATTCCGCATTTCCGATCCCAAATATCACCAAAATCTTAATTAGTGGTCAAGGTAGGCGCCCTCCTCAGCTTGTAATCAGGCAGGTGGTCAAAATCGTCGGTTTCAGCGTTGTACCGCCAGGCTTTGAACTCCACACCATATGGCTTGGGCTCCATCTGGTATAACATGCCAAGGGGACAATCGAGGTCAGCTACGTCTTCGCGTTTCAAGCCCTGAAAGTATGCTAGTAGCACTCGAGCAACACTGCGATGGGTGATGAGCAGGCAGTGGTCCGTCATTCGTTCCAACTCTACAATGACAGGGCGTATACGGTTGATGACGTCGAGGTAGCCTTCGCCACCCGGCCCAGGATAGCGATATGCGAGCTTGTCACGACGCCGTCGGAGGTACTCATCGGCGTACTTTGTGCGAATCTCTTCATATGTGAGACCCTCCATGATACCAGCGTTGAGTTCATCCAGCATGCGCATTTGCTTGACCTCGAAGTCTTCGTCGCAGAAGTACTGTCCGGTCTGGATTGAGCGTTTCAGCATCGAAGTCCAGACACAGAAGTTATGGGTCTCGAGCTCATGGCTGTAGTACGGATTTGGGGGAGTCGTATCACCTGCGATTGGTGGGAAGTGGCAGTTGGCCTTCTTGTTGGCCTGGCGAACCGCCCATTCCTTGCGCTGGGCAGTAATGAAGCGGGTCATGGCCTTTGCGTACTTTTCTCCGTTCGGGCTGAGATCAGAATCGCCGCCAATCTTACCAGCAACGTTATCTGTGGACTCGCCGTGTCTCGTTATCCAAATCATACGTGGCGCGAGGTTAAAGTTGAGAAGGTAGTAGACAGCCTGACCGGCGAGGAAGCCTCTGATCTGATGTGAGATCATCTTCCGACCCACATCCACCATCTTGACATAGGGCATGTTGTTGTCTTCCTCGTAGTCGCCAATTGGAACATAGTTCTTCTCGTAGATGGCTACCCGCTTCTTGAAGTCTGCGAGGGCAGCAACGGGATCTTTGTCGGCATAGTCAGGCCCCGATAGCTTAAGGCGCATGTTTGACTCGAGCAGATTCTGGTCGCGACATACGCTCTCCACAAACAAGACGTTGAGTTCTGGTCCCGCGCGCGCCCGTATCCGCTCCATAATCTGCTGCCGCCTCGCAAGAGTGCTGTTGGTCGCGTCGAATATGCCCACCGATCCACTGCCCTTCAAGATGTAGTCCAGCAGATCATCCAGTGTTTCCATGGCACATTGTTCTCGCAGCGCAGCCGCACGCTGGTTTTGCGGATCGAAAAAATCGGCCGACTGGTCCATTGACTCATTCTCGACATTAGCTGGCTCATTTGTGGGTGTAGGCGCTTTTGGACCTGGCGAAGTCACCTCGACCCGAGGTGGTGGAAGTGCTGAGTTATCGTCATCGTCGTCATCTGCGATGGCGGTGCTACCCCGGCGTGGGTCCGGCAGGTTCTGTGGGTCTATAGACCCATCGTGCGCGGGGTCACCATTGATAAGGATTTTCGCAGCAATCTGTGGCAATGTGTCCTGATGCTCCTCAATAGCCCGCTTGACATTGGATGAGATGCGCTCAAGGTTTGCTTGGGATAGGCGGAATCCACTGTGACTTGCAGCCACTCGTCGCTTTTCTCCCACGTTAAAAATCTTGGTGTCGTGCTGGAGCCAGTTCAAGTATCGGGCCATTTTCTTTGTGATGTAAGACTTGCCCCGCGCAGGCAGTCCCACCATGATAATGACCAGCTTGGAGCCGACATCGCGCTGTGCAATCTTGCCGTCAGGAGAAACTTTGGATTTGGTGAGGCCGGGAATGTCAAGCGTCGTCGGCCGTAACCGCGGGGTACCCGCAACGGAGCTATTGCGTGTTAGGGTGCTGTTACGGTCAGCGAAGTAGGAGGTGTTCTGCATTGGACCTTCTCCATACTCTCGCGGACTTCCCGGAACCGATGGCAGCGGGGTATCACTCAAGGCAGTGCCCACGCCATTGTTCCCAGAGAGATGTCCGTTTTGTTGTTGTTGTTGTTGTTGCTGCTGCACAGGATTCGGGACCGCCTTCAGCTGACCGTTTTGCTGGGCGCGCTCCTTGAGCGCCTGCACATTCTTCGCGGGCGCAACTGCGGGAAACTTGGGCTCAGCCGACACGGGGCGGGGCGTCAGGTCGCTGTCGGTGTTTGTGTTTGGCTGCTGTGCGTTGTCGAGCGGAAGGGCGAGTTTGCTCATTACAGATCGGGCAAAAGTAGAATGAGAGCTGAAGCGGCGAGGCGGCGGCGAAGAGTTGGTGGGTGAGGAAGAGGCGGATGGACGGTGGGGATGCGAATGGTTGTGACGAACAAGCTCGGTGACCATCGGCGTCGGAATAGCCTCCATGTCTGGCGTCATGCCAAGCCGACAAAGCAGTTATGTCAAGCTAAAAGTAGCCCGCCGCTGCGCCAAGAGAAAAACTCGCAGGCACTGGCTATGACTTGCAACTGTGGAGATGGGCTCGAGTTGAAGTTGGAGAAATGGTTGCAAGAGCTGTGGGGGAAGGGGGAGGGTCTCGTCGGTTCTCTTTGTTGCGCCTGGGCGAGGGGACAGGTGACCTTACATATCAGCAAGACCGGAGGCCGATATGACTGTTCGGAGTCGGACTTTCTGGGTGAGGCTCAAGACTATCAACGGTTCCCCGCCAGAACTATCTACGTATGTCGCTGGCTGGAACGAACGTTGATACTTCGGGAACGCGCACAAGCGTTGGTGGTGGCATGGCGGGCGATTTTGGACATTCCGTTTTTCTTGTTTCTTTTTCTACTCCAGATAGCAGAAGATAAGCCGCGCAATCGGTGCTCGTCTCCATATGCAAGCCACACTCCGCTTGATATTCGCTACTACTGCTCCAACTGGAAGACCCCACGCTCCGAGCCCCGACGCCGATGGAGCAGATAAACACACAGCGCTGGAACTCAAGATAACAAAGACGGCACTTGCAAGTCATTTGTAACTCGTTTCGACTGACCAACGTAGCATTCTTTTGGAACATATGCATCTGTATGTGTTTCTGTCCACTGTTAACCTAAGCGTTGGGCACGGGTCGCGTAACAATACCCCGGGCATTTAATACATAGGTACATAGGCATGCATACACGACGGGGCTTCCCCAGATTTCCTGACGTAGTCATGTGGAGCTTCCTTGCATTCGGCGCATTTCCTTGCTCAGCTGCAGTGCTTTTGAGGTAGCACAGAGATACGGTGGGTTTGCGCTGACGGAAGAAAAGACTCGTATTCAGCTCGCAAGCTTCAGCGTGAGAACTAATAGACAGACGTATGCTGAAACGCTCAGCGCGGTCAAGGCGAAGACGACATTGCCACTGGTGCGAAACTTCTTGCGGTACAGACCATCCTCACCGACTTCGGAGAAGAACTGTTTGTTTCCTATCGGCTATCAGCACCTGACGCGTACAGACTCATGCACGGTTTCGTCACAACGCTCACCTTGCTGCCGCCGGAACAGACTAGTGAAGAGGATACCAGCACCGTAGACTGCGAACAGAGCGCCAATAGAGTAGAACTCGGCGGTGAAGATCTTGAGCACTACAAGCGCAAACGAGAACTGGCCGATGGCCGTGCGAACATAGGCGCCTTCAAAGGTACGCTGTGCTGCCCGGATCTCAACCAGCTCATCGCTCGTCAGGACAACGGAGCGGGCGCGATGCAGGTGCAGACGGTATCTGTCTGCTGCGTGACGGCCCTGGCGCGTCGTCAGTTACGGCGGATTCGCAGTCGGCTTGTTTTGGGCTCACTTCGAACATGGCCAACGGCGCAGAGCACGCGGAGCAGGAAGATATTTTAGTGTAGATGCAAAGATGCTTGCTCCCAACGATATATGACAAGTAGAGCAGAGAACAAGCAGTCGGCGATGCGTGACGTAGTGGGGTAAATGGTGTTCACCGAGGTTATGCTTCGAGGCGCGTCTTAGATATACTTTCCGAAGAGGCGCGTCCACCGCGTCGTGGGCACACTTGGTGCTTGCAGAGTAGTGATGAGAACCAATATCTCGGTCATTCCCTAGTCTGAGCAGGGAGCGAAGCTTATATCTGCAATTCCAAGCGTTCCTTTTTGGCTGTTGCAGGCGATAGGCCCAGTAGCTCGTTGATATGGGCCGCCAACTACCCGTAAAGCTGCTGCAGGGTCCCCGCAGCCCTGGACCTGTCACTCCACAACTAGCAGACACAGCAGCAGCAGTAGCTCTATCGACAATACTCGCACTCATCTTAGCGCATTCTGCGTTCCTCTGCGATACTGGCATAACGCTACATGCTCCGCCTTGCCGGGTTATCTCTTACCCGGCCCGTCGCTGTTCTCTCTGGTCAAACAAACGCATGGTAACACCCCACTCTCGCCCATGCAGCCGCTTCAAATATACAATTTGTTTGCTACTACGATCGTAAACTAATGCTGGCCCTCCTAGGCACACGGAAACCTGCCATCGTCATCCCACTAGCCTCGCTGTGCGCACTTCTAATATCCCAGCACTGACACCGTACCTTGGCCGCGCCCCGATCGGTCTACCCTACTCCCTCCGACACTTATATTCCACTTGGGAAGATTATCCCGATACCATCGTCACCGAACAAGGTTCAATGGCAGGCGCCCCGTCTACCATCTCAACGACATCGAGTGCGAAGCGCAAGAACGGTCCGCTCAAATTCTACGCCGTCAAAGCTGGGAGGGTGCCAGGCGTCTATCAGAACTGGGAAGACGTGCGCCAGCAGACCGAAGGGTTCAACAACCACCTGGGTGGGTAACGTCGAACGACGCATCCTTCTTTGTACTGACACTAGTTAGTACAGTCCTTTTCCACCTATACCGAAGCAGAAGCATTCGTGAAAGGGTCCTTCGTTAAGAGAACCAAGCCAACGAAACCGAAATTCTACGGGGTGGCAGTTGGCCGCGTACCTGGCGTCTACACAGACTGGCCGACCGTACAGTCGCATACAAAGGGTTATAAGGGTGCGAAGCAACAAGGCTTTGCCACACGCGAAGAGGCCCAAGCCTTTGTCGACCGAGCCAGAAAAGGCTCCAGCGCGCCCATAAGCTTGCAGGGCCATTTGTCCGCGGCCTCATCAGCAGCGACGCGCAGAATGGAGGGAATTGCTGAGAATGCGCCCAAACGACAGAAAAGGGAGCATGCATCGCCTGCAACAGCCACGACCAATGGAGAGAACAAGGTCGAACCGGGTATGGGACCTCTTCCGCCTGGCGCAGTAGATGGCTTTGACCCGACAATCAAGCTGGACGAAACTCTCGGGAACATCAGAGCGAAGACTGCAGAGGAACTCAATGCGACTAAACGACACCCGACTGGGAATTTCAAGGGCCCATTGGTGGTGCACACAGACGGAGGTTCGAGAGGCAACGGAAAAGTAGGCGCCAAGGCTGGCGTAGGAGTCTACTTTGGCCCCAGGGATCCCAGGTTCGTGTCTAGGGAATGCTGCACAACCTACCATTTCTGATCATAACCATAGAAACATTGGAGAACCCTTGAGGGGAGAACGACAAACGAATCAGCGGGCCGAGCTCGTCGCCATAGCTCGAGCACTCGACCACGTGCCGATCGACCGTGATGTTGAAATTAGAACCGATTCCTATTATTCCATCCGCTGCCTGCGCGAATGGTTTCACAACTGGGAGACAAAAGGCTGGAGAAATGCAGCTGGCAAGAGCGTGGAGAACAAGGAACTAATCCAGCCGATACTTGCCAGGATACGGGAGCGTCTAACATGCAAGGGCAAGACAACCTTCACCTGGGTCAAAGGCCATAGCACAGACCCAGGCAACACCGCAGCCGACGCCCTGGCAAACGAGGGCATGGACAAATGGACCCCAGAACTGACATCGGGAACCCCGTTTGACATGTCTGAAACATTGAGAACAAAGTATACTTTGCCCTCGCTCACCAAGCCAAAGCAAGAAGACGAGGACGAGTTTGGCGAGGATCCTTTCAAAGACTACTTCGACGGCTTAGAGGCAGAAAGGATGGCAAATGAATTGGTAGAGGGCGCCGACACAACAGTTCCTGTCCAGACATCTGTCGATGGAGAGGTGCACGCCGGAGCGGCAGTGTAGAAGAACAATGAGGTAGGGTCAGACTGATGACAAGAGGCGCAGTTGACGTCTGAACACTCATGCAAAGAGCACACTGGCCATGTCAGCTTCCTGAAAGCAAGAGTTTGCGCAGATTACTATACAGACCGACGCCGAGGGGCCCAAACGGTTCCTAAAGTGGGCTATGATAATTATGAAGGCCAAAATAGATCAAGGACCAAGACGTGGACGAGAACACTGCACACCAGACCTGTGGTTCCATGCCAAGGGCCTCACTCCTGCTCGCATCTTTATTCTGTGTTCTCTTTCCACTGTACCTTTCTCCATGAGATGTCTTATACATAATACTTGACGTATACACAGGTATGCAAATTAGACTAATACACGGTTCACCATTTACACTTTTTGGCTACTACGTATTACAAACTCCGCTCCTCGTGCTGGTCTTGTTGGCAAAACGTATACAGCTTCGCGCGCCATCTCTCAGGGCAAGGAGCGATAAGAGAGAGAGAGAGAAGAAGAAGAGGAAGCAGAAGAAGAGGAAGAAGAGGAAGAAGGTGTGAAGTGATGGTTAATAGAAACCTCAAGACTTACAACTCCAAAGGTCCACATCATCGTCTCTACAAAACGCCCCCAACACAAAACTAGACCATTACACGTAATATCGTTTCAAAAAAAAAAATCCATCCCCGTATCACATCCCCATTATCAGAGCATAAGAAAAAGGAAATCCACAAACTTTTTCTCCCAAACCCCTTACCCACCTACCCTCGCCGCCAAAGCCATCTCCACGCCCCAAACTCCCAACCCGACCAGCACATGGGCCGAAAAAAACACAACCACACTGACTTCGGCCGCACGACCCCCATACGCCACCCCATACTCTGCCAGCACGCGGCCCGCCAAATCATCCCCCACCAGCGTCGCCATCAGCACCGTCGCGCCCGCCACGCACGCATGCCCCAGCAGTACGAACCTGCCCTGCTCGACGGTCCAGAGCGCCGTGTAGAAGCTTGCGAGGGAGAGCAGCTGGGATGCTGTGAAGACGAGGGCGATGCTGAGGATGGCGTACATGCAGAGGTAGTATACTAGTGACTTGAGGTGGTGCATTGGGGACATGGAGACGCGGTTGTGGCGTTTCGAGTCCCGAGTCGTATTTGTGTTTGCGCTGGGGGTTGGTGCGAGATGCTCGTGTGAGTGGGGTGGGAAGGAGGAGGGCATGCTGGTTGTGTATCTAGTCATGTTGCTGAAGGGGCGAGCTGGCCATGGTTTTTTTTCCTTCTATTCTTGTACTGTTTCTCTCTCTCTCTCTTGTCTTTGTCTCTTTGTTTTATAGGCTATAGCGCCTTCGCTTTGTGGGGTTGGCAACACGGTGTTCCTAAGAGATGTATGCTGGCGGAGTGGATTGCGGTAGTGATACGTATAATAGTTCGGGGTGTGGCGGAAGGCTACGGTACCGTATCAAGATCGTGGTCAGCATTGCAAAACTTCATTTCGGTGCTTACTCGTAGCTAGCGGTAAGCATACGGTAACCCAAGCTTGATTTCTGCAAAGTGTCATCCATTACCGTACTTTCTGTTTCAGGATTGTTCTGTTTGGTGGTTAGCTGTGCTGCGATTGGCTTGAGATCGAGAGGGTATACAGCTACATCCAAGCAAGCGACTTAAGCTTCGCATCGCTGGTAATGGCACGTTCCATGTCTACCACAGAGTTGTTGTATTTACGTATTAGAGATTATCAAATAATCATACCTAAAAAGGCGCATTGCTATAGTTAGCGTCAGGCCTTAACGCCTAAAATCTCTAGTAGCAGTATTAGGCTAGAATCAAAACCCAGTACCTTGGTCATGGCGCAGTGATTCGCTTTCTTTCCTCCACTTTGTTTGGGGAATGTTATTGCGACTCTGAATTTGACAGCCAGAATTCCATTAGTTGCAATTCTAGATTTTCGTTTCATCTCACCGCCATGGTATAGCTATACGCTCCGCAAAAGCGACCAGGAGTCGCGCTGTTGTGGATGCGCCTATCTTTAGTACATGTGTCTTGTCGCAAAAACCTTGCTAATTGTCTTATTAGGTTAGCCAAACGGGGAGGCAGAGGGAATACAGTGTTAAGGTGACAGCCTCGCGCAGCGGCATTGTAAGCGGACAGCTAATTAGCGTACTAACATCAACGACATGCCCCTCACAGCTGCGGAGTTGCAACTCATGTGTCAATCATCGAAATACAGATGAATTTTGGACAAAATTGGAGTCCATGCGATTGCCACGTGACGTGTAGTATCACCACCCTTGCTGAATCCAACACTACTAGATAACAGTATAGAGCTAAGGGAAAATAGGCATTTCGGTAGAGCAAGGGAAGATACCGACCCCTTAGGTAGTTGGGAAGGCGGTTAGGTTGACACTTCGATTTACAAAAAAGATGGATACCCGACGTGACGTGGGAAGCAAAAAAAAGAAGTTTATGCTCAAGCACGGATTTGAACCATGGATCTTCGCATTGCCAGGTGATACAAGTGCGACGCCTTACCACTTGGCCACTCAAGCAGAATGTTCAAGTTGTATGGCTTAAGAGGTGATTTGATGAATATATATACACTATAGAATTCGAGAATTGGAACGAAGTTTAGGACCTTCGTTGTCTTCAACCCACCTTTCAGATCACCACACCACGCGCCAACTAGTGTTTCAACGCACCAAGCTCTCGTTTCCACTACATAATGCTCAACCCGTTCACGTTACTGATCAGAAACCTCCGCCAGTCCTCGTCGCTCAGCACGCTTCTAACCCTCGCCTCTAACCACTCAGTATTACCCCAGAAACCCCAACTGGCTTGAAACCGAAGCCAATCCACAAGCGCCGTCTCCCAATGTCGCACGAAAGTGGCCCAGTCGTATTCGCGCTCGCCAGTTTCGCGCAATTTCTTCCAGTATCGGCGTAAGAGCTGCTCTTCACCTGCCTGCATTGCGAGATTCTGCGGGACCTGGTGTTGGTCGGCGACTAGCATACTCAGCGGAACTGAGCACGTGAAGTATTTTACGAGATCGCAGACGCCCAGGCCAAACCCGGTGTACTGGAAGTCGTAGAATGCGACGTCCTTGCCCGAGGTACTGGTGAACAGATTCTCGGACTTTACGTCGCCGTGAATCAGCGTCTGGTATCTCTCTATTGGTGTGCTTCCGGAGGCTTTTGGCGCGAGGAAAGTAGCGGCCATCTCAGCGATTGATAGTTCTTTGCCGTCAACACGACTAGTAAGCAGCACGTTCCATTCGGTGTCGTCGTCCCTGGCTAGAGAGGCATACTCTTTCCGGCGCGTAGCAAGGTACGTGTATCCGCCGTTCAGCCAAACGCTCTTCTCGCCAGCGTCTTGGCCTTCGCGCTGAACTTCCTCAAGCGGAGGCAGCACAAGCGATGAAGGGGTCAAATTCTGTACACGCGACCACCAGAAGCCATGAAAGCCAGATAGCCAGTCTAGCGCAGCGAAGACTTGTGTGTCTGTTAGCACCGCGCGTTTCTCGCCGGCAACAGGATACTGCTGTTTGAGGTCACTTAGCAACATGGCTGTTATCGAAGTACCGTCTGGATTATGCTTATTGATGCTTGCTACGCATTGAGCGACTGGAAGCGAGCCTGGCATCTGAGGTGCGAGATGAGTGTAAAAGTGCTGCTCCACTCTGTAGCTCAGTATCTTCCTAGTGTGCCCTTCATCATCTGCCTTTGTTGGAGGCGGTGTAACGAGCTTGAGTACGTACGACTCAGAGCCTTCAGAGGAAGCAGTCGATGCAGGCATCGGAACAGCAGTGAGTCGGCATATCTCGCCGTAGCCAGCCCATAGTGATTGGATGCGTTCCAAAGACTTGAGTTGTAGTCCTTTTTCAGCGAGGAGAGTATTCGCCACCCCCCGAGCTGAATTTGGCAGAGGCATTGGTTCTATGGAGCTCTGTACAGGAATATAAAGCAGATTGTACAGTAGGACGGAGATGCAGGGGACGAGAATGTAACAGAAAAGACGCTGTAGAGGTACAGTCATTCGGGAAACCAACGAGCTTGCACGAAGACGTCTATGAGAATGCAGAGAGATGTTTGGGTCGAGTGCCGCGGCCCTGAAGCATTCTGAGGATTGCAGCTTGTGAATGATGTTCGTAAAAGCTGATAGATTTCGCATTGGAACAGCTGGACACGCTGATTGGGCCAAGAAGATGACATAAGCACAAGTTGGCGCCCCACGAAATATTATCTCATGAATTATAGTCCCACAGGGGCAAGTATCGTCAAAATATACTTGTGACGCTTTGCAGGGAGACATGTTTGATTTGAAGAGAACCAATAAGAAATGGCTTACTAAGTAGAAAGATCTCAGATTATAGCTTCCTATTGGCTGTGATAATACAAGTCGTATATCGCTACTAGACCAAGACTCTTCGATAAGCAGACTGTTATAGTTATATTTGACTACTACATACACAGATCAATTATCTTTGCCCCAACAGCATCTTCACCGCCTCCGAGACAAGGTCGGGGCAGGTGCGGGTCAGCCATTTTCCCGCTAGCGCGTACTAGACGCTTCTGCACGTCGCTTATAATCCGCCTTTGCAAGCTCAGGCACGCCACAACTGAAGCCTTCAATGTATACTATTTATTGACGTCCTTGCTCAACCACCAAAAAGCATATTGGTGTTGGGCAACATGCTAGTCTGCCGCGTGGACCGATCCGCGGTAGGCTTCTCATCAGGCCGGTTCGCTTGTTGGGCCCACGCACGTCACTGTCACACAGCCTAACGTTGCAGTCATCTACAATAGCTGAACCGTTTAAAGCTATTGGGCATCATTTTCTTTTCCAAAGCACCGTCCATTCGATCCTGTTCTTGCTGGTGAAAAGGCTTGCTCTTCAAGCCGAGGATGGCAGAATGCGCAAGAACTGATCTAGTGGCTGGTCAGGAACAACCAGAATGATGCGAGAAGCAGTACCCATACGGCTGATAGGGAGGGTATTTGGGGAACTCTGGCCTGCCATTTCGTTGATGCTGAATTAATCACTATTCCCCCTATACGTGATTCTATCCTCTCCGCTCAATATACTAGAACTCAACATTCTCAACAAGCAGTCTTAACTCCACATCAGTAATCCTCGTAAACTTGAGTCAAAAGAACAGTTTTTACGGGCCGATTGGGGTACATCTCAACAACATAATATTCCGGACTTAGTGTCCCATATAAGTACCGGGGATAAACAGTTGGCTCATATCTATCTTGCCATTCATATCTTTACCGTCGCGATGGACCGCAAACGAATGCGACAGGCCGTGTGGTTATTCATTCCTCCCAGTGCATTGTGCACTATCATATCTCTCGGATTTTACATTGGCTATCGTTTCAAGTGTCTAGTTTCTGCGCAAATTGCAGTCAATCTAGGAAAGCCTATTGCTCAAGCTGAAAAGGCCCATTCTCTTGTACTGGCCTGGATTTTCTTCGTTGCTGAACTGCTGGCTTTGAGTGAGTTTAACTTATTCCTCCATTTTTCGCAAACGTCTGCTCATAAGCTTGCATAGTCCCAGATGTGTTGCCGTATTTGCTTCGAGCAGTAGCGTTTCGTTTGCCAGACAGGACAAAGCCTGTAATCGTGGGAGACAATGTCCCAAATGTCGACGTTCTCATCACTTGCTGTCGAGAGGATCTCGACATTATCATGGACACTACACGGGCTGCTTGCGCACTTGACTACCCAGGAGACAGGTTTCGTATTTTTGTATGCGATGATGGTGCGTCCACAGAGGTCAAAAATGCTGTACAACATCTCCACCAGACTTATCCTAATGTCTATTACGTTTCCCGCATCAAGGATCCTCTTATCAAAGATTGTGAGTCAAAAGCAAAAGTCATCCTAGGATCCCTTTTCTAAGCGCACTAAAAGTGCGTGGGGTGCAGAAATATCTAATTTTCTTTCTTTCCCTTCTAGACAAGGCAGGCAATCTGAACCATGCCCTCAAGCACTCACGACAGTTGCCATTCCCTTCAAGTCGGAACATAAACCTGCCAAAGACGAAACTTGGATCTGATAGCAAAGCATCATCAAAGGAAGAGCTCGTTTGGGAGATGACGAATACATGGATTCCGCTACAGCTAAGCCAGGTTCATCTCTGCGACATATCTTCAAACCCCAGCGTGGACAGCTTGGCCTCACCACCTGCTATTGGTTCTTCATCGTCCACAACCTTGGTTCCTCAGTTTGAACCTTCAGAGTTTGTGGCCGGCCTGGACGCAGACATGATCCCTGAACCTCATTGGCTGAGGACAATGATGCCACATCTGATAGACGACCCGGACGTTGCATTGGCATGTCCCCCGCAAACCTTTTACGACATACCCGATAACGATCCGCTGACCCAAACTATGGATCAGTTTGCTGGAACCACGGAACTTGTTAATGATGCCGTTGGCCATGCTGACTGTTTGGGCTCTGGGTATGTTGCGCGACGCTCTGCAATCGATAGCATCGGGGGCTTTCCTGTCGAGTCGCTGTCGGAAGATATATGCTGCTCAGCAACACTCCTGGGAGCTGGATGGAAAACAAGATTTGTTGAATGCCCTCTTCAGTATGGCTCGGTTCCGGATTCCTTTGTCGCTCACATCAAGCAGCGCACGCGTTGGTTCGTTGGACATATACAAACGGCTGTGTTGTTTCGCCTTCGTCTGTTCGGGAATCGGGGCAGACTACTGACGCCGTCCCAGAGACTCGCGGGTATTGTTTTCGACCTTCGACAAATCATCCAGATTCCACTTTGTTTGAACTATGTCCTTGTTCCTTTTGCTCTGATGTCAGGATACTCCCTCGTCATCTGGCATCAAGATTACGAATTGAAATGGTTGATCCGTGCCGTTGTAATGTTCTTGGTCTGCCGCTGGTTCCACCAGGGAATTGTGGGTGTCATATTCTACTTGGGACGTGGTTGGTATGATGTGCGATTACCTTCATATGACGCCGAGCTAGAACAGTGGATGGCACCATGTAAGTCTTTGACCTTTCGAAGGTCGATATTGAACTCTTACATTGATTAGACATTTTTATGGCTTGGCTTCGATCCTTCGTATTGCCCGCGCGACTTGGAGGCGTTACGGCTGGCTTCACCGCATCCGGAAGCGTTCACAGCGACCTTCAAGAGCGAGATGCAATGCACCGCGCGCCGCTCATGCGTCGCATCCGTATCACACTTCTCCATCATTGGGTCTGGATCCATGTGTTACTGATCACTGCATGCCTTGTAGGCGTTAGCTTAGTTTGCATTCGCGCCATGGGATACGGATATGTCCCCGGTATAATTCCTCTACCATCCCTCTCTAACACCACTGATCAGATGATATACCTAATGACGCGGATCGGTTGGCCCCCTCTCCTCTGGTTTCAACATGTCTGCTCTGCGTTGGTACCTATTACGTACATGTTCAGCCCACCAACAAGTCCACCTCGGGAAACGCTGCTTGTCCGGGACAAGGCAACACAGCTAGCCTACCCACGGCTAGGTGCTAGGGTGGTGAAAAGAGACTCGGGAATCGCCTGGCGATACATACGCTCTGGGCTGGCTATTTTTTATACTGGAGTTTTGCTAGTCTTGAGCGAAGTATTGTTGTAGTGGAGACAGTCCCTCCGATACCAGTTGCCATAAAGCCAACGCCATTGTATCAGGAAGAACTCAACGCCGAAGGCTGAAATGCTTCGGTCTTGTTGAGTGGAGTAGAGAAGGGAGAAGCTGTAAAAGTGCAAGTCGCGAGGTCGCTGCAACTCGGCTACCCGTGGAATCTATAGATAAATAGCCAATTGATAAGGATAAGGAGTTTTCGGGGCTGCCCTATTAATTTAGTGTTGTGGTTTCCGGCTTTTGACTATCTTGTTGTTGAAGAGAATCATGGATTTTTGCCATTGTTCTTGAATGTGGAGAGGATAGGAAACCCGAAGATCACTACTAGAGGCGGGAGAAGAGATTTTACCTAACAATTAGACTGCGTGGAGGATGTGCGCTGGAACGATTAGGGATTTGATTTGTTGATCCATAATATTCATTAACGGATCTACAGATTTTGGGTGTCCACTTTGGATCTATTTGAAGTTTTGGAGGATGTGTTCGACTTAACGGAACCTTTTTTTGATTGCGGGTTGTGTTGAAGGCCCGATAAAGCTCGATAGTGACATAGTGCATAGATCGCTTCTACTGGTCGTGTCGCGATTGTCTATTATCGAAGAGGGAAGTGTAGAGTTACACATCGATGGTAACTGCGAGGGTACAACATTACAAAAGGTGAATTAAGCTATCGCGATGATAGTTGCTTCTATTGAATGAGGGTAGCTAAGCACACAAACTTCTAATACTGTTTACAACAAGTACTGGAAGTAGATGTTCTCCCTGTCCGTCATGTCTTGTAGACCATTCTCGCCATGCACATCAGCATCGGCGTCTTGTTGATGCCCACTCATCGAATAGTCGATTGGGTTTCTCGGAAGACCAGCTGCCTCACGATCGTCACATTTCTTCTTCTGCATCCACATGATGACGAACATTTGTATAATCACTACACCCCAAAGGATACACCAAATGGCGAGAACGCCTTTGAGAGCGTTGGCCTAGAGAATTGTCAATACAATGCTGCTCTATACGAGACACATTGAGGGTTACTTACGTATTGGGGCGCAAATCTCTGGTCGAAAATGTATGGGGTAATGATATTTCCAACGGCGTTTCCAGCGTTGAAGGATGTGTAGTAAACAGCCTTCTTGGTTTGTCCTGCACAGTTCGCTCCCATCCAGGAAATAAGCAGGGGGTTGATAGCATATACGAATGCAATCAGATAGTATCCGGCAAGAAGTCCACCCTTGTTAGCTTCGGTTTTTGGAAGGGCGACCAGCAACGCAACTCCGACGATGACGATAGTGACAAGCACGAGTAAGAATGGAGACTTGCGTTTAAAGCGGTATGCAAGCCATGATGCCAACAAGATGGACACGAATTGAAGCACTCCAAACGGCATGTTTAGCAAAACAGCTTCGTCGGCCGTGAAACCAGCGAGATTTTGGAGGATGATGGCACCGAAAACGGATGAGACGGCAGCACCAGCGTTGACGGCAATGACCATAATCATGTATAACCAGTACTTTGGCTCGGTCCAGGCCTCGAAGACGTGTCCCCAATTGAATTTGTGGGAAATGATACCCTGTTGATTTGCCTTGACCCGTTCAACGGCCTTCAGGCGGTCCTCCGGCGACAAGAAACGAGCTTCGCCAGGACTGTCGTGCGCCCACCAGTAAGTGAAGGCTCCAACGACAATGGTCAATAGTCCGAAGAAGAGATAGACAACCTGGTAGCGGTATAGGTGATGTGAATGGATTCGACCGAATCCGTAAACGATGGGTGCACTGATCAGCGTACTTAGCCCGTAACAGCTGTACCAGCATGCAACCCGGAAAGGCTGCTCAGAGCGCCTGTAAAAGGCGATCGTGATCATTGAGAATAGAGGAATGACTGCTGCTTCGAAGGCGCCAAGGAAAAACCGGGATGCGAGTAGTCCAGCGTAATTTCTTGAACCTCCAAGGCCACCAGCGACAGAGATGCCCCAGCATATAATGATAACTGGCAAGACCTGGCGGTATCGGAGCCTGACTAGGATCCATGCTGCCAAAGGTTGCACACCGAGTTGTGCGTAGTAACCGATATTTCCAATGTTGGAGTAGTCGTTTCCCTTCAGTTTTGCGTCGGTCTTCAGCCCATAAACGGCTGTCAAACCAATGATGCCTTTGTCGGCAGACTGGAGAAAGTAAACCATGCAAAGGAGTGACAGCATCCAGATGTCTGTTTTGCGAAGAATTCGTTTATTGTCTTCATCGGTACAAATGATGGTCTCGCCCGAACCTTGGACCTTGCCTTCCTCGTAAGAGAGAGCGACGTCCGCGGATACATCGGAGACATACTCGACGCCTTGGGCGCTTGACTTCTGAGGATCTGAAGCCATGGCGCTAGAACAAATGTTCAGAGCAAAGGGCAAAGAAGCGATGTGGAGATGGGCTGGAGTCTGGGGTTAGTGATCTGGGGTAGCCCGTTTATATGGACCTACTAGCACAGACCCATCCAACACGGCAGAACGGCGAAACGGATATGAATTTTCCCTCCAACAAGTAAGCCGACTAGGGATCCGGACGATTGGGGCTGTCCTTCATTCGCGCGGTGTGCTGATACCGGCGCTAGTACTAGGGCCAATGATTATGCTATAAGCAACATGCAAACAGCAACCGGCTAAATCAACATGTGTGGAATGTAAGTGTTCGTGATCTGTGATCTGTGAGCTGTCCGCGCATGAAGCCGCAGCTCTGATGAGTTACGATCAAGGAAGAGCTACGCTTTGGGGAGACCGAAATAACTGTATTCGTGTCACGTGGGACGGACGTACGATTCAGACATGGGACGGTGAGAGGCGAGAATAAAGTTGCGCGATGGTAGCTTGTAGGCAAGCCCTATTCAACAACTCGGATACCCTGTGCCATCCACCGGACTAGAATTTGATCTAAACCGACGATAACGAAGGCGTGGTTAGTTACTATACCTATGTCATAATGCATCACACATGCGCTAAAGATATCCAGCCGTTTGGTATGGCTCCTGCTGTCAAACTCAAAACCCCCACTCCTCGACGTTGAAAACAAGGCGGCCCTGCACTTACAAGATTCTCTTGACGACAATAAGCTTCCAGCCAAGAGCGCCCCGGTCCATCACAGGGGTCAAGCACGGTGTGGAGTTAATTAGCCGGCCGTCCAGGCTGCCTACGCCATCACTGTCCAATCCGCCGTCGGAACAACGCACCAACGGCCAGCCCGTACCCGCAGATAATCTCTCACAGCACAGTGACATTCACCCTGGACGTATAGCACACCCCTGATCTAAGCACCGTAAGCGATATTCTTAAGATCATACAAACCGGACCGACGACCATAGCGAACGACATCGCGCAGTCACTCAATCCATCGCAACCATATAGCAGAACAGCAATACGGAGAGGAAGCAAGAGTAGCCGCGAGGGAAGCAACTGATGTGGGCAAAGCGGCAACGGGAATGACCAAAAAAAACCAAAACAACAGGACTGTTGAACCAGGTAAACAGGAACAAACGAGTTTTAACTCGGGTGGCTTAGACGTACATAAGTTCTTACTGTCGTGTAGATTGAGCTCCTGTGGCGTACGCCAGCCTGTTCACGATGGTGTGTCACGTAAGGCTGGCGAATGTCGTTGAGGGGTTGGTTGCTCGTTAACAACTCCTCTCTTTGAGTGATACCATACCATAAGCAGTCTAGTCTAGTTCTTGACACCATGCAAGGCGCATTTGGCTGCCAACCATCTCCAGCTTCTGGCACAGCCTCTCGTCACTGTGCCGAGAGCTGAAGGTGTCGTTGCCTGATGACCGGTGATGCCAGGCTGTGCTGCTAATGCGCTGAAAAAGCAGCGGCCCCTCCTGAATTCTGAAGACTCCATCACCATCATATTCGCATTCTCACGCCTAAAATGACAGAGATCCTGCCCGAAGTCAAGGTACAGGAAGATACAACGGCAAAATCGCCTTCAGCTGATGCGTCATGTGAGCCTCTGAAAAGAGATTCAGCCTCTCTGCTGCTAGACCCACTCCAAGAGCCTCGTCAACAAGATGAACTCAGTGAAACTCAGGTAGGAGGCAGCTCAGCGGAGCTTGATGCTGAGCCTGATACTCCTGCCAAACAAGACTGGGTTCCGCTCTCAGAAGCAACAATTTCATTCGCAATCGACACCTCAGGAAGCACTCTCGGACCTAGGCTGCGTCACGAGCAGCAAGCAATTCGCACGGTCAGCGACTTGCTAAGCGACCCGGTGAGAGGTGCTGCCAGGGTTCTGCCTTGGAGCGCACACACAGGCCCTGTTACATCACTATCTGGACTATCAAGCCTCTCGTCATATGGAGGCACAGACCCGGAAGTCCTCCTACACGATGCTTCTTGCCTCACAGCACTGCAAAACTCATCTTGTTGGTTTCTGCTCACGGATGGCGAAATACCAGATATCTCAAAACAACGCTTTGCGAACACGCTTTCTTCCAAGGGGCTCCATGGAACAGCATGCGTCGTCATTATCTTTGGAGAGTTGTATGGACGTCCTACCGCCTGCAATATATCTGTAGGGGTCTCTGTCTTTGCAGCTGCTCCTGACTGCCTGTTCTTATTCAAGGACACGCAGAGCGACAACTGTTATCTCTTGCAGTGCAAAGGGACCTTCTCGGAGATACTCGAGCAGCGTAACCAGCGGCAACCTGTTTTGAATGACGATACGACCTGGGACGATCTGCCTCGTATTTCACTGGAGGAATTGAGTTGCGTCCGCATTCGAGACCATCGCAACTTGCAACCCGACGAGATCTACTTCGATTCCGATCTGATTGTCAATTTGGTAGATCTCCTCGCTGGCCGTATTTCTGACAAGAAAACCATCGATGCACTCTTGGGTAGTCCATCACATATGAGAACACTGACCATGACCGCACAAACCAGAGGTATGGCAGAAAGTCTTCGCCAATGGGTCATCAAACAAGAGCTGGACCCTTCGGAGCTGTTGGCTTCGGACCTTCCCGAAGTCGAGGAAAGAGCGGTTTCCTCCATGACGAACCTAATGCAGCAGATGAGCACGCCGGGCAGCATCACCTACAATCAGCACGCTATTTCTAGTCTCCAAGCTGAACTAAGGGCCTCGAATTTGTCTTATTCTTCCGCGATGAACGCGAGGTGGGCTGACGCCTCGGATCAATCCACACGGCGCAGTACTACTCTTGGATCAATAATCCACAGGTCGCACTCCGACACACATCAAGCTGCAAGTCTCAGTATAATTGAAGTGGCACCAATTGTCAGACCTCCCGAGCTCAACCAACGGGTTTCGTCTACCGGATTCTTCGTTTCTGCAGGTTCATCAAAAGCATTCGAGGGTATATGCCCGCTATGCGCCGACGAGAACGCGCCAATGGCTTTGTTGTTTCGAGAGCCGCCTCGGACGCAAATAACTCAGGATTTTCCTGCTGCCAGAAGTAAATCCAAACTTGCGTTTCCATTAGCGATGGGCAACTTCCTCGAAACGGATATAATCTGTCCAGCCTTGTATTGCGATGGTTGCGCGAACACCCTCGTGCGGACGGGTGGTATGGTCGGCGAGGATAGGGCCATACTCTCTCTAACGCTCGTTCCGTATTCGGGTAACAAAAAAGCCTACAATCGACTGCTTGAGAAAGCGTTTCAACAACGCTTTGGTTCAAATGATGCGCCACTGGTCTTTATTGCAGTGCTATGCATGACACTTCGGAGACTGGAGTCTAGGAACAAAGCAACGGAAAAACCTCTTTGTCATGCATTGCGATGGGCCTGTTTGGATCTTGTCCAGTCTATTCAGTGTCCCGACCCACTCACATGGTCAATGTCGGGTGCTCCTACGACTCTTAAACCACTGAGTGAAGTGTTGAACAAGTCTTCTGATGAAGCAGTTCGTTCATCTTCGGTGGACTACTTCCAGTATCCTATTGAAGGGTTTCTCGTGATGACAGATCTCCTCAACCAGCTGGCCTCCACACACCCTCAACTTCGAAACATCGCTAAGAAAACTGTTTTCCAGAGGCTGTTATTCCATGTCACTGAGCAGTTCGACAAGAAAGTCGAGGCTGTAGGGCGTGTCCTCGTGCATCTCGAAATGGCACGAATATTGCTTCTCCAGCAAGGTCGGCGAGACAAGGCCATTGGTGCAAGACAATTCTCTTCTTTCCGGGGTCTCGCTGGTCTGACAAGAAACGTATTCGGAGAACGCAAATCACTGCGTGATAGGCTCTCCCTGAGCTTTGAAGAGCTGGTCGCAGCGTCATTGCTGGATCGCGACTTTTTGACTGCATTTAAGAAGCTGGGTCCGCTTGCCGACTCAGTGGAGTCTCAGTCGGGTCACGCAATGGCTATCTTCGTGCACTACCTGTACAGGTCCGAGACGAAGACATGGCCGTCCCCAGACGCGCACTACATAGCCCTTGCGAAGACACCAGCACTGGCTTCGGTGCTTTTGGAGCCATCTGAGATTAGTGCTGGTAAAGCGGAGAGACTGATTGCGAAGCTACCGACATGGGACATAATCGGAGAAACGACTGACAATTTATAGCGTATATTGCAAGCAAGCTCCTTTCATTTGTTCTGTTTTTCTTTCATGACGGTCCTTTATTCCATTTCCGAAACTCCTTCCAGAATGACTTGATGTGAGCAAGACCCGCTAGGTTAGCTTAAACGAAATTGTTGTATTATGAAGGTCAAAGTGTTAGTACATCGTCGAATCTATAAGCTGAATGATTTTCCTTGGACAGAAAGTGGTTTAGTGCCTTTCTCTGGTATGATGCACCTGGCCGTGAGATATGTTGATCAACACTGCCATCACCTAACCCTCACTGCTATACTGAGAATATGTCGTGGAGGCCATCCGACGGTTCGCGGGGGCGTCTGTGCTCGACGCAAATCGCTGCGACTGAGTCAACGTTCGCTCAATCGTCGAATAATTGGAAGTGCTCGACGGGGTTTTTTCAGACGTATCCGACCTTGGGTTTATCACTGTTCGTGCCGGGCCGGGTGGGTGATCCGTTGAGTACGAGTCCCTACTTAACGGCTGCTGCATCCGGCCCAAGGTAGGGACATGGACCGACATGGATCGCCAATCTAGCTTTCCTGACTGCGGCAAACTAGGTGAGATCGTTTGGAACTTTCGTTGGAGATGTCGGCGTATGGGCGACACGGGGCCGACATCTTCTTGACTAGCGGTGCTTGTTGAGCGGCCCGCCTCAGCGTGTACCGTCGCGCTCAAGGGTATGGTCGCAGACTCGTTCACGGGCCTAACGGCAGGGCTCGGCTGAGATACATTTTGGTGGGGAGCTACCGTCCACCATGTGGGATAGACGGTGGAGTATTCGGACACAGGTGCAGAGCCGTCGCGCCTTCTTGTATTCGGTCGTCGGGATTTGGTGATTGTGAGTCCTGCGTCCTGTTTCTTGGTGATCGCTTCCCGTCCTTCATCCGCAGAGTGTCTTGGTGTGGGTGAGGCAGACGACCCATTCCCATGCAGCGGGGTAGGATCGAGCTCCGTATTGCTACTGGTATCGTCCTCAATTGTCTTGCCATCTAAGCTGTCGCGAGCGCTTTTGCCAGTGGCGCGACTTTTAGGCTCCGAGACGGACGAATGCGCAGAACGCTGAGATCGTGATTCTGAGGCATAGACGTGCTCAGCGGGATTCGGTGGTGTATTGGCAGCGCTCAGCCAGGCGGAAGGGAACGATTTAGCATACATTTCTTTTTCGTGCTTCATGATGTCGCGATAAAGAAAGAAGGATTTCCCAAGTAGAAACGGTCGTGGTTGACTTGAGCATTGGCGGGGCCCGGGGCCGTGTGAGAAGGCTGAGGCTGTGAAAGATGACTGAGGCTGTGAAAGATGGCTGAGGCTGTGCGAGAACGTGAACGCGGCGCCAAGCGAGGGGTGAGCATTCCGCATATATTGAGCCTGATCAGGTGCCTCGTAGTGCAATCCAACCTTGCGGTTGTGCAGTTCAGAAAGATCCCCTCCATCTGCTTGACATGGAATTGTTGAAGTTACAGAAGCCTCAAAGCGCCCCGCGCGACGGTATCGACCAACCAAATCACGCTGAGACCTCCAGAGATGGAAGAAACCACCGAGGAACCCTATACGCTCCAAGCAGAGCTCTCTCAAAAATCAGTGCACGCTCATCTTTTGAGGCAGATGCATGGACGGAGTGGCTTACAAATCTCAAGAGTTACCAACCTGATCTGTGAGTCCTTTAGATCCTATTAATATCACCACGCCATTTCGTAGCGTGATCGTAGGGTATTGTTTGCTCGTCATGGCCGTGCTTTGTTAATAACCGCCTCCATCTAGCGATAACGGAAAAGATGTTGTTGCAGCTCTGCGGGAACTAGAAGCGGATCTCCTTTCCAACCAGACAGCAGTAAGATACCTAAATTGGACAAAGAGCCATGGTAAGTAATACGCCCTCTTTTTGCAAATTGCGTCTGGTAATTATATGGGACTGTTGCTAAATCATCAGTAGACTTTCGTGAGTTGGATGCACAGCAGCTCGCACAAGAATTGGAGGTAAAGTCTCATCTTGAAACTGCGGGCGTATTGCTAAACTTCCTGTCAGAGTAAGGAAAAGGGCTCATTTAGGTTCTTGTGAGTAACATGGGCTGATCAAAGCGGTCACTCAACGGCCCCTACGTATGCTTATACTTGATGTTGTAGTTTTGTCAATCGTTTCCTCCTCACTTCACAATATGTGAAGATGCCGCAAGACTCTAAGAAGCTCCGCATATCAGGAGATGCCCTCCGGCTATTGCTCTCAAAGTTGGATGCACCGCCTGCGTTTGCTAGTTCTCTAGCACGGTACTACCTGCCACCAGAACGTGGATACAGAACGTCGGGTCTGGGCAAAAGCCCCGGCTCTTTCGACATGTGGTACATGCTACCAGTCCGTGTCCAGGTGGAATGCACCGATACAATTAAGAAACATCAAGAAACCACAGCTGGAAGCAACCAAATGGACCCGTTCAATTACCTGCACCTAGAAAGTGAGAATCTCGACATCCGTGGATCGCAGATCGCGGTCTTGTTCCAATACGACAGTGAGAAGTGCGCTAGCACAACTGTGAGTATCAGTCTGCAAGACGGGCGGTGGAGCCGCGTGGCTGAAGAACCCCAAAAACGCATTTCGGAGCAGCTTGAGAATGCTGGCTTGGCTCAATGTGAGGCCGATCCATTCTTCATACATGTCGTTTTCATCACAAGCGCACTGAGATGGTGGAGGAATGCTCTCGACAGTTTCAACAATCAACTCATCGCTCATGTAAAGGATTCTGTCCATGTCTCAAGCAGGCAACGGCTGACACGGAACAGGAAAAACGTTTGCAAAGCGAGATGGGGTCCCTGCAGTCCAGGCCAGGCGATATGAATACAGAGCTCAGCAAGGCTTTGCATACAATGGCTGCACACCTTCACAGATATGGTTCCGAGCTTGGCTGGTTTGAAGACATTGTCGCTGATCTTTCGATTCATCACGACCGATTTTTCGAAACTCGACGTGGCCAGGTCAGTAAGGCTGACATGTCCGCTGGCCAACGTCTATCCGTTGGGCTGGTACACATAGCCGCGCAACTGAAGGCGGCCAATACCTTCCGACAAGAACTGCAGTACAAGACTCAGAACATACTGGCCCTAGTGAGATCCAGTCTATCGTCCATTCAGCAGAGTTTCACTAACCAGAAACTAGCTTTTCAACAACATACAAGTATCGAACGACAAGATGGTCGTCAAACTGCTCGATGCCAGCCGTGAAGAGGCTCAAATTGCACGGCGCATAGCCGATCAGTCGCAGCAGATTGCTCTCGAGATGCAAGAGGATAGCATCTCCATGAAAACGGTATGGCCCGAATGCGTCACGTGTTACTCGGCCTAGAATCTAACTTTCAGCGAGATTGCCATTCTCACCATGTTTTTTCTTCCCGGCACATCATTTGCTGTGAGTTGAGCTCTGAATCTTAGCATCTTTAGTATTGCAGTAAGCTAGTCAGCAGGCTAACCACGTCACATTTCTACGTCCTAGGCCTTTCTTGCAATGCCATTCTTTAGCCAGAACAAATGGATGAACAACGCTGGGCGCATGTGGGTCTGGCTCGTCTTAACTATACCCTCGACTATCTTGGCATTTGTCATCTATTCTTGGACCAAGCATAGTCAGTCGAAAAGCAAGAAGAGAAAGAGATCTAAGGCAGATGAGGAGAATGACGTCGAATGATTTATAAGAGGGTAAACTGGACTGGGTTCACGATAGCCAGACTAATGGAGACGGCCCACAGAAGCCTCGGCCTCAGTCCACCAGGTAATGCGGGGTAAACGTCATGACGTACCCGAGCGTTGCAGATATTTCAGTAGAGTCTGAATTGTATCTCCAGAGGTGTGATCGACTTGAAGAAAAGAAAAAGTGTAGTCTTGTGAGGCAGGAGGCTTTTCGCGCAACAACAAGATGACGGATCCCAAGACCACTGCGAGTCAGCGCTTGACACAGATCAAGGATTTTTTAACAATGAACAAAACTGCAACAACCATCCCTTGGGACCCGGATAGCACCAAGTTCCCGACGCGCAAAGAACTCCCAGATATTCCTGGTGCTCCCAAAGAGGCTGCTTGGGTCTGGGGTGACAACGACTATGTATTCCAGCAGCGCCGCCGTCTACGCGCCGATATCACGCTAATCCGCAACAGATTGGACGCTTGAACCTTTTGACGCCTACTCGTGTGGCCGCAGCTGCGAAAGAGATCAAGTCTGGCGAGATTGTACCTGTGAAGTAAAGCGAGGACAGCCCAATCGAGCGGATCCCATACTGATGCCAACAGCCTACCTCTCAATGTACCCAACGTGCCGGCCTTTGGCCGTGAAGCATTCCAGCACGAGATCAAGACGCTAGCCGAAGGCTTCGCCTATGACGACGTGTACCATTTGAACACGCAGAGCGGTACCCAGTGGGATGGCTTCCGCCATTTTGCGCACTTAGCAAGCGGCTCCTTCTATAACGGCGTACGCAACACTAGAAAAACCCCCACTTCCTGTACCGACAAAACACCCAACTAACACTCTCACCAGACCAAAGGCAGCGACATCACCGGACCCAGCGCCAACCACAAATGCTCGATTCACCACTGGGCCGAACACGGCATCGCGGGCCGCGGCATCCTGCTCGACTACAGGGGCTACGCGCACAAAAAGGGCATCAACTACGATCCATACGACTACTACCCCATCTCCTGGGAGGAGCTCTACCACTGCGGCAAGGACCAGGGCATCGACATCCGGCCTGCCGCCCAGGGCGGCGACATCAAGCCCGGCGACATGCTCTTCGTCCGCAGCGGCTGGAAAGAAGCATATGACAGCAAGACCGACGACGACCGAGCAAAAGCCGCACTCCGCCATGGTGACGGCAAGAATGGCAACGACGGCCAGCGGTGGGCGGGATTGAGCCAGGAGGAAAGGATGCTCGATTGGCTTCATGATTGCTATTTCGCGACTGTTGCGGGCGATGCCCCCACGTTTGAAGCCTGGCCCACACACGAAGGTATGTTTTCTTTTTCTTTTCGACCGTTTTTCTTTCGAGGAGAGAGAGGAGAATCTAACGAGAAGACCCTAGATTATCATCTTCACGAGTACATACTTGCACTGTGGGGCATGCCGCTAGGCGAGATGCTGGATCTTGAGAAGCTGGCTCAGACGTGTCGCGACAAGGGGAGATGGTTCTTTTTCTTCTCTTCGGCGCCCGCTAATTGCCCTGGTATGTACATTCCTCATGACTTTGATATTGCTGTTTTTTCTTTTTTCTTTTATTGACTATGTGACAGGCGGAGTGAGCTCGCACGTTAACGGTACAGCAATCTTTTGAGGAAAAGAAAGAAAGAAGTGATGGTGTGTAAAGTGCTGCTGCGTTGGATGTGTATAACCCATAGATTGACAAGATTGAAATCGGCGACTGGAGCAAATACCATTTCGAGTGTAACATATGATACGATCAATTAGTTAGCTAGTTAGCTAGGCAGAATTGTGAAGCAGCCTTGCCGAGCGAAATGTATAGTCATCACAATCAATCCATCGTGATGAACCAGCCATGCCTTGTCCAACTTCTCTACCCTTTACTTCTCTCCTACACTTGTCTCTCAACCTTCCCATCCGCTCTCTCAATCTCGACAGTCGCTTCTACACGTTCCGTCATGAGATGTTTGACACCCTTCATAGCGAGTACGGCAACCGTCGCAAGCGCTACAAAAGGGACTATGCTCCAGTACGCTAATCTGTAAGCACGCGCATACGACCAGTGACTTGCATTCCATGCGGCGGAAGCGATGTACTTGTCAGCACCAGGAATAATATCATATTTGAACGATGATTCTGATTTCCCCTTCATGGCAGCCAGCAGGGCGGGAATAGACGAAGCGGGCAAGCCGGCTTCCAAGGCAGCAGAGCTGATGTCGCGGCTGAGATGCGAAGCGATGTGCGAGTTCACAATGGCATAAATGACTGCAGTACCGAATGCGCCGCCGATGGCTCTAGCAGAGAATGCGAGCCCAGTGGCTGTGGAGAGAAAAGCGTGGGGCGCTGTAAATTGGATGCATGCTACTAAGAGTGTAAGTGGTCCCGCGCAGCCAACACCAGTTAACGCCGTAAAGACGATCTGGTAAGTGCCCCAGGTGGGTTTTATAAACGCAAAACAGATGGATGCGATGAGCATGATAGCAAAGGTGACAGCGAGTGGTGTCTCTGTATGACTTCATTAGTAGATGCTTGTATCTGCACAAGTAGGAGGGATACATACTCAAGTCTTTGTATCTAGTAGCCCACCATGTGACTGCTAGTGAGATGACGATGGATGCGATTTTATACGATAACTGCCTGATCGCAATGTTCCAGGCATCATCCTCGAAACCTAAGTTGAGTATAAGCTGCGGCGTGACGGCGTTGATCGCGGAGTAGTAGATCCATCCTTCGATCGTAAAGGCAAACGTCGAGAGCCAGAAGTTAGGTCCGGTAGAAAAGAAGACATGGGCGACGATACCATCGCATCTCCCTTTCCATTCTGGAGTGTATCAGAAGCGGCTTGATAAGAAAGGTATACGTGATAAAAAACCTACCATAGAAACAGAAAGCTATGAAGAAAAGGATCCCGATTGCCAAGTTTGCACATACATGCGGATTGCTCCACGGGTATGCGCCTCCTGCCCAGTTGAGAGCAAGGAGCATCAGAGTGGCAGCAGCAACCAGCATAAAGGAGCCGATAGGATCGCAAGCCCAAGCCCATTCCTTGAAGCTCATCCGCGGATAGTCGGTGCTTTTCTTAGGCCAGTAGAATGCGAAAAGGCCGAGTGATGTGATGCCATGAAGTCCGACTTGGATCCAGAAAATGTATCGCCAACCAGACGCGCTGAGGTCGGTAACGGCTCCTGCTGCCAAGCTGCCGACACTGTAGACTTGTCAGTGACGACAGCCATTGCGCTTGGCTTGTTGGATCATGAACTTACGTGCCTCCCATTACACCAGCAACACTAGCAAGTCCGTTGGCGAGCGGGCGGTACTTTAGAGGAAGAACCTCGGAAGGAATCGATTGAACGATAGAGATTGTTGCAAGCGTAGTGCCAATGAGAATACCACCGCCAATCAGCATGGACATGCTACTGGCTTTGGCACAGACAATGGCACCAACACATGCTATTAGAGGCGGTATGGTGGCGAATAGCTTGCGATCCAAGACATCCGAAAGCCGGCCGACAGGAGGTGAAAGGACTGATTGTATGAGGAGAGGGCCTTGGATGATCCAACTAGCGATGGCAGGCTCTCCAAGCTCACGGATAATGAAGGATAGGACAGAGCCTGCAGCTACGACGACGAAGACCTGAGACATAACACTATATTTGTACGTGAGATTCTCTTCAGCTAGATTGACGGATGTGCGACGCACGCAAAGCAGCAGCAAAAAACAACGACCCATGACCTCCAAGAGAGATGGATATGCTGCGTGTTCTCGTTTGCTTCCTGGTCGATGGGCACGATGTGTGCGCCGTGGCTATACTCAGCCTCGATGTGAGTAGCTTCTGCCTTGTTGTCCATAATTGCTTGACTTGGTCGGCAAAAAGGGTGCGCAGGGTGGAGAATGGTCACGCATGGCTGTACATATTTGTAGTGTGACAAGAGTCTCTGCGCGCTTGGCTTAGACAGCCTAATATGCAGCCTAGTGCTACGGGCATTTTTCTCCCCAACATCTTGCATATCGGCAAGTCAGAATAACTGGGGCTAAAAGAAGTCCGAGGCTCGTTTGGATGACATTTGCCGTGGTTTGGGGATGGGGGCATGCGAGGTCCCAAATCGAGTGAAGATTGGCGTTCCGTCCCCACCACAATGATGCGGGGGAGGGGTACCCCAGACCTAGTCTGTGAGTTGACCTCGCGGTGCTTTGACCCGAGATTGTGTTCCTTCTCGTTGCATTTGATATGGTGGTCGCGAGCGTTAACGGCGTTTTATTCCTGCTCGTTGGCGCAGCGTGGTGAGGAGCGAACTGGTGGGGTTGGGGTCGAAAGCGGAAGGGCTCAGCCAAGGCCGGGGAACGGCAGTGCCGCTCCGCTGGACCCTGATTGCCACATAGTTTTAATGTTTTTTGTCCTCACGGTCTTCTGTTTTTCTTCCACAAACACACACAATTCAACTCAACTCATACCCAACCGCCTGAGCCAGCGCACCAGCTTATCCAGCTTATCCAGCGCATAGCAGCGTCTGGTCTCGTCGACGCCTGAGCGCAGTTCCAAGCCACCAGGCGATGCTATGAGCACCCCAAGCCCACTGTCAGGCCGGCTCGTCCCGCTTCGTACAAAGGACGAGGTGCGGGCCAGCCTAGAAACGCATACCGTCTATGTGGTCGAGCTACCAGCCAAGCTTGCCAATGCTATCAAGGAGTGAGGCACTCACTCGCCGTGCAGCTGCCCGGTTTGATGTACTAACCTTTCAGTGCCGTGCAAGCAGCGTTGCCCAACTTCAGGACCTCTGAGATCTCCCACTTGCGCCGCGTCGTACAGTTCAAGTTCTTGCCACCGCACCTGCAGAAGGAATTCTACCCGCCGACAAGGCTCCCGAGAGGTGAAGATGATCCTACCTCAACATCTTTATCTTCCTCTCCCGCATCGGACCCCCCTGTCCCTATCCCTGTCCCTGCTCCCCCCAGTGCTCCCCCATCCCCTGTCGCGCAAGACAGCGAGGCTCTTACTGAACATTTCGATCTAGTACGCTTCTTTCTGCTTTGTCCTACGCGCCATCTCTCTCATGCCGACCTCTTGGCCATCATACGCACATGTCCGCCCTATGACGGCAAAACTGCGCTCCCGCGCGTCTTCTATGTGACTGTGCCATCTCTTGCGCCTATATCTGCTGAACAGGCCACAGAATGGAGCAACCAATACTGGCCCATTTCGTACAAGAACACCAACCCCTACGGCCCCCACCCGAGCCTTGTGCAGCGCAACCAGGACGAACTACAACCCGGCGCAGGCAACTACCTTGCCTTGGCGAGGATGGCTGGCCAGCAGATATCCGACGAGTGCCTGGGTGAGGACATTGGCGTTGTTGTCGTCGACCACACCAAGATGAAGCCCGACGTTATTGTTGTCGCAGGAGACTGCCGCTGGAGATCTTGCACTGGCACCGCCGAACCCCACACCGGCACTGGCAACGTCATGGCTCACGCCGTGCTCCGTGCCATCGCCATGGTTGCAAAGAAGCGACTTCGTGCTGCCGGCACCGACCCTGTATACCTCGACCGCCCTCTCTTCTGCGACAATCCTCTCACTCCAGTCGAGAAGGCATACTTTGACAAGGACAACATCTTCTCCAGCGGCTACTTGTGCGTCGACCTAGACATCTATCTGACCAACGAGCCGTGCGTCATGTGCTCCATGGCTATCCTTCACTCGAGGTTCAGGCGATGCATCTTCACTAAACGCATGCCTCACACTGGAGGTATGACGTCGGATAGCCTAGGTGACCCGTCATCAGGCGCCACTGGATTGAAGAATGGCCTGTTCTGGCGACCAAATGAACTCAACTGGAAGTTTCTGGCCTGGGAATTCAACGAGGATGGCAGGCCTGCCAATGCCGGGACTGGCTTGAACGATACTCTGCATGCTTAGGGCGGAAGACTGGTCTTGACTTGTATTGGATAAACAGCACTGACATAGCGTACTGAGTTACGCTGTTGGTTTGGCTGTTCTGGGTCGGCCAAGTTGATATGGATTAGACCAAATATGAGATTGGAGGAGAGGTATCCACCTATCGTGATTTGTCAGAATTAATGGCTGGGCTCAAAATTGTAATTGTATCGATCAACCGAAGGGTACGGAGGGTTGCCCCAGTTGTTCGTAGCGGGATGCCTAATGGAGTACGATAGCCACGAAGGAGCGTACATGGCTTAACTATATGAAGACTAGCCAAGTGTATGCCTTATTTAAATCACTTTAACCCCCAGAGGCTGAAATGTCGAATCGTGCAAAGGCAAAACGGTCCGATCAATCTCAACAGAACACTATTAGCAACATGTACCTCCGTCCCGCCCAACCTTCGGACGAGCCAGCAATAGCTTCTCTATGCACACGCGCATTCTTTGACGAAGACCTGTTTGGCCGAGTGATGCACCCACGCCGAGACCTCTACCCAGACGACGTTGAAATCTACTGGCACGAAGTTCTCCGTCGCGACTGGGTGGAGCCGCGCAACAAGTTCTTTGTCGTAGTCAGCCCCAGCGGGCCAGATCAACCCGAAGAGCGAGTAGTCGGCGCAGCGATATGGCAGCGCCAAGGCGACGACCAAGGCGCACAAACAGTAATCCAGACATGGCGTGATCCCCGGCCCCATTTCCCTGCCCTCGCGCCCGCCATGCAGCAGCCCAACCGCGCTATAGATCCGAGCAAGAAAGACATCATGAAGCAGTCGGCCCACTACACCAAGCACTACTGGGCGGGCGACCGTGCGCAAAACTGGTACCTCGCGCTGTGCGCTGTGGATCCTGCGTTTGAGCGGCGCGGATGCGGGCGCCTGCTTGTGCGGTGGGGGGTTGAGCGCGCGCAGGAAGAAGGCGTGGCGGCGAGCCTCTTGTCGAGTTACGGGTCGAACGAGTTTTATTTCCGCTGCGGGTTCGACGAGGTGGTGGGGAATTCGAATGAGGGCGAGGGCAATCCGTTGATGGCGGCGGAGGTCAAGGGTGGGGATATATTGTTTATGCGGGTGAAGAAGTAGTGAGAAAAGGGAGTCATGTACGTTTGAATTGGGATTGATAGGGAATCAAGTTCGGGGTATCTAGCTATGTCGTTCTTCTAATTAGACAAAGGTTGGGAGAGGGGCATGGAATCGTTATTTTACTTGGGCAGTTGAAGGTCCCCAGGTTTGTAGTTTTTGCCGCCGCCGCGAGCAGGCTCGGTCTTCACTGTCCACTCAATGTCCTTCCTGATGAAGAGCTGGTCTGTACTCCTCTGGCTTGAGCGGCGATCCAGCTCGACGCTCCTACTGCTCGTCACAGCGTCTTCTTCCACAACCGATGGCCTTTCACTAGCTCTGACTTCGCCTCCCCTCTCTCTTTCTCCCTCTGGAGATATAGATCCGCCGCTTGTGGTGTGCTTGAGCGTGCTCATGTGGTACATCTCGTCATGCCGTGCTGTCCGTGATTTGCTATGGTGGATCGTAGACATGTGGCCGTACCTCCCCGAGGATTTCGAACTGTATCCGAAACCAGGTTTCACCCCGCTTCCAGTATCGAAACTTCGAAGGAAGGATTTTAAACATGGAATCGTGCTGGCGAGAAGCGAGGTACAGACTTGTGATTGCTGCAACACCAATGCGGCTGTGCGTAAGGTACCGGGGTTCTCACTGTGCAGCGATATCTGCCACGCTTTGAAGAAGAGGACGGTCAGGACCAAAAGGGGCAGTCGTAACGCGAAAATGCCAAAGACTTGAAGCTTGAATGTTATGGACATCTGGAGGTGGCGGATGAGGTATGTGGGGATAAAAGTGAGGACAAAGTCCGTCAGGGCGTCGGTAATGATGACGAACATGTAGCGAGTCTCGAGGCTAGGGCATACTTGTGAAGCGGTTTTTGGCGATAGACTGTCAGGCGAACAGCCTACTGAGACAAGGAGTGCGGATGCGATGGTCCAGATGACGACGGCGCCAATGATGATGTTGCATGTTTTCCAGGCATTTCGCATTTCCCTTGTGAATAGACGCTGGACCAAGAGGATGGTGGAGAGCTTGGAGAAGCCGAGCGCAATGTAGACGGCTATTTGATTGCTGGCATAAGTCTGTCAACCGTGTCAGATTCAAAGCCAATGCGGAAGAGTAGGTGTAGGTGTAGTACCGAAGCCATCCGTGAATACTGGGCCTCAGTCAAGGTATCAAATGACTTTGCCAGACCCGCTGACAACGACGAAAGCAGCAACGAAAACTGAACAGTATCAGTCACCTATTCCTGTGTCAGTTTTCATACAGATACGATATGTACAGAAGCGAGAGCAAGTACCTGTGCAGCCAGTATGGCCGCGTCATCCAATCCTAGCATGCGCCATTTGATAAAAATGCGAGTAAGAAACGTGAGGCTGCTATACGTGAAGCCTAGAAAAGTGAAAATGTATAGCGTCCCGCTATGGTCGTCAATTGTGTTGACAGCCCACCGATAGCGCCCATCGTCGGACGGTGGTATTGGTGCCACTGTCATGGTGAAAAAGTAATGTGGACCCGCGCTGATCAGGACTGGAAGGTTTACAACTACTTCTAGGGGAGGGCAGCATGACACACACCATTTGAAAAAGCCTGGAGTACGGACGCTGTGAACCCCAGCCGCCCCTGTGTTGCCATTGCTTGGAAGGATGCGTTGCCGCGTCAGGATACGGGCAGGTCCTTGCTGCAATTGGGCACTTTCGTGTCGGGTTCTGTAGCAGAACAGGGAACGTGGCTAATTTGAGAGGTGCTCATTGATGAACCATAGAATGGGGATTTTACTTTACCATATTTTCATCTCGTGTTCAGTCGCGGCAAAAGACCGCTATCTTGGAACAGGACACGGGTGGACGTTACATCGCTAAGGTGAAATGGGTGACGCTACCGCCCGCCCCGGCCCGCCCCCCGGCCGACGTCTTAACTGTATCAACGTTTCCCCCGAGCGAATGAACAGGGCAGCAGCTCCTACGGTCCTGTTAGATCGGCCGTTTGCACCACCACACGGCACGGGGAAACCGCCAGAAACCGGCTGCTCCTGCGACGTTATGCATGAGTGACAGGCAAACTTGATGGTAAGCGAATCAAAAACACACGTTCATGTCGAGCTAGAGACGCAAAGGCCTCCCATTCATCTTGTGGGATTGCGGCGCATTGGTCTCTCGTTGCTTCACCGTGGGATGTGCATAGTCTGAAGGGACCTCGACCCTTCGCTTATGCCGTCTTGACATGGTGTTAAGTACTTGGTAAATTAAGCGCAGAAGGACCGAAAAGGAGCGCGCAAGAGAAAATAGCCGGTCGTACTAAATGGGGTGAGTGCGTTGAAATGGATACATACCTTTGGTGCATATTTGTTAATCGTACGATCGCTTGTTCCTACCAGTCCTGAGCGCCAGTTTCGATGTTCGCTTTGGTTTTTGTCGACCTTTAGCCATATCATAGCCTCCGAACTACAGTTCATACTGTTTTTGTTTTTGTTTTCCTTATCTTCAATATTTTTTTCGCATCTGTCAGTCAATCATGACGGACTCTAAAGGCCTCGAGGCTGCAGTCCTCGACTATGACAACGTAACACAGCAGGATGCTGCTGGTTCGACGAAGATGGGTACTGCCAATGACCAGAAAGACATGTACCGTATGGGAAAGCAACAGGAGCTTCGTCGAAACTTCCGCTTCGTGTCAATATTCGGATACTCGATGGTGCTGATGGCGACATGGGAGACAGTTCTGACGTACGTAGGGGTTTGTACGATTGATCTTCTGTTGTCTGACAATTCCTAGAACTCTTATCATTCCACTGACCAACGGTGGCACGGGTGGCGCTATCGTCATGTTCCTCATAACAGCAGTGGGCATGGGATTTGTGATTGTGTCCATGGCTGAGATGGCTTCAATGTAAGTGGGATGCTCGTCCACTGGTCCAACAAAAATGATAGTGGACGAAGAAATATTTCCATGGTCAACAAAGTCACTGACACACGTCAAGGGCACCTACCTCCGGCGGCCAGTACCACTGGGTCTCAGAATTTGCGCCCAGAAAACACCAGAAATTCCTCAGCTATATCGTCGGTTGGCTCTGCGTGCTAGGTTGGCAGACTGGTATTGCGTCCATTGCCTTTCTGGCCGGTGGCCAAATCCAAGGCCTCGTGATCCTCAACAACCCCAGTTACGTTCCCGAGAGATGGCACGGTACTCTCCTCATTATTGCCGTTGCCACATTCGCTATCGTCTTCAACACGCTACTAGCCCGCAAGCTGCCCCTCATCGAAGGTATCGTCCTCGTCCTTCACATCTTTGGTTTCTTCGCCGTATTTATCACCATGTGGGTGTTGGGACCACGCAGCGAAGCCAAACAGGTATTCGGTGGCTTCGAGGACAATGCAGGGTGGGGCAGTGTGGGATTATCCGTGCTGGTAGGACAACTGACGCCCATCTTCGCCCTGCTCGGTGCAGATGCTGCGACACATATGTCGGAGGAGCTGAAGGATGCTTCGCACACGCTCCCTCGCGCCATGCTCGCGACAGCAGTCGTAAACAGCATTCTCGGTTTCCTTATGCTGGTGACTTTCTGCTTCTGTCTCGGCGACGTACAAAGCATTATCAGCACGCCAACCGGCCAGCCCCACATCCAAGCCCTATACAATGCGACAAAGTCGGTCCCTGGTGCTACCGCCCTGGCGTCCATCACAACCATCATGGCTGTCTTTGGGTGCGTCAACAATGTCGCAACGTGCTCGCGCCAGCTTTTCGCTTTTGCCCGCGACAACGGTGTTCCTTTTAGTTCGTTTTTTGCTCATGTCCAGCCCGGATGGGACATTCCCCTCAACAGTGTCATCATGTCCTTTGGTGTCGCTATCGCCCTTTCGCTCATCAACATCGGCAGCACCGTCGCTTTCAACTCTATAGCCTCGCTTGGTACTTGCGCGCTGCTGTCATCCTACATCATCAGCATTTCATGCATGTTCATCAAAAGGTGGAACAAAGAGACGCTTCTGCCATGCAAATTCTCCCTCGGTCGCGCCGGTATTTGGATCAACGGCATTTCCATTGTATATTTGTGCATGGCTTTCATTTTTGCTTTCTTTCCTACTTTCCCAAACCCAACGGCCGATCTTATGAACTGGAACATCTTGATCTACGGCGTCGTCGTCATCTTTTCTTTAATCTACTTTTATTTCCAAGGACGCAAAGTATATATTGGTCCTGTTGAGTATATCAACAAAAGTATCTAGATCTTAGACTGCGGTGGGGTTCAATGACAGTGGAGGGATCGTGTCTGTTGAAGCAGGCGATTTATTAAATAAAGCTAAGCTTCGAGATCGTTTCGTAGCCTTTTTGTCAATAGCTGAAGAATATTGAAACAGTAAACATTTGGTTGTTCAGTACGGTGTCGCCGGCGTAAGGTGAGAGTTCATGATACACATCAGCGCAGAGAAGCCGTTGCCGCCTAGCGTGGAGATATCTAATCACCCAAACTGCGAGAAGCATTTCAATGTGTGTATAAGCCCATGGTTGGCCAACATAGCCATTCACGTAATACGTCTTAAGACAATAGGGGAAAAAAAAGGGTCTTGGTGCGGTGATCAGAATGCACGTGCAGTCGCGTTTAGCGTCGACCTAGCGCGACCATCACACCTCGTCCAACCCTAGCACTTCGGCTTCAACAAGCACATGTCGCGATAATGTTGCCCGACGAAATCATCGCACAGCTTGATGCTGAATTCCAATGCCGCCATCAGCAGATACAACATCTCGCAGCGCTCTACAGCGTACGAACAATTGCTAGCCTTCAGTACGCACAGTGCTAACCAACAACAGGCCCATCTCCCATCTCCTCCCTTCCTTAACATTCACGGCCTGACCGCAACCGGCAAATCGTCCATCTTACGCTCATACTTCCACTTGTCTCGCAACTGGCATGCCATCATCAACGTCCGCGAATGCATAACAACGCGCCATCTCGTTGAGCGCATCGTCGCATCCAGTCTCGATGCGCTTGACGAATTTCACGACGAGAAGACCGACAGGAGACCCTATGCGCGGACAGAGAACCTGAGCGCACTGTGCGTAAACATGGGAAAGATTCTGGAAGGAAGAGGAAAGTTTGTTTTGGTATTGGATGCTATGGATAAACTGCGCGAAGGGGGAGGAACATTGATCGCTGCGTTGGGAAGACTGGGAGAATCGGTAGGTCTCTGGCTATGCAAGCTCAAAAGACGCAATACTAATAACATCCCAAAGATTTCCAATCTCTCCATCATTCTGTCCACTACGCTACCACTTGCGCCCTCCGTCCTCCACTCTTCCTCCACCTTGTTCCTTCATTTCCCATCCTATACGCGCACCGAACTTCTTACCATCCTAGGCGCCGACCCACCAAAAATCTTTCCTAATCCACCGTCTCTCGAACAGTTTCCTGACTATACGCCGGATCTTGCTGCCGAAGATGATGCATGGCTCTGGGGTCGCTTCCTACAAGCCGTATACGATTCCCTTGCAAAACACACTGGCCGAGACCTCGTCGGCTTCAAGAGCTGCGCAATGCGACTATGGCGACCTTTTGTTGAGCCCGTAGTATCGGGCCAATTCGGCACGCGCGACTTCTCCCGCTTGATGGTAAACCGGCGCCACCTCTTCCAGCTCGAAGACTCGGTCCTCGATCGCATCATTTCTACCACGAGCACCTCCGACCCCACCACCAACGACGCCTTAACCCCAGCCACCCCCAGCAAAAAGAAACTAGTAAACATGACGGCTCACACTCTCCCCTATTTCACAACCCACATCCTCATCGCCGCATACCTAGCTTCCTACAACCCAGCTCGCACAGACGTAACATACTTCATGAAGCATACCGACAAGCGCAAAAACAAGCGGCGCGCCCCAACCGCCGCTTCCTTCAGTGTGACGGGCAAACGCTCTGGATCCAAGCACCGCAAAATCAGCCGGCACCTCTTGACGCCTAGCCCGTTCACCCTGGACCGCCTACTAGCTATCTTTCGCGCACTGCTGGATGGAACAGTGCCCCAAGTGGCGGATCTGTACACGCAGATTGCGACGCTGACGAGCATGCGCTTGCTTGTTCGTGCAGGGGGTGCAGGCTCGAATGATGCATTAGAAGCAGGGGCTAGGTGGAGGGTGAATTTCGGGTGGGAATATGCGAGGGCGCTTGGACGCACAGTGAATCTGGAAGTGGGCGAGTATTTGGTTGGGGGTGTGGATTAGAACTGCACTATGCATGCATGCAAAGCGGTCAAATCAAAGCTTTTTTTCTTCATCTTCTTGATATCAATACAAGTACCTGTGACTCTTCTCAAAAGAGAGGTCGGTTGAGGTCTAGGAACTACAACTACATTGCAACATGCCCCTGTGCTTTGGTACGTCGCCGCAGAACCTCTCTTCCTCATCTGCATTCCACTGCCAGTCTTCCCGGAAGGGGCTCAGCGCCAAGTTCATGATTTGGGGCAGGATCTCGCGTTCCTTCTTCTTCTCGACGCGCTCAATGAGTTCGTCGAGGATCCAGGAGCGGGGAACAAACTGTTGTATTACATTAGCCGATTGATCAACCGAAAAAAAAAAATACTCGAGGTATTCGGAAGAACAACGTTACCTTTGGATTAACGGCGTTCATAGCCTCTTTCCTTTCATTGTCCTTTCCTTCGCCCCAGTCTTCTTTGACACGCTCTGCCCATCTATCGAGCCACTTGGCCAGTCGCTCTCTACCCTCGCTTTCTCGCCTAGGCGCCGCATCGCTGCGGAAAAAGCGTCCCGCGGCGTCTATCCTCTTGTCTTGGGTGTCGACGTCAGAGAGCTGTATATCGCCCAGTCTCCTGAAGGCATGGTGGAAATCTAGCTCGTATGCTTCGAGACAATCCAGCAGTTCGGACATCAGGACGTCAAAGTCCGATTCCTTTTGCGTCTTGAGTCCCAGACGCAGTGTCATGAGTCGCCGGTACTCGGCGAGGAAAACGGCTTTGTATTCTTCACCTGCGCGATCAATAGCTGATTCGGCGCATTTGACAAGTCCCTCTGCTTGTTCTTCCGTTACACCTTTTTCTACAAACGTTTCGTTGTCGACATGGCTTCCTGCACCCATGAGTTCGCCAAGGGCTTCACCGAGGCGGACAAGGTTCCACCAAATGATAGTGGGCTGGTTGCGGTAGCTGTAGCGAAGCATGTGGTCGTCGTGGTTGGGCGTATACGTGGGATCAAAAGTGTCAAGGAAAGCAAAGGGGCCAAAGTCCATGGACAGACCGAGAATTGACGTGTTGTCTGTGTTGAGAACGCCGTTCATGAAGCCGTATGCCTGCCATTTGGCAACTGTCTCGGCGTTGCGGCGAAGGATGGCGCGGTACAGTCGGACGTAGCGGTTCTCTGCCGTTTCGCCTTCGCCTTCAACAGTATCCTTTGCGATGCCATCTTGAGTCTGGGCATGCACGTCTTTGGCGTCTCCTTGAGGCAATTTTGATGGTAGCTTGTCCCAGCCACCATAAACATGCTCTGCCGTGTAGTCTGCCAATGTACGTAGTGTTTTGCGATCTCCACGAATGCGCTGCAGGTCAAAGGTGCCAAAACGAATCCAACTTTGCGCAAATCGCGCAACGATTGCACCAGGCTCGACCCGTTCGCGCATGATTCTGCTTCCGTCGTTCAGCACCAGAGACAACGCTCGTGTACTGGGAATTCCAATCGCATTCAGGTACTCAGAGACGACAAACTCTCGTATGGAAGAGCGGAGGACAGCTCGCCCGTCGGCGAAACGCGAGTACGGTGTTCGGCCAGCGCCTTTGAGTTGTATCTCGTAACGTGTGCCCGTTGCAGGGTTAGTAGACTCAAAGAGTGAAATGGCACGTCCATCACCAAGCTGGCCTGCCCACTGGCCAAACTGATAGCCACCATAGCACTGCGCCCACGGGTATATGCCTGCTTCCGGATTCTTCTCGTCCCACGTCAAGATCTTTCTACCAGACACAACTTCTTTGAACTCTTCAGTCTTGGCCTCCTCTTCCTTCAAGCCAATGTCTTGTAGCGCACGTTGGCTGACGGCTAGCAACTCGGCCTCTCCCTGGGGGTCTGGGCGCACGTATGTATACAATGCTCCCTTGACCATGCGGGGTCCCAGCTTCGCGCGGGGCGCATCGTGTGAATCTTTGGGTGTGGGAAACTCGGTATCCGTGGGGAGATTTGCAGTGAAGACGTTTGACTTGGGGAGTGACTGGAGAGTGTGAAGCTTGCTGGATGAGCCGCTGTCCGGCTGTGCTACATCCAAATGCGCCATGATTTGATTTAGGCGCAAAGATGTGCGAGACAAGTTTCGTGGTGTGCACTTGGCTAACAAAAGGCTTTTCCGTGTAGGTTGCAGGGCAGAAGAGAGGCGAAACATACGCTGCTAAGGGAGCATGAAAGGTTGTGAAGATAGAGGAAAATGAGGGAAGGTGGCGGAGTATATAGATGGATTTCAAAGTGATGTGAATGCTATGGAGCAGTGGCGTCATGCCTCGGAGCCTCGTTATCGATAGGTGTGTAATGCAGCCACTAGCGGCTACCAGACTCTGAACAAACTGCCGTTGCCACTTCTCCAGCCAATCATCGCGTTTACAGCATCTACGCGTTCTGTCTTCCGCATGTCCTGTGTCTCCATATCCATATCCTAGAGTGCTACGGCGAAATCAACATACACCCGAAAGGTAACGCCATTGCTTAGGAATCTTATTCCTACTCTCTTCTTCAGTCATCCGGCATGAATGGCCAAGCAATCCCAGGCTATTACTGGGATGCAGAGAAGAAGAAATATTTCAAGATCCAGAGCCAGAATGCAGCACGTGGTTTTGACCTTAAGTACTCGCTCGACAATATCAGAAAAGAAGAGCACAAACAGCACATACAAAAGGGAGCAACTGCTCGCTCGGACAAGATCCGAAAGGAAAGAGTTGTTCGACGGAATCCAAACAGTATTTCACAGACGAACATCGAGAGGGAGCTTGGCTTGAAGAGGCGCTCATTCTATTTCAGCCACCTGTGGACAGATGCTTGTGCTTTTGGAATCGAGGCCCGCCCGAAGCAGGTCATTGGAAGGCAACCCTCCCGTGCCTCGATACGGGTTTTCGACAGGGACCCAGTTTCTCGCACCGTATACACAGTCCAGGGATCAAACAGCGTCAATATGCAGAGCATGCGTACTGGAGCCGATACATCGGCCATGAGAACAGACTTCAGTGATTACTACGATCCACCACACGTCGACCCATACGCTTTTCATGAAGTGGTACGCACTACATCAACGGCATCATCGTTGACCTACCTTCCAGCCACTGGCGCACTGGCTGTAACTACCTATGGCTCAGATCGGCCTCCAGAAGTTTGGCTCAGTGATCCAGAGCGCGATCAACCAGTAAGTCATCTTGCAGGCGTACATACTTGCTTCTCTTCCAAGACCCATGAGTGCGGTGAAGTATTATGAACAGACTCTAATGGTTTCTTCATTGTAGTACGTAGGCCAAAAGTTCACCCCCAGGGATTGTACTGCAATATGGACTGCATCTGCCCGACCCACAACTTTCACTCCATCCCCCTATCTCACAAACACCATACCAGCAACATACACCGAGCACCTTGCCGTCGCAGCCTCCGCCTCACTCCTTCTCTTCACGCGCTCTGAATCCGGAGCCTGGGACTCCAGCGTCGCCGCCAAGTCACTTAGCTCTGACATCCTAGCTCTAGACTGGCTATCCTACACCACCGTCGCACTAGGCTCTCGCGATGGAACCATCCGTCTGTACGACACGAGATCCGGGGGTTCAAGCCACATCCTCACGCATCCTTACCCAATCTCCAAAATCAAGCGTGCAGAACACGACTCGCGACTCGTCTGCTCGGGACTCCAGGATTCGCTCCATCTATACGACTTGCGTTCGCCCCGCAAAACGCCACCATCTAGCTACCACTATGGTAGACCCAAGCGTAGGAAGTTCACCCATAAGCAGTACCGCCACCATCCGCCCTCTTCCTCGCCTCACTCTCAATCCTCGCAGCCCCTGCTCTCGTTTCCGCATGCAAATCGAGACGAGCTCGACCTTGATGTCGCGGTGCATGCTCGTCTGGGCTTGGTGGCTGCAGCGCAGGACGTATCGACTGGCACGGCGATTCGCATTAGTAATCTCTACACTGGGAAGGTGGTCAAGGAGATCAAGAGTCATGAGGTGACAGGAAGTAAAAAGGGAAAGGACGAATGGGAGAGCATTCGCTCGTTGAAATTCGTCGAGGGAAATGAGGGCGACGACGGACGAGGGGTCAAATTGTGGTCGTGTTGGCAGGGGGGGATTGGAGAGTTTAGCTGGTGAGACGGAAGAGGCGTAGACGTGCATTTTGTAGAGAGGGAAATAGAACAACATGTCGTGACGTGGGTTATTCGGTATGATAGCTATTTTATATGGTTTGCTCCTCATGCAAAACAACATATATGCATACATACATGTACGCAGTACATCGCACTCCTTCACATATACTCATACAAGGGAATTTCTCTCCCTCCAGCATCATGCTGCGTTCTTGCCGCCCCCCAAAAACGTTACTCTGCTTCCACCACCCCTCCTCAGCTTGGCTACCGCATCCCCCAACAAATCGCGAATCGCACTTTCCAGCCTCTTGTCTTTCTTCCTCCTCATCCAAACCAGCACAATGCCCAATACAACCATATCGACAGCAATGTGTTTGACGCACGCCCAGACCCACCTCCATATGCCTCTGAACAAACGGTAATGCGCCGAGTGAGCGAATAGCCGTCGGGCTTCTAGTTGTTCTCGCAAAGCCGCTACTTCGGCAGTCATTTTCATGAGCGATTGTTCGACGCGCTTGCGCCATTTTTGGTCCTCGGCGGACTCTTTGGAGTTGTTTTTTGCAGGGCCGGGCGTGTTGCCGAAGCCGGGAATGGGCATTTGTATGGGTTTCCCGAGGACGCCTATGCCTCGGTTTTTGGGGGCAGGTGTGGGCGTCTGGATAGGAATGGGTTCGGCGCGCATAAGATTCTGTAGGTCAGTTTGGACGCCGGCGTCTTCTATGTTGTTGTTTGTGTTGTCGGCATCCTCATCGGGGTACGACGTAGGATTGTATTGGGAATCCGGAGCGTCGACAAAGACTTCGCCGCGGTCGATTTCCGCCTCTTCTTCTTCGAGGTTTTCCTCGGATTGCGACACTGGCGACTTGACTCGCAGCGGCATGTCTCGCACTACTTCTCTTGTTGGGGTTTCGTCATTCTGCCTCAGCGGCGTGCTCATGTCCATGGCTGCGCGTCGACTCTCGCCCAACTCATGCTGGGAGTAACCAGACTGAACATGGTCTGAGTGTCGCAATGGTGAGGACGCTGATGAAGATGGCACATTCGATTTTACTTGGTCCCAGACAAATTCGAGCTCGGCGACCAGTTCCCGGGAGTCCGGCGACGGCGAGGCATACTTGTGCATGGTGTCGATGAGGGTGGTGATGTAGCGGCGTTTCGCCTCTGTGCGCGAGATACCGTTTTGCTGTTTCCACGCATCCCTGGGGAATTGTTAGTGCTGCGCGGCTGTCATCTGTCGCGTGCCCAACATACCACTTCTCTCGCGCTCGCTGGCTCTGGTCGTCACTCCCTCGTGGGCAATCCATGATGCCGTCGACATCCCCCTCTGGGATATGTTAGTGTTCGGCTTTGATACCCCACCCACGGTACCGTACCCATAGCCTGCTTGTATAGTCCATACAGCCGTAATCTTGTCGCAGAGGGCGGCTTCTGCGACCCCGTCCGGATCTTGTTGACGGTGTTGAGCGCATGGCTAAAGACTCTGTCTACGTTTCTATCGATTAGCATTTTGGTATGGGAAAAAGTCAACAGAGGGAACACAGGTACATACCGACCGAGTCTGACATGTCTAGGGTGAACGGCGCGCCCCCACACGTGGGAAGCGTCGCATTGATCGGTGCGGTGGCTATACGTGCGTATCCAAGCACACGTACAAGGAGATCAACCAGGCCAAAGCAGTAGACGAGGCAGGCAAAGTTGAGCGTGAGGCGTTGGATGGGCGGCGTGCATGATGCGGTGACATGCGGAGCCGAGGACGGTGTGGAGATGGCATCGTTGTCGCGCACTTCTTGGGGCCTCGGCTGCTTCGGAGCGCGCGCGCTTGCCATGTGGCAGTCCAAGCGGGTCTGTCACGTGTCGGCTGCGAGGAGCTCCCTTGCTGAAGATACACGTCAGTCGTCTTTTGACTTTTTTGCTGGCAGCGTGTATTGTGTTTGTTCTGCAATGGTCTGGCCACACTGCCCATACCGTGTCAAGGATGTTATGGACCGATTGGGTAATATCTCCCACCTTCTGTTTCAGGACGTTATCAATTCGAACTAGAGTTTATCACGAACAACACATACATTACTTACTTCGTCTCGCTCACCTGTCTTCGATTGTTCCTCATGTTGTTTCGAAGCATGTTATACTACACCCTGGTTAGCTGAACGACTGCTCACAATCCTAGCCATCTAGCGACTACAATGCCTGCTACATCGCTAGCCTCCAGCAGTGGCTTCAGTCTTCGTTCCGTCGCAGCCGTAACATCGTTCTAGAACAGATAGAGTGACAAGTAAGAGTCTGGTGCGGACTTATCTCGTATCGTCGTTTCTCGTTAAAAATCCTGCCACTCAGGTCACAGCTGGCACCTTCGCCGTTAACACAATATGGGAAGGAACACTTCGCTACTTTCACGTGAAGAAGATATTTCATTTAGAGCCTACGCTGTCCACTATCATAAGCACAGCAAATGTCTCCTCATAGGCCTTTTATCTCCTCATATGTATCGCATCCTTCTTGGAGGTGCTGCATGAACTTGGATTCCCATATCCATCTCTCGTCGGTCACATCATGTCAGAAATCCCATGTGCCTTCTTCCACCAATCTCTCCATCTCGTATCCACGTTTAGACTAGAGATCAGGTGCTTGAACAAGCCGTCTAGCACCTATCGGAGTACCCGCAGGCGGTGCAGCCGTGCTTGAACGTGCGGCAGGTGTCCAGATCGCACGTCTTGGAGCAGGCATAGGGATCGTACCAGCACCAGGCGGACTTTTCTTGTCAGCAAACAGATGAGAGAGAGCAAGGAGGAGGCAGAAAGAACTTACGCTCATGCACTTGCGGAAGAAGTCGTCGCACTTGTTGCAGTCGGCGGCAGTGTCGGCCTTGCTGATCTCGGTGCCGTTGGAAACAGGCTTGTCCTCGGAGACAGCAGCAGTGGTAGCCGGGGGCATAGCGGCGGGGCTAGCGACCGTGAAAGAAGCCATGATGGCAAAGAGAATGGTGGTAGGCTTCATGATTGATGATGTAGAAGTGACAGGTGTTGATGGTGATGTTTGTGTGTATCTTTGTTGAGTTGAGTTGAGTTGAAGTAGTGGTGAGGATAAAAGGCTGTAGGACTGATCAGAGGGATTTATATACTACGGAGATTGAGAGTAGGAGAGGAGGGTTCTCTCACTCACCTCGAGTTCAAGGGCACGTGCAAACGGAGAAACTGGCGGAGTGAAAGCGGCTCCTGGAGACCCAGGCAACACTCCGATAAAGAAGTGGAGTCAGTAAGTGAATGAACAGTGTGGTATGAAAGCGAGTGAGCAAGGTGAGTTTGTAATATCATTCTGCGGAGCTGCAAGAGAAGCAGAGGTCTAGTTATAGCATAGAATGGCTGAGAGTGATCAAACTCAGTTACCGCGTCAGGTCCCATAAAGACAATCTGATGGTGATAGGCTTATAATACGCCGTAAACTGCGGGGTACCGATGGCTAGGTTATGTTAATCCAATCATCCGCTGCAGTGGCGGATATGGTAGGTACGGAGGACGTACACGAAAAGGCAGCGACGTAGCTTTGCTTCCGGTCGGGAAATTTACCACGATAATCTATAGCGCATCCCATTCAAGATATCTATGCAAACAAAGAGCTGAAATCAAAATCAGACTGCACTGAATTAAACTGCACTGAATTAGACTGAGTGTGCATCCTAGACTCGATTATTATCCAGTAAACTCAAGACGTAACAAAAAGGCAACCTGAGATCATCTATACCAAAATCTTGCTCACAGAAAAGCCATGACAAAAAAAACCCATGGCCTCGATGTCTTGGCTAACTTACAAACCCTTCATTCGCATTATACATGTTGCTTTATAACCCCAAGTGCCCTACAGACAGCTATTCGCTACCCCAAACCGAGACTACCCAGATGCCTTTCTACCTCGCAATTCAGCCATCTGATCCATCTCTCCACAACCACACGTCCCAATGCTCTGAAAGCTATGGTTCAACTCCATACCTAGCCAGGCCACCATCTCAATTCTTTATAGGCCGTTTCTCTCGCGTCGACGAAGTTCATGTCATCAGTCGCCCCGAGTGCCGCGCTGACTGCGACAACAGTGGTCTGAGCAACTGGTATGCTTGCTGCAAGTACAGGCACGTTGTGAATTGAACCCGTATCAGCGTGTTTCGCACGTCATGTCAGTTGTTGAGCAAAAAACCACCAGGCGCCGGACGTGTGGGCAGCTGTGGCGAGAAGAGCGCATGCGGGAGTTTGAGAACTGTTTTTTTGTAAGGAGTGAAACGGGTAGCGGTATACAGGAAAGTCTGCAAGGTCATAGATTGTATTCACGTCAGTGTTTTCCTTTGTAAGACATATGTGTGTGTGCGCGTGTGTGCGTAAATGTCGAATGCTCAGATAAAAAAACTAGTGCAACACTGTCTGCAATTGTTGTGCAAGAGAAGCAGCTGAAAGGGGAGAGTTACTGGGTAAGTAAAGGTCAATAACCACAGTAGAATGTGCAAGTTATTTCAGTAACCCATCATATTTAACATCTACAAATCACTAATCGTGTACCACATCGCTATCACTAACCGTGACTCGTCATCTCCCCGACCCATATGCTGTATAACCACGACCTCAGTCATCCATCCATCCAGGCCCAGAATAACACCTATGATCGTCTCCGTAAGTTGCACCACAGCTAGAACCCGCTGTTTCATGAACGCAAAAAGGTCGATCGTCCGGGCAAGTGGAAAGCAGCAACCTGGAAAATTGTCAGCGTGACGTCTCAAGACACGCCTGAGTCTCTGACTAACCTCAGCAATCACGGTAGCCGCAGTGCGCCTTGCAGAGCGAGCCTGCGCGACAGGTATCAGTGCGGCAGGTGCGCTCGCAGGAGGGGCCGCCGAAGAAGCATTTCTATGGGATTTGTTAGCAAGATTGAAGATATAGAGAGGGGGAGGGGGGTTGGGGGCATGTTTTACTTACGCCCATGCAGTGTGCGAAGATGGCCTCACAGTCCTTGCAGGATTTGGGGTAGCTCTGCTTGTCGCTGGCGACGGCGAAGGAGGCGAGGGCTGTGAGGATGATGATTACGATCTTCATTTTGTCGGTAGGATCGTAGTGGTTGAAGAAGGTGGAATGTGGTTGAAGTGTTGGTTGAGTAGTTGAGAGCACTGTGGAGTAGATATCAGAGCTTGTGAGGAGAAATAGTAGAGGTGTGCGCCTCGAGATATATATATCAAGGGGGGAAGTAAGGAGTCACAATGATCGCTGCGCTACGACAGACATTGAGGTGAGAGTGAAGGTCGTAGCCTAGTGCCATGACGCTCAGTTCCCCCAACAAATCGTCCCGGGCTTAGGATTACCGGGCCATGGTGAAAGCAAACACTCTGCCGTTATTACCTAAATGAGATACTTGGAGGTCGATGGTACGCATGATTCGGCAAAACAAAATAATTTCCTACGGTAGACTTGGAGAAAAACAGAAACATGGTAGCAAGCTTGGGAGAGGGATACTTTCGACAAAATCATTATGTCATATATCTGCAGTCGCACATGAAATGACTCTTAAGCATATCTTATATTTGCCTTTGGGTGAAAATCCTCGCATTGAATTTGTACACCGTCACGATTGTCATCAAGCCCATATGTCCATCACATGGTCGTCGATACCACGGCAAAACATTTAGAAACTCATCTCGTTATCCCGACTCTCATCAAATCTCCGTGTCTCTCACACACTCGACCTTCCCTAATTCTGCAACCTCCAGGTATCCAGTCCAGAGCTCCTCTACGGCTGGCACTCCGGCATCACAGCAGCACACTTCTTGCCCCTACAGTAGTTGGCGTTTATGCAGGTCTGAATCTGACAGTCGCGTGAACAAGCAGTGGGACCAGCAGGGCAGTCCTGTTGTAATTGAAATCATTAGCGGCTGTTTAATTGGAAACGAGGTCTCTTTTGGAGCAGGGAAGAGGTGTGGGCGCGAACGCATGGCTTACCTTCAGGCAATTGTGGACGGCCCAGAGACAGCTACCGCAGTCTGGGTTTCCCTTGGAGTCGTTGGCAAGGGCGAGGGTCGCGAGGGCTGTGACGAGGAGGATGGAGGGCTTCATGGTGAGCGTAGTGAGGGATGTATGGTTGGATGATCCAGATGTGGAGTGGTTTAGTGGTGATTGATGGTTTGAGGAGCTGGATAGATTAATTGCAAGGTGAGCAACTTGAAACTGTAGAACTGATTGCTTAACTGGATATGGAAGGTGTGGGGCGATGTGTATGTGAGTGAGTGAGGCAGGAGCGTCAGTTCACCTGACTAAGCAACAGGTCCTGTGATACCCTTCGCGTGCAGCGCTGTAGTGAGAAGAGTGAGAGTGTGAGGAGCAATGACTCCGTGTGCATGACCTTGTGGGAAAATAGATTGTATATGCAAATGCAAATTCTAAATAGATGTAGAATGCAGTTCCGTATTTGAAATACCCGTTTTCGATATCACCATGTTATTCCGGTAGAACGGTACAAATATACAAGGGTATTGGTAAAGACAAGCGCTCAAGAGCTTTTCACAAACCATTCAGAGCTTCATATCCCCACGCACACTCGACCTCCGAACCTCGCTTGATCCCCGATGCGAAAGCTGCTCAACATCGTCCTTTGAAGCCCGCGCCGTCTCATACGTGAGCTGATCCTTCAAAGCAGCAAAGTGCTTCTCCGCTTCCCAGTTCCATATGCTATCCGACGCAAACAAAAGGTCAATCTCTTCTAGAGTACGTTGATTTGTCTCCGGGTAGAGAGCCCAGATCATGGGAATCGTTATAGCGTTGCACGCAGCGAAGATGTATAGTGTTTTCTCCCCCAAGGCATTGAACATGACTGGGCAAAGCAGAGTGAGCCAGCCGTTACCAATAGACCAGCCGACAACGCCCCAAGCATTGCCCTTGGCTCGGACCTCCAAGGGGAAGATTTCCGCGGGGTAAAGCCAGGGCACGGTGAGCCATGTAGCGCCGAATATGGCTGTGAAAAGAAAGACCATGGAGACGGCAGCATTTCCGTACGAGGACGCACTGCTCATATCTCCATTCCTTCTGGCCTCTTGACCAAGATAGGAAAACCCGCCTGCAAGAGCCATGGCAATTCCCTGCCCTACGGAGCCCCAATAGCAAGTCCAGCGTCGCCCGATTCTGTCCAGCGTAAAGACACAAATGAGAGTCGCGAACATGTAGAAGATGTTATTGAGACCGGCAATCCACTGCCGCTTCCCCGGGCTCATACCTGCGATACCAAAGATTGTCGGTGCATACACGGTGACACCTGCGATTCCGATCCACTCCTGCATAATCTGGAACCAGATGACCAGCTGGACGCGGCGACCCGTGTGAAGTTTTCCAGACCCAATGCCGAACAGCATGTGAAAGTAGCTTTGCTTCCGGAAATTGGAGCGTTCCAGCTCGCAGGAAGAAACAATGTCTTGGAATTCTGCTTCGGCTCTCTGCTTGTCTTCTCCGGTATCGCCTCGAAGCCGGGCCAAGACGTAGCGGCCCTCTGCCTCTCGACCGACCTTGACCAGCCAGCGCGGGGATTCAGGGAAGAACAAGACGCCGGCCATGAGCATGATGAGCATGGGAATCTGGAATGCGACGGGGAAGCGCCAGATGAATGACGAAGTGCCGTCGCCGTAAAAGGAGCATGCGTATTCCAACCAGTAAGCAATAACCACGCCGAGGATATTGAGCGTGAACTCGATGGCGATGAACTGTCCTCGCGACGTGTGCTCTGCAGTTTCCGTCGCCCAAACGGGAATGATGGCATTGAGGATACCCGTGCCCCAGCCATTAACCAGACGTGCACAGATCATCCATATGTGGTCCATTGCGGAGCACTGCAGCGCGGCACCAATGGTCCCGATTGCCGCCCCCAAGAAGATGGTCTTGATGCGTCCAAAGCGGTCGCCGATTGAGCCACCGACCAAGCATCCCACCAGCGTCCCGAGATAGTACACTGCCACGATGCCTCCTTGAAGTAAGGTGTCGTCGACGACAAGGCCCCCGTCAGGGCCTTTGTGACCAAAGCCCATGCGCGTGTAGTAATCATAGGCTGTGTTAACACCGCCCATCATACCCTGGTCGTAACCGAAGAAGAGGATAGAAAGACCAGCGATACAATTGATCCTTGAGACACAGGTCAGCAGGCGTAGGTGGAATTTCGCAAGGGTGAGATTTACGCTATGAGTAAGCTGCGCTTCTCAAAGCGATGGACGACATTGAACTTGTGTATCTTGTCCATGGTTTAAGACGAGGGGGTTTGTTGCTGCTGCCCCAGTACGGCAAACCTCTAGATGAATGGGTAAGTACGTATATCTAAGCGAGGACAGTCGAGTCCGCGCAGGACAAGAGGAGACAAAACGACACGAGCAATCATGTATCATGTGCGGCCTCAGGATATCTTATAGCAATCGGTAACATAGCCGATGCATATGTACATACAATGGCCATTCCGAAGCCCACTTTTCTCCAACGGCGGGGAAGAGAGCTCCCCACTCCCATGGGGCCCCAAGCGCAGCGTCTCACGTCCTGACTGGACACACAGGCCATGAGCACATGTTGTCATGCCATGGTAACTTGATTGCGCCGTCTTGTGACTGGCGGAAACTATGCTAGCTGCTTTGGCAATTTTGCACAGTGGTTCAGGAACTTGGGTATCCGCAATTACCAGACTGGGTAACCCGCCCAGCACCGCGCGACGGATAAAGGCGCTGGGATGGCGAGGCTTGGGGTCGGTTGGCAAAAGCTTCGTAAGTACGTAGCTCCAACAAGCTTGACACCGACTGAGGAGACCTCCCCATGTCTCCAGACAAACGATAGGAGATATCTGTTCTTTTCGAGAGGTCTGCTTGCAGCGCTATAACGCGATGATTTTTCGTAGTGTTGCCAGCTCCCGGCGGTTATCACCAACAGTGATGTCATCAGCGGGCAGGAAATATGTCGGATCGGGGAGAATAGCGGCGAAACCCTCTACGGATCGGCATCTATTACCCCAGTTGCCGACACATAGACTCGCGGCGAGACGGCATGTGATGAAAGGAAAAAAAAAAACAGGTTGAGAGTGTCAGACTTGTTACAATGTATTCCTTCCATCCAACACTATGCGCCCCCATCGTACATTCACGAGGTAGCGCTCGCACCTCCTTGGGCATTCACCTTCTCGCAGTACCTCTTCAGATCCTCACACCACACACGCACCTTTTCCTTCAACGTGGTTTCATACATGGCTTTTACAATCTTGGCCGTAACGCCCGACATCATCTCCCAGGAGCGGACCTCGCATTCATTCTCGCCAAGCACAATCACCTCGTGAAACCTCTCCGTCGTCGGTGCCAGCCCCATCATGCCGCCGTTGCCCTTCCAGGCAACCCGATACACCTTGCCCAGGTCCGCAGTGAAGGTCGGGTCCTCGAGTAGCTCTGACGGGATGTAGGAAGATGGCGCAGCGGGCGTGGAGATGTCCGTGACCTTGAGCGGCGTCCGATGGATGTCTTTTGGTTTGCTCGCATCCATGACCACGTCGAATTCCATTGTGCTGTCGATGCGCATGTACGAGACATCCTTGGGGGCTTTATCCTCAGCGCCCGGCGTGGGAGCAGCAGGCGCAACGATGCGTCCAACTGGGACCCACGTGTTCCATGCTGGGTACTCTGCGATGCGCAGAACGGTGTCGAAGACCAGCGATGCCGGGGCGTGCACGACGTTTGAGTAGGACGTCTCGACGATGGCTTTGCCGCGCGGAACAACAATGGTCGTTAGTCCGATTGCAGGAGGCCACGCCTTGTCGGTGGTCATGGTTGGCCCTCCAAGATACACCGGTTGGTTTGGTGGTTCTGCGTCGTGCGCCTCGGCAGTGCCAATGGTGCTATGCGGAGACAAATGGGCTGGGCTGACTGCCTTTTGTTACCGGTACCTAATCGATAAGCTCAAGGTTTGCCAAGGGCTGCAACTGGCCTAGCCCCTCATCGCCGTCTTGATATGCTGGCACCGCCTGAGTAAGCTTGCCCTAGAGGCGCTGTAAGTTTGAGAATGACAGATCACCCGAGACCTGCATCTACAACTGCCAGGATTTGAACAACTGATAAAGTTTGAGATCAGCATTGTTATAGTACTCGGTACAGGACAACCAAAGTTTATCCATCTTCATAAGGACACACACAGCTCTAAATTCTAATTCCCCCATAGATATAGTCTTACAAAACCCCCACGCCCCTTTTTCTGCAATTTGTCTAGCACTAACACTCTCCTACACCATGGTCTGCATAACTCCACACGTCCAAACTACCAGATCCAACCCTTTGGCCCACCCCACTGCCCCTTGACATGGAACCGGTCGTACACCCAAGGGAAAAAGTCCTTCTTCAGATGGTAAAAGGCGCGTCGCGGCACAGCTTGATCCACGCCGAACCACTGGTTAAACGTTTCCTTTGGCTCACCGCCGTACTTGAATTCCGCGAGGAGGACCTTCTTATCTCCCGTGAGGAGCGGACACGAAGTATACCCGTCGTACTTGAGCGTCGCTTCTTTGCCCTCGAGGCTACGCAGGATATTCTGGGTCAGCACTACGGTCTGCGATGTTATGGCCGCGACCGTCTTGGACGTGGGCAGGCTGGCTGCATCGCCGAGGGACCAGATATTCTCCCACGTGTTGTGGCGAAGCGAGTGCGGATCGACATCCACGAACCCCGCTTCGTTGCTGAGCGAGCTCGCCTGGACAAACTCGTGCGGCGTGTTCTTTGGTGCAACGTGTAGGAAGTCAAAGTGCCAGTCTACCTTGTCTTGTCCGTTGGGCCGCGCAAAAGTGGCAGTGTTGCCTTGGATGGAGACGAGATCGTGCTCGAATAAGCCTTGGACGCCTCTTTGTCTCCGTAATTCATCTAGCTTGGCGCTGTATTTTGGTACGCCGAACATGGTGGGCAAGCCAGTCGCAAAGGTGATGTTGATTGCTGACTTATCGGATCCGCCGTCGTACAAGCCCGTCCGTCTCCAGTGGTCTAGTGCAAGCCACATGATCTTCTGCGGTGCGCCAGCGCATTTTATCACGCCGGCTGGCTGGGTGAAGAGGGCAGAGCCGCTTTTTAGTCTTTGGATGTTCTGGAAAACTTTGTCGCAGTAGTCGTAGCTGTAGATGGATGCTACAAGACTGTTCGGGTCGGCCATTGCCTCGGATAAGCCCTTGACGCTGCCGTAGTCGACCTTGACGCCTGGTGCAACTACGAGCTGCTCGTAATGGATCTTGTCGCCATCGCTTAGTGACAAAGAATTGTCACTTGGGTTGAACGCTGCAACGCTCTTGTTATAAAAGCTTAGCTTTCTATCCACCAGTTCATCCATTGATCTCCTTAGAGCTTGCTTATCTTTCAAGCCGCCGCCAACAAGCGTCCAACCAGGCTGATAATGATGCCAAGTCGCTGGGTCAATAACTGCAATGTCGTCTTTTGCAAAGTTGCCTTTTCGAAGGAGCTGGTGGCTAAGCGCAACACCAGCAGAGCCGTTTCCAACAACGACCACCTTGTGATTCCTGGCTGCAGTAGCTGCGGGTGCGATTGTCGCAAGAGTTCGAGCCGCTGCACGCCTACCGCCAAGTACTCGACCTCCGCATTGGCGCAAAATATGCATCGTCTTCAGTCACGGTGCTTTTCTAGGTCTTGATGTAGTTCGTTGCCAGGAGAAGATTCGTACAACGAGGTGATAGTGTTTGGTTTAGAGACGCTGAATGAAAAGTGCTCATTCAGAAAACAAAACTTGTCTGCTTATACCTCTTCTCAGGCAGTTTTGAGCTGGGATTCAGTACAAGGGTTGAATCACCAGATGTATGCGCGACGAGACGCGTTGGTCAGCATCATGAACCCTGTTTCGGCGATTAACATGGATCATCGGCGTCTACGAGTGCGGGCTGGACGCCGAACGCCGCATCCAAGTCGTCATACGGATATTTGAGGGATGCTCATAAGACGGGACATCTCTGGACGTTCCTGCTAAATTGATAATTGGAGATCAAGTATAATTGCATATCGACGCAGACTCGACTACCTAATGAAGGCTTTGCGATTCTCTAACCAGACCCGATCTATCAGCCCGCTCTCGAACCGATTACCTTACACACCCAACCACCAAGCCACAACCCACAGATATCGCTTGTTCCACCAGCATAGTTCTTCCAGGTCTTCTCTGGTATTTCATTACTCAAAGGGCAAGACGCAGGCCATCACTTCAACGATTCGAAACATGTCTGTGGTAGCTACTCCCACGGAGCAATTCTTGCCATTCCTCAGGCCTGAAGACAAAGCACCCTACACGAGCATGACTACCACTGCTCAAGAGCCTGTTGTACACAGTTCATTTGAAGAGAAAACTGGTACATGGCAATACGTGGTTGCCGACCCGTCCACGAAGAAAGCCGTCATCATCGATGCCGTCCTAGACTACGACGCAAGCTCCAGGACCATTAGCACATCAACGGCCGACAACTTACTGGCGACCATATCGTACCACGGATACTGTGTCGAGAAGATCCTGGAGACGCATGCACACGCCGATCATCTAACAGCTGCCTCCTACCTCCAGCACCGACTCTCACAGATGCAAGGTTCCAGACCACCGATTTGCATCGGCAAACGCATCAACCAAGTTCAGCGGCTCTTTGCTGCGAAATACGGAATCCCCGCAGACGAGTACGAAGGTGTCTTTGACCAGCTCTTCGAAGACGACGAGTCATTTGCGCTGGGGCAACTGACTGTAAATGTCATGCATCTTCCAGGCCATACTCCGGACCATTTGGGATATCAAATCTCCAGTAAGTGTGCTAGCGAGCTGGCTGAAAGTATGGCCCAACCCATACTAATACGTGGACAGAAAACGTCTTCTGCGGCGACTCCATCTTCCACGCGGACATTGGCACAGCGAGATGCGACTTCCCCGGCGGCAGTGCAAAGGACCTGTACAGATCGGCGAAAAGATTACTCAGTCTACCGGAAGACGTCAAGATCTGGACTGGGCACGATTACCCGGCCTGCCCTGCGCGGTGCGAAGCCGTGCCCTGGATGACGGTTGGCGACCATCGGGAGAGAAACAAGCACGTTTCCGTGAATATTGCCCAGGAGGACTTTCTTACCCTGCGGCAAGAGCGTGATGCGGGACTGGCGGCGCCGAAGCTGCTGGATCCTTCGCTGCAGATTAATATTCGAGCTGGCAGGCTACCGCGGCCAACGCCTGGTGGTGAGCGTTTGATGTTTCTCCCAATCAAGATGCAGTGCAACGCGTGGTAGATTTCCTTTTTGCTCCAGAAAGGCACCTCGGAAATAGCTATCTGAGCCATTTCGAAAGCAATTTTGCGTCAGTTCAAGCATGGATCGCAAGGGTGTTACCAATTCTTTCCAAGGGTAGTTATTTGAGTTATGTATTCATAGAAGCGTTTTCTATACCCATGAGATCATACAAATTATGCATATCAATATCATTGAACTGGCTCCTCTCAATCGATATGCTTGCCAGTGATGCTGAGCTGCCGTCCGACAAAGGTGCTACATGCATTGCGTTTGGAGACGCGTGACAGTGCTCTTGGAACACGGCGCTTGCCACTTTTTTCATTGTGCGGAGTACGCTTTCAGCCACTGACCAATGGCGGCCCAGGGTTTTGCATACGCCGAGTAGCAGTTTGACTCTGTCAGAATGCTGCTCCATGCAAGATCCAACGTTTTTCGCGTGCACTGCGCCAATAGATAGTTGGACTACAGTAGCCAGGGCTAGTGGATATACGAAGAGGGGGCTGTGTTTTTGGGCAGGAGCCTGTAGGGCAGCTAGCATTGATATGGACCTGGATGCTTCGACGGCTTTGACGGAATGTACGTGCTGGCGGTTGCAAGGACAAAGAAGCTTGGTGCAGTCGGCTCCAGGTACGTTGTGCGTGAGGGAATTCGGGGATACTAAATCACCTCTAGGATAGTGCAAGAGAATGATGCCCCACTGGATGATGGTATGAGTCTGGAACATGAGCTCATCTAGCTCGCCAAAAGTGTTGGCGATCTGAGTCTCGCTCTTGTTGCGTGGCAGATGATGAATGAAAGCAGCCAGCGAATTGTCCGCTGCTTGAACGCGGTCCCTGTGTACACCATGTGTTCCGGCAATCGTTAAGACCCGACCGAGAAGACGCACCGCCTCGATACGATAACAGAAAGATGAATAGACTTTTTCCTCGTCTGCAAAGACACTACCGTGGAATTCAGCAAGGGTCGGTGGGATAAAGCACAGTCCGCCCTCGTAGATGAAGTTCTCGCATGGCAGAAGCACATCCGCATTCACGGTGTTCGTCTCAAAGGTTGACTTTCGTTGCAATGCGGCGATGCAACCATCAACGACGTAGAGCTCGTACCAAGTTCTCCGCATACTTTCTTCCACAATGGTTGACCCCCCAGCATACATTGCCGCAAACTCGCGCTTATGCATGCCAAGGGCTAGAGCATTCTGGATAGCAGAGTCGAGCAGGGGTTGGCCTTCGTCTGCAGCATCCTGGGCGAAGAGAGCGACTGAGTAGAGTAGCTGTGCTTGCACGACTTCGGGGGTAGGCTGGTATGCATGGCTGAATTCGCATGTCGCGCGCTGTCGCAGCTCGGTCCTTGGAGCTGTTGAAGAAAAGCAGCTGCCAATATAGTGGACGACGGCTTTCAGGCTGTTGGGGTAACCTTGTTCCCAGTACAAATGCCTTGGAAGTAGTATTGGATGTGCTGCGTGGAAATTCAGATAGTAGAGATCCACCAGATGCTCTTCATCGGTCCAGGCTGGGAGCGGCCCGCTCTGGGGCAATAGCGGGTCCGACGGACTGCCGGAACCGAGAGACGGCTCATGGAAACCTAGGGGAGCCTCATCGAGCGCTGACGCATTCACGGGTGGAAAAAGTTGTGGTGGTGTTGTAGTAGACAAAGGATAGGGAGCCGTTTCGGCCATGACGGGCTGCTCGCTGCAGGGCGGCGGCGGCGGCGTCAGACGCGTGACACCACGACGCCGCCCTCGTCCAGAGCGCTTGTAGGTACAAGCATAATTGCGAGTTTGGCAGCGCTTGCAGGTGGGTCTACCGCCGTCGCATTTGAGATGTGAGCGACGGCATTCTAGGCAGGCGAGTGGGGCTGGGCGGGCGTGTGTAGTAGGCCCCGGAGACGGCATAGAGTCGGCAATGTGCTGAGTATGGAGTGAAATGAACGTAATAGAGAAGGCAACGCAAAGCGAAGACGCCGAAAGACCCTGAAGAAAGCATTCGAGGCCCTGCGCTAGCCGCATTTTGTGTCGTCCGCAGAGTCGCCGAAGTGGGCAACCCTCGGCGACTTGAGCGCTGACCAGCGTTACGGTATGGCCACGCGGCGGTAGCGTCAACCCTTGAAGCAACGTCTATCCTAGCAATTCTATGATATTGTATGTATTTATGCAATTTACCTATGACGTCAGTAGTGTATATCAAGTTCATCCATTCTAGAACTTCTAGTGCAGACTGCTCCTGGAAAGTCCTAACGCTTATGACAAACAACAATCATGAGCATACGCATTGTGCCTTTGATATAGACGTGAAAGAAAATTCCACGCGTCCATCCCTTGCGCCTAGAAAAAGAATAGAGACTGGGCAACACACCAGCCTGATCATCTCTTTCAGCAACTCCATACTCCCCCCATCGCTTGAAATGGTTTCCAGCCTCTAACTACTGCGGAGACCACATGGACTGCTGATTCAATCTTCTGATAACTCATTAGCCTCCAGCACATCTCATCATGTACCAACAGCACGTGTGCTTCACATCTTGTCCTTCAGCGCCTTCAAAGCACCAAAGCCGCCGCTCCAACAGCGAATGCCTCACCCGCCATCACCACAACTCCTGTTGGAAGTGACGCACGACCAGCCATTCCTTCACTCCCCGTACTCACAGCCCCCGTCTCCCGTGCCGGACTCTCTCCTTTTCCACTCGTCGCACTCGTCGCACCCGTCCTCTGCACCACCGTCGCGACCGCAAACCCCACAAAAGTGCCCATACTCAATTCGCTCTGCGCAAACGTCGTGGAATCACCACTCGAAAACTCCCCCGCGTAACTTGTACCCTTCATCTCGGCATCGCACGTAATAGGCACTTTTGTGAATTCGCCCGTCCAGCTGCAATCGTCGTTGAGCGTATACAGTCCTGGCTCCGGGTCCGTAAGGCGAAACCCATACGTTTCGGGGCCTTGGAATAGGGTAAATGGGATGCATTTGCCTGAAATACTCGCTGGAGTTGTGGCTGAGAATGCGGTTGAGGAGTAGTCGAAGAGACTAGAAAAGAATACCGCGTTTTCCTCTGGCGCTGTTTCCTAGGCGTCAGGGGGTCGTGAGGTAAGGGTTCTGGTCCGATTGCGATACGTACTGTCAGGGTAATCATCTTCAGTCTGAGAATGTGTGCGAGACGTGGGTGTTGGGGTAGTTGTTGTAGGGCATTCTAGCTCATAGGTTGTCGCTATGCTGTTAGACGAAACCAAGTAAGCGTTGGAGCTGCTTTCCGGAGGACGTTCAGATAAGTTAGATTATAATCGGCTGCGGCTGCGCCAGCAAACAGAAGTGCCATGATTGATTTGGTCATGTTAGTAGAAGATAAATGAGTGTTTCGCTGCTGCTGTGATCTCTACTGGGCCCAGCGCAAGAAGAGTCCTGTTCAGAATGGAAGTTGAGGTTTGGAGTATTACAGCACAAGCCTGGTTTTTTCTGAAGATGTGCCTAGTCTCTCCATAGGCAACTATATATGGGTCCCGGTCCATCACTCCAGCTAAGGAACTAGCTTAAAAGGAGGCTCAGTAAGGCTCCTAGGTGGTACTAGTGTCCGCCAAATCGTTAGGGGGCCTAAAGCGAATGCTCAGGATTTCGTGGCATGGATTCCAATCCGCACTGATATGAACAGCACTTGAACAAGACTGAATATTTCGAGTGGCATCTACATCGACTGGTATTCTCAAACTATGGTTGAGACGGGTATCTTCATTAACAGTCTACACGACGGCTGCCCTTGGGTGGGAAGCGTGAGAAAAGCAAGACGATAAAGCCAAGCAGCGCCACAGCAGCATTGCAAATGAACGTAAGATAGCTCTTGCCAACTTCCGCAAGTGCAGCAAAAGCCAGCCCAAAGACTGCCGTTGTTGAGAGTCGCGCAATGTTCTCTACGAGCGTGATGCCGCTTAAGGCGTCTACCCGATCGCTTTCGGGGAGCATTTGCAGGATAGTTCCCTTCGATGCAGCGCCTGTTCCTGCGGCAAACGGCAGCAGCACAGCGACGATGTACATTTGCCACCCTCTAGATACGAAGACGGCAAGACCCGTAAGTATACCATCGAGAATGAGACTGAAGCGCGCGTAGAACAGATCAAATGTGAATGTCTCTTGCTTGTTGACAGGTTCGGGATTTGGTGGCTCCTCATTCTCCAAAGGATCCACCATTTCGGTAATAACAGATGTGGTTGGCGTGTTTTGGACTTGGGCGGACGTTTCCCTTTCGTCTGCTTCTGTCATCTTATTTTTACCGACATCACCAAGCCATTTTCGACCTGCGGCGATGATGCGAGGGAACACTAGTGAGAGGAAACCGCCCCTCAGCGACGAGTACAAGAAGATCAGTGCCCCGTTCTCCTTGGTACCGAAGTTGAATTCGGCAGTCGCGTACATCTGAAGCAGTACGGGAATATATCCCGTTGCGAGGATACCCAGAAAGACACCAATACCCAGTGTCAATGCTCCAGTCTGGATACGAGTCTGGCCGTTGGGAAGTTCCCATTTCTGCGGTGCAAAGATTCGAAGTGGGCCAAAGAATCGCACGATGCCGGTGGTTTGACGGGGTCTCGCGTCTTTAGAGTCTTGGGGCGGGTCCATAGCCGGCAAAGACAATGCAACGTATACACAGCAAAGCAGAAACAGTGCCAATGTCATGCGGAACGGGGCAAGAATGCCAAAATAATCGCCTACAACGCCACCAATGAGGAAGCCGATTGCACTTCCAAAGTACATGCAGCCCTGGAGACGGCCCAGCGCACCCGTGCGTGCCTCATGCCCAGCGACATCAGCAACTAATGAATTGAGACAGAGTACATAGCCGTTAGGGCCACCCACGACTGTGATGATCTGCGAGGCCTGCACAATCGTGATGCCAACGCTGCTGCCGTGCATGATGCCGATGTTCTGGATGAGCAATCGAACAGCAGGCCAGAAGATCTGGATGATAAGAGCGTACTTGACGCCCAGCCGTTTAATGGTCCAGCCTGCAACGAGCAGATTTACAAGGCCGAAGATTGTGGTTGATGAAGCGAGCAGTGCAAAAGATCGGGCTGTGCCTGCTTCGATCTCGCGTTTTGCGCATATATCCGCGGCATCGGGATCCGGAACATGATGCTCGTAGTATGCATCGCAGGTCATCATGCGAAAAGCATAGAGGATGGGCACTTGGGTGATGCCAAAAGTCAACGAGACGAGGAATGCGCAAAGCAAAGCGCGGAACAAGACCGAGATGCCGTGTTCCCTGCCATGTCTTGCTTTCGGCTCCTCACGTGGCAAGAGGGGCGTCGTCTCCTCTGCGGGCGAGGTGCATCTTGGTTCCTGTGTGACGGTCATATTGGAGTTTGGCCGACTGGTGTAGAAAGGTCTGGTGCTGGGAAAAGTCTTGAGTTGTTTAAGAACGAGGCTAACGCACAGCGGCAACTCCATCCGGTTATCGGCGGGTTCCCCGTTGCGGATATCCTCCTCCACACCGACTCTTTCGCGGAGGCAACAAAGTAACCAGCACGCATTGAACAAGGTCACTTGAAAAATTAGTCGAGCAAATATAGTTGCGGAGCGAATACACGTTAAGAACCGTTGACGTTGTAGAAATATTCGTGACGTAAGAATGCTGAATAGCTTGGCCACCGCCGCCATCGAGACTTTTCCGCAGCGTGCGTATTGTCGATTCCAGTCTGCGTCTTAGTTAGGATGTATCGACCAAGTTTTTGCACGCGTTTCCTTCGCATGAGATATAAGAGTTTCCAAAGATTCTTGAATTCGATTGAGATGCGAGACAACAGCTACATCGTTCCCAACGCCATTTCCAGCTCTTTAAAGTGGGTTACGCAATGCCAGACCGCAAGGTATCAGCTCTCCATTAACGCCACTCATGTGATTCCCTCAACATTTGTTGCCGTTCCAGAAGAAAGAAAGAAAGAACCCCAAGAGAAAAAAAAAAATCAAACAAAATCGTAGACCCTTCGAGCAGACGTGTGCACACCGCTGCGATGAAGAAGGGTACTCTTAATATACAATGCTGAACATGTTGGCGTCCAGCGTGACAATCAGGTGCTTGAGAAGATCAAGCAAATGCGAATCTCTCTTCGCAGTGCGACATCTCGCGGAAGCAGTGAGGGCAGAGATCCAGCCCTTGTGATGTAAGGCCTAGCGCAGCCGAAGCAGCGTGGAGCGTATCCCGAGTAGATGTGGGAGCAGTGGCTGAAGATGGAGTCGGGACGCCCGAGGCAGCGGCTGGGGTAGAAGAAACAGAGTCTGGTTGCTCGATTAGTATGGAGAACAGTTATAGAGAGAGGAGAGAGAGGAGAAAGAGGATGCAGCATACCTCTGAAGGAAGGCATTTTGATGGGATTAATGTGGACCGTGACTTGGTGTCTTGATGTGATGTTTAATGAGGCGTTTATTATTGGTGCACGTAGGTAAGATGTGATGGGGTGATGATGAGATCCGCAGTGGCATGCTTCTTCTCCTTATATAAAAACTCTCCATGGCCAAGTCTCTACATTGCACTGCTAGCTCAATGAAATCATGGCTCTAGCGAGCAAAAAATCGCACTCAAAACCCATCCCGACTTGTCCCGGCTGTTTCGAGAATCGGCGTCGGACGACCTTCAGACCATGCGCCACACTCACCTCACGCACCAAGTGGAGTGACGATAACGCGTGCAGGCCCACTTTTAGCCGCTAGCGCGGCTGAGATTTTCAGGGCCCATGATGAGGCTCGTCATAGCCCATTCTTGCAAATCGGCTAGCAATCTTTTTTGCAATAAGAATATTCTTTCTGCTGGCCGGTGCGGGTCACCAATGACTCTTTCGACGCCCGAGGATAGCGCCTACTGGCTCGGACAGATGGAAAGGCGAAGTTTTGCTCCCTCGATGGAGTCTCAGCGGCCTCTTAAAGGCATACCATCGGTGTAGATGGGGCTGGGCCCCTGGCTTTTTATTCACATGTCAGACGACTTCAGACTACGTCATTGCCTCATCAGAATGCGCTGGACCAATCTTTAGAGGGCCTCAAGACCTGCCAAGACCTGTCATACTCGCCCCTATCGATCTCATCTCACACCACCGGTTACAGTAACCGATTAATATTTCCCGGACTATAAGCCACAGAATCCGTTTCAGGATTACAGCATTGCAGCATCTCACAATTCTGGTATCAGGTTTGACAATCCTAACGCCACCTTTTCCTGCCTAGCAATACACGCAAATGCTGCAATTCGACCGGAGTTTGGTCTAACCTTGACACTGCATGTTAATCTCGTAGCAGCACTTCTACAGTTGTCGTACAGTTGTCGTTCAAAAACTGCGAACACTCAGTATTCAGCTTTCTGCCGATAGAACTTCGAGATCTTTTTGAATCTCTAACGCCTCACGCCTATTGAGAACCTAGGCAGAAGGCTAGTTAAAAACTCAATAATATAACAACGTAGGCTTGAGAGTTTCGACAAACGCGAAAAGAGAACTAGGGAATACATCACCAAATTCCTACCCGCCGTTCAATTCTACTCGGTCGTTTCCGCTTTAAGAAATGTAAAAACGCACTCTCACCACTTTCACTCCATGTCCAAGTAACATGGTTCGAACGGCATCTGAGTTGCAGTAAAAAACCAAGGTTACAATCATATCAAGATTTTGGTCTAGTAAGAGAGGCACATACTTCCTGAGTGCATGCCCAAATGCGAGAAAGCACACGCGAATCAAAGAAGACAATTGAGAAAGAAGAATCAACTCAGAGACCTGCACGCCCAAAAAGGTAAGATTGAATAGAAATACCAGATCAAGAGAATAGAAAGAATATAGGCGTGTATATGCGCCCTTTCCTGCCAGTTTAACATTACGTCCCCCACTCACACATGTCTCATCGATCAATGGAAAAAGTCGTTCGTCCAACCTGAGAGCCCATAAACATGTGTCTCCAATGTCGCAAAAGTCCATTAAATATCATCGCAGAAAGACAAACCAGAAACCCCAAATGCTGTCATGGTATCACATAAGCGAACGTCGCTTCAATTTTCTTCTAGCTACTCGTTAGTTAAAATGTCCAGATCATGCAGCATACCATCGACTTACGTAGCACCCCAACTATATATGCTCTTTGGCTTCCATGTACCGGCCGTATCCGCGGATTGGGGACGCGCAGGAGCATCAATCTCCAATATTGTTGCGTCTTGTGCGGCATAATACCGCTGTTGTTGGGTGAGAGTCTTCCGCTTTGATTTAGGAGGAGCAACCCGGAAATTTTGTGGAACAGGCGAGGTAGCCATTTTGATCGACGCCGCTCGCTTGACTGGCTTCGCAGGCTTGACCGAAGCAGCAGTTGATGGCCGCGTAGGAGCATTGTTATCTCTTGATGCCAGTGCACGCCGAATGTTGGATTCCTGGTTCTTGTTTCCAACCATTTTTTGTATCACATCTTTGAAGCTCGCGCTCTTGCTGCGCACGCCCTTTGTCTCTCTTAGCTCTGGAGGCGGCAAGTTCTGTGACATCAAGCTCCACCTGCTGTTAGCATCCTTTCCCAGACTCTTACTCCGGAGGTGGCGCTTGGGTGTCTGTTGTATGCTTCCTTCCCGTTCGGGCATTTCCACGTCTTGAGTTATCGGAGCAGGGCTGTTATCATCTTCTGAGAGTGCTGTTGATGGAGCACTTAATTCCTGGATGAGAGTGGCACCACTAGAACGAGCGGATGTGCGATCTGTACGCTCCGTTGAAATGATGCGCTGGCGGGGCCGGTGCATCACTAGTCGCTCACGATCAAGCATGAGCTGATACTGGGCTGCTTGGAGCTCGACAATAGACTGCTTGAGACGCTCAATTTCATCTTGGTCCTGAGTGTGGAAGCTAGCGGCGGCGTCGAGCTCTCCTTGTATTTCGTTGATGTGGTGGTCCTTATCCGAAATGGTTTTTCTGAGCTTCTTCGCCTCTTCTTCCTTGGCTGCGAGCGCGCGCCGAAGTTCGACCAACTGGACTTCCATGCGCTGGAAATGTACATGATGCACCAGACTCGGTCGCGCAATCTCCTTATCTTGATTGAGGGGCTTCTCCAGACTCAACTGCTCCCGTAATACTTCGGTTTCTTGTACGGCAGCAAACATTCGTGAATTGGCATCAGCCAGCCGCTTTTCGAGAGCCGTTACCTCTGCGTAAAGCCGAAGGTTGTCTTCCTGAGTATTGTCGAACATGGCCTCAAGCTCATTCTTGTCGTGATCGTTCTCCTCTATTGTTGGCAAACGGCCAGGCGAGGGGCTTCTTCGACTTGCAAATTGTGAGTCTGCTTCGGAAAGCTTGACGGTCGCTTCTTGTAGCTTCTCTTGTGTTTGAGCATGTTTCTCGCGCTCCTCCTTCAGGGCTTTCTTGATATTCTTTGCCACATCCCATGCCCTCGATATCTCTGCTTGATGGTTGACGACGTCTTCGTTGATTGTCGGAATGGCAGCTAGCTGTTCCTGGAGTTTGGCAATGAGGAGGTCCTTGTCTTCCTCTCCGCTCGGCAAATTTCTGCCTTTTCGAACCCGTAGTAGCCGGACCTCAAGCGCATGGTCGCCATCATCTCCTTCGTCAGAGAATTTGGGACTCGATTGTCGCTCTATAGAGATGATTCTCTCCTTCATCAGCCTCAACTGAGCGTCCTTGACGTCTATCGTGGCTTTGTGCTGTCGGACCATGTCTTCTAACTTGATGTCGCGCTCCTTGATGTGCTGGTCCTTCTGCTCGTTGCCCTTGCGAAGCGCAAAGAGCTCAATGTCTTTCCGGTATAGAATGGCTTGGTGATCCCGTCCTAGATTCTGTTTGATGATCTTCAATTCTTCGCGTAAATTGGCATACTCGGCAAATGTTCCATTGAGAGTCTCGCGTGCATTAAAGAGCTCTTCCTTTGCAACGCGAAGCTGGACCTCGGTGGCCTTGTGCGCGGTCTTCTGTTCAGTGAGGGAGCGTTGCAATCGCACAATCTCCCTGTCTTTGGCGTCGAAGGTTATTAGGGTCGTGTCGGATACATTTGACTTTTGCGCCATGGTAGGCAAGAGGTCTCTAGTTCCGGCAATTGCGGTACTTGCGTTGGCTTGTGTTGACGAGGTTTCAGCATCTGGAGTTTCAAAAGGCGATGTTTGTTCAGGTGAATGATCTGATTCGCTGCCAGCAATAGCGTCCGTCGGCCTAGAGCCCGCGGCCTGCTGAAACAGGTCAAACGCAACCATGACAAAAACCAACACCAGTAAACAGCAAACCTCAAACCCGTGTTTGGCGCAAAAAAAGATTGTAAGCGAGTGCAGAACAGTTGCGATAGATGTTTGACGTCTAGTCGCCCAGGAATTTGGCAAATGCCGGAGGAGGAAAATAAACGTGCTAGGAAGAGCTGCGATAATCACTATCGAAAGGGGCAAGTCAAAAGCAAAGTTGAGTATTCCAGGGCGCAATTCAAGATGGTGTCGGCCTCCTGATCTGAATGCGGTGGTTCGAACAGCGTTGCGTGTGGAGGCGATCAATCGGTAGATTGTAGCCGTTACTGGCTCGTCGACTACACTAAAGATTAGCAAGCTGATACTTCGAATACAAGTGATGACATGTACCTGCCTGGCTTGGATATTGCCGGGTCGAATACAAGAGAATCGTACGCGATGCAAACGGGAGGCGTGGCCGTAGAGCCGGGAACGAATGTCGACGTCGATGCTGCCTTTGGAAGGAATGGCTCTTTGGGCAGTAAAGTAGTCCTGCCGCTAAGCAAAAGAAAGCCGCCAGGGATGGCGAGTATCAACCCGAGGGCGATCAGCAACGGGTAGCGCTGTGCATAGTCTCGGGCTTCCTCGACAACTGTTGTCATACCAGTACAAGCCAAACCCCGTCAGGCGGGTATGGGGCTGAAAAGAATGGTTTGGATTAGCGAAACGGGCGGAAAGCGGTCCGGGATCAGTGACTTGTCGAAGTCTATGCGTTTAGAGCGAGATTCGTTATATTTGCTGTCTGTACAGTCGGCCAACACACTACGCGATGAACGAACAGGTAGACGATGGCTCAGATTATGAAGCAATATCGGGTGGATACAACAAAGACGGGAAGAAAATCTAAGAAATGGGTCCCGGAGGAGTCTGTACAAGATACGCATAACAGAATTCGTGATCCGCGACAACATGAAGGGATGCGTCCAAACACAATGTCGTCACAAAAGCAATGGGACGGGCGACAGGGATCACCGCAGCAGCACTGAGAGGGCTGCTCAAATTTCGAACCGCTTAAAGCCCTCGACCAACCCGTCGCTAATCTTCGACGATATTGCCCACGTAGGCAGATAATGCCGTACCTCATCAAAGGCAGGGATGTCGCCTGCATTGGCATCCGACCAGAGACACACGACCTTTCCAGAAAGCTTGGATTGTTCTTCGGCGTCCCATGTCACACTAACGTTCCAGGGCTGACCGAATTCACGATGCCACAGTCGCACTTCCCGGGATCCCGCTGCGCTAACACGCTTGAAGCGAGGATCTGAAACAGCGCCAGCAACGGCTAGGTCGGTAATGGGGAAGTCAAACAAAATGCGGCATGCTCGTGTGTTTTGACCGACAACACGAATTGTCGCTGTGCTGGAGGTGTTGCCCTTATGTATCCTGTAATCGAGCCATTTGTTGGTTGCGGACTTATGATCCAAAGCTGCTATTTGGGATGTGTCAGGGACGACGTTGGCCGGTGGGCCCTGCCACTCGCACGTCTTTAGCTCCTTACGTGTTGCAACGTCAGGCGTCATGCAATGGAATTGCGTGCCTTGCGCACTGGGTATCTCCCTGACAATGCGTTGCACGTAGCCATCCACGCCAGTCAGGGATACAGTGTTGTCGCCCGTCTCACAGTTGACTCGCTGAACAAAGTAGACCTTTAGGCGGTGATCCCTGCTGAAAGGAAATGCCACAAGATTGTAAATGACAGTCCCAACACAGACCAGGAACACAAAGGTAGGGACATGGTAGGTGAAGCGATGGATGAAAGGGCCGATAGGCGTCAGCAAAAGTACACTGAGAGACGCAATAGCGAGGTAGATGAACAGCGTCGAGTTACCATCTGACGGTGTCTGGTAAAGAGCCGAGGTCAGAAGAAGGGCTACTTGCCCCACCAAGATGATGACGATGGGTGCCAACAGTAGTAGTTGGATAGTCCAGATCCAGCTCGGCAATTTGCCGCTCCACTCTTGTTCCCCAGAATAGACGTTCCCGAGATCTAATCGCCGGGTGCCATGTCCATAATCTTCGCTTCCCTCGCTGGTGGAGTCTCGCCTGCTGCCGTATCTCGCGAATCCACGGCGATCACCGCGCAATAGAGACGTAGTTTCCGTCGCGTCGTCGTCTCCTATTGCGCGATCATCAGAACGTGCAGCGCTGGTACTCCCGGTAAGAGGACGACTGGCAGACTCCGAGTTTTGACGCGAGCTGTTTACTTGATCGATATGGCGTGCATACGCGGACTTTGTTGGTGCAAAGAAGAGCTCCAGGTATGAAAGGAGGAGGGCGACGAACACAGCGGCAAAGTAGAAGAACATGGGATAGCCGGCAGCAAGCTGGTAGTTGTTGACGAAGACGGTGACCATGGTCAGAAGGAAGAAGGAACCAACGAAGAGCCATATTAAGGCGTACATGCGCTGAAGAGCAGAGGGTCGCATAGCGTCCGCCCCGCGGGATAAGAACCAAGCGACAGTGAACCAAGCAGAGAGCATCATACTGTTGAAATGGTCAGCAATAGTACCCGCAGACGTTCCAGATAGCTTACCTCCAGACGGCAAATGGGCTGCTATAGATGATGAAGGCATTAAACCGGACTATGAGGTAAGCTAGGGCAACGACAATGGCACTAGCAACGATGAAGATGATGGGAAACCGGAAAAAGCCTCGCCAGCCGTACAGGTGTACGGGATGGTCATCATCCGGCGAGTAGACGTATGCCTTGCGAGCGAACAAGTAGTTTTTATCAAGTCTCGAAAGCCCCACCGTGAGCCCGATGAGCGTGAGAGGCGCGACTACCAACATGGTGACGCACAGCGCGAACAAGGTGTGAAGCTGGAAAACGACGAAGAGTCTGCCAAAGAGATCGAACCAAACACCGTCGCTACCAGTGCCTGCGTTAACTCTGCCGTTGTCGACGGTCTCCGGCCCACTGAACTGGGTACCAGTCACTGAGGCCAGTCCGGCGGTCGAGGCCAAAGCCGCTGACAACATGTGCCAGACAGAGTTGATCGAGGTTTCGCGCGTCGAGTCTTCGACAGTGTGGTATCGTGCTCGGGGCTCCATGAAAGCAATGTCGAGCCCACGAAGACCAAGGTCCCCATGGAAGACTCGGTAGTCAGTCTCACTGCGGATGAGACCCTTTTTGAAACCGTCTCCGCTTACAACTGTCCCAAAAGGATATTTAGATTTGGTATAGAAGCGTGTCACTTCAGTATCTGTGCTTCGGAAGAGGGTAGCCCTGCCACCAGCACCAGCACCCTCCAAGTTGACAAAAGTATGGGGAACTTGAGATATAGGGTTTTGCATGAATGCCCGAGCGCCATTCAGGTAGTCTTCCTCGCCATTGTTGAGCAAGAGAACTAGCGTCCGTTTGGGCCAGTTACGAGGTTCGGTAAAATACGAAAGGAGCTGGAGTACTGTCACGACACCTACACCATCATCAGTTGCCCCGTAGCCGGAGCTCACAGAGTCGTAGTGTGCATTCACAAGAACACCGCCGTTGTCCGGCCTACGCTCAGTAGAATTAAAGGGCTCATCGTCTTGGGAGCCGCGGACGACCACGATCAGGTTGGTTCCTTCGAAGTAGACAGAAGTGGGGCCAGAGGAGAAGGTGACATTCGCGGTCAAGTCATCAACCACTTCAATGTGACCAGGCTCCGCGTCTTTCGCAGCGATGATGGCGTGAATGCGCGAGACAAGGTATTGGCGCACGTGATCATTCGCATGGCTGTTGTATGGATGGAAGTAGCGGGTGATGTGCTGGAGGTCCGCCCAAGCTTCCGTGAGGTTGATGCCTTGGGGAGGATGGGAGGGATAGTCCGGCACCGTCAGATGCGTAACAAGCAGTGCAGCAAACAAACCCACGTAGATAGCAGTTGTGAAGAAGATGACGGGCGCAGGCGTGAAGGAGAAGGGATTATATCGGACCATAGCTGCGCTGGTGGAGCCTGGCAGGCTCGTTGTCCGAAGCGATTCAATGGGCGGTGGGATGACGCAAGGTGGAGTGGCTGGAGCGGTGTTGAGGTATCTTTGGTCCACGATGGGCGGGGTGCGGGTCTTGTGCATGCATGTGCAGACGTCGTGGGCCATAGCTCCTGCCACCGCGCCAGCCAAGGCAGGAAGGGATCGCCATGGTGAAGGAGCTACCCGTGTCACCGTCCCCACCTCATTTTTGCGCAAACTATCAATCGAGGCATGGAGACTTGGACATTGCCAAAGTCTACCGAGTGCTTGATGCATCCGACACGCGCATATGTCGACGCAGTCTGTTTGCGGGTGATAGGAGCCTGTTCAACAAACTATGTCGCCCCTCACGACAGGGGCTAAGGAAGTAGGGAATACTCACCACCACGACCATCCGCTGCTCAGTCCTGCTACACGCAAGCAGGAGGTGCATGCAGATGCGGATACAAACACGGATCTTATAGATTATGAATCGTCACCCGCCCTTTGGACTGCGCCATCTCTTCCGCCTCTCCCTCAACTCCTTGCCTCGCCGACAGCCTACTCTGGCAGCTGCCTCGCCCTCAGTACCCAGCTTGTCGCATACATCCAAGCCCTTCTCTCTCCGCCACCATGTATCACGGTTTCAATAGGAAGCGGCTTTGGCCTCCTTGAAGCATATCTCATGAGTGGCCCTCATGGCTGTCACGTCGTCGGCGTCGAGGTCGAACCAAGCCCTAACAAATACCTGCCTTCCTCTCACCATCGCCTGGTCAATGGTACCCGCTTTCTTGAGCCCCTCGCTGCTCAAGCCACGGCCTGGTTGTTCATATACCCGAGACGTGTCGGACTGGTTCAGGAGTACTTGGCAGCATATGGCGAGGGGAGTGTGGAGAGGATAATATGGGCTGGACCGAAGGCCGATTGGGACGATTGCAAGCCATGCCTTGCTGGCTGGCATCTACAAGAGCAGGAAGCAAACGCTGTCGGTGGACATGCATGGGAGCTCATTGCTGTTGCAAGTAAGAGTTCTGCGTGAGATTTGGTAGCACAGGATGAGAGTCGCAATCTGGTTACACACGATTTGGAGATGACCATAAGCCTCTGCTTTTTGCCAATCTAGGGCAATTCGATATTGAATCGATGCCCCTCAGATTAGGGGCAGCAGAGATAGCAGACGCAAGTTGCTACGTATCTTATCATTTTGCCTCAAGGCTACTAGCGACTCTCCGGCGTGATCTCCTTAGCAAAGCAGGCATACGAGGAGCGAAATACTCTTGAGGCCGGGTATCGCTCGATTACCATCCCTGTCTTAGCTGGTTGGGTGTCTCTTTGTCACTTTGACAAGCGGAGACATAATAAACATCTGGATTGATAATATACCAGCATAAGCCATCGTATTTCGTGACCTAATCTGAAAATGCTGGGTCTTGTTCCTAGTTCCTAACGGGGCTTCTGATAACCTTCGTACCGGTCAGTTCGACTGACCATACCGCCTTATTTGGTGTTTTCGAACTCTTTACGCCGTTTGTTTTGGAGAGATATGTCAGCCATACTAGCCGTTTACCTCTACCTCTCTGCTTGTTCTACGAAAGTTTGCCATGAGCCGGCCTCATGATCCGTTTTTGCCCAATGCCTCTCCGGCCCCCCATCCCGATTTCGAAGATAGTTGCGCATCCTCAGTAGTTTCAAAACAACAATTGGACGTAAAGGCTACTACTTCTACCGACCGCGATTGCGACTGCCTACCGCAGTCCTAGTTGCGTGCTACGCTATCACGGGTTGATTTCCAGGAGTAACTACATTAAATGCTTTCAAGCTCATAGTTCTTGGGCTTGACGTTTTTCGCCCTGAGACACTGGCCAATGATATTGACCTTTGCGACTGTGGAGCTGATTTCTAGGGGGCACTTCAATGCAATAGTATCTACGACACGTTACCCACATCTTGGCCGCTATCTTGCTGTTGAGACGTAGAATTGACCGCCAAATTTGACAAATCTGGTGGTGGTCCAAACAGAGAGTGCGGGTAATTTGCCGATCAGCATGGCACTCTGCACATTTCCGTGAAGAGACTGCTACACTTGGAGATATAGGTGATCATTCTTGGGTATCACGGTACTGGCAACGAGCTGCGTGTTTGCTCTATTGGCAAAAGCAGTGTCCCCAGCGAGACACTAAAACTGCAGTGAAGCAACAGTGTAATGTCTTGTCATATGTTGAGCATTGTTCTCATTTGCCGTTGCCCAGAACTGATTTCTCGGTACTGTCACGGGCAGGACGCCCACCAAAAAGAGAGACAAGCAGTCTAACAAGTATCGTACAAAGTTGTCTTTCAGAAGTAGCCAGGAAGGTGAGCTAAGTACAGGGTCTGAGCTAAGGCGCTATGCCCAGCGGGGTAAGACCTAGCAGTGCCATAACAGGTACTGATACCAGTACCGGGGGTCATGACCTTGAGTGCTGCGGACGCTGTGTCTCTCGCCCAACGAAAATTAGAGTCACTCCCACCATATGGGATTGCATGTAGAACAGAGCATGCGAGGTAGTGGATAATCAAGAACACGATGCACTCTTCGCTGTGACAATAGCTTCAAAATGATATTCTCGCTATCTTCGGCTAACAGAATTGTTAGAGTAAACTACTGCAACGGAAAGGACAGTGAAACTATAACCTCGGGTATCATGAATGAAATATAATAGAAGTGCTTCAAAAGAAAGAAAAAGACCGCTATGCTCAACCCTGATCTTGGTGCGCTGCAATGTCAACGTACAGAGAAAGTTATAGATCAAGCTTTGTTGTTCTTTGGAAATTGGGGTGTTGAAACCTTAGAAAAGCTCCACCATACGCGCATCGAAGTTGTTCTGGAGTTTTACAATATACTGTTGCAATAACCCCATTGGTCGGAGCGAGTCCTTCTCGACCCCGTACTCAGCCTGGTCCATGAAACTCGCTGCGGAAAGTATCAGCACACCTCGCATGAGGTCACTTCGTGTGAGAAATGGGGCGTTTTCTCCACCACTCCATTGGCTTTGGGTCCATATCGCAGCTTTGCAATCTTCTTTGGAGACTGTAGTCATGCGGTAAAGTATATCGTCAACATGCTGTACAACGGCGAGAAGCAGCATGACGCGTGCGCCTTGGTGGATGTGTGGGCATAGTATCATTCGCTCACATGCACTATAGGAAGACCGGATGAGCTCTACAGTCTCGCAACTGATGAGTGTGGTGGCGCCGTTAAAATGGGTGAGTGACGTCATGTTTTGTAACGCTGATAGAATGCTTCTGATGCAGCCACAGCTGCTGGGCGGAGTCTGATGGGTCGTGTAATTGGAGTTGCTCTCGGCCATCCAGTGGAAATCTTGTTGGGGTTGCGAATAGTCGTTCACAATTATGTCTTGTTTTGCTGCATATTCCCAGTCGATATATGGTTGCCCTCCGCTTGATTCATCAAACGATAGCGGACTGCAGAGTTGAGCTTCTGAACATGGCGCGGTAGCCTGGGCAACGGTATCTAAACTCGGAAACACTTCTCATTTATCAGTCAAGAATCTCATAAGCTAGTGATAAAGCGCTAACCTAGGTTGGAGTCTATTTCGGGCAACGAGGATTGGCGAGCATTGTGCTTTGAAGACTTCCTTGGACGACCTGCACTCCTATGGACAGAATATGTACACATGCGTCCATCGTTTGCGCATCGCTGACATCTTGGCGTATCTTTTGAGCATCCCAACTTCCTGCGAGAACATTGATCGCAGGCATTGACTGAAGTGCGGTTGTGTTTTGCATAATCTTTTGTAGTAGCTTGCTCCATAGTGTATCGTGGCTGATGGATATCGGAAGCAATCGATTGTGACTAGTGTCGCAAGAAGCAATTGTTCAAATTGTCATAACGAAAGCCTTTGTATGTTTTCTTATCGTCTACCATCGTTACTCAGGGCAGAGAACGGTCCGATAATATATTATTTCGGCCCCACGTGGCCCAGCTGAGCTGTAGGAAAGCACCGGTAAGCATGTAACAGGGGCGAATGGCTGACTGCAGTAGTGCGTATGCTACACAGCTTCACGATACAGACATAGGGGAAACGCTGACCATTGATCATATCACGTTGAAGCAATTTAATAGGTCAAGTTCCTCAGTCTCTGGATCAGTCCGGCCGGACGGACATCTCCTACACTATGGATTTGTGTAAGATTGATCAGACAAAGACAACACAGCATGCGCAGCAGGAAGTTTGATAGCAGTTGATAATTATGATCATGAAATTATCAATCACTAATGAGTCTCTTTTCCAATATAAAGACTTGAATACCACGTGGTGACCTTCTTAGTCGGAAGGGTTCGGATACTAACAACTGTCGAGTCAATCAGTGTACTACGCTCTCGTTGCCGTATACGCCTCTAAAAACGGCGATCATTCCAGCGCTAGCAGTATATGTATTTATGCGCTGTATGCATCAATATGAAGCGATACGAAACCTCAACGATTGCTTCCCCACTTTACTGATGCCGCTAAGTCAGCACCGAGTACTAGACGGTACTCACCAACCGTATGTATGAACAGGTGGAGTTACTCCGAGTGACGAATGCTGTTTATGTACAAGGATCTTCCCAGTGGGTTGGATCGTTTAGGGCCATAGCCCCATGTTCTAAAGTGCTACCTATCAGCGACAACTACGGCCGTACTGCAAATACTCCGACTGCCGATCGTGAAAGTTGCGATAAAGCAAGGACTAGAGCTCGGATTACCGGCAACCGAATCGTCCGGGGAAGTACTTCCGGACAGAATCTGTGGCAACAGTAGTTGCAAGTTCATGAACAATAGCTAACAGAAGCAGGGATTGCTGTTCCTCCAACCTGGAAATAGGGACGAAAAGGAGTCGTCATCCCGTAGGCAGACTCCTCTGCATCACACTAGTAGTACGCAATCGTACAATATTTTCCCTGGTCGAAATCACAATCCGAATTCCGGTTTCGAACTGTCTATGATGTAAAGTAAGCACCGAGTATGGTGCGGCGACCTCGGCAGATTTTCTCGATGCGACTTGAACGCGAATACGCCTGGCGCTACGAAGGTACCCTGGTTGCCTACAAGTCGGAAACCCTAAATTCGCAACCGGATCAACTTATGCAGGTGCACCATAAGTTCCCACTTAATGTAAATACGTGCATAATGCGCTGTATTTCCATAAATTCCAACCAATCTCCAATGGCTAATCGAACACGAGACTCCGCTGGAGTTTGCGCACTAGCAGCGCGAAATGCACTATATGCTAACCTCAGGTCATTTTAACGTGCCTTAGGCTATTTTCGAGTAGTTGCGACTTTGTGATGTGGGTTTTGGCGGAGTGGACTGGATGAAACCAGCCTTCGGCATCTCTATTCGGCGCTGGGTTGTTTATCCTAACATTTGGGAACTCAGGCGAGGTTGTTATATTCGAAACGACAGCTAGGCGCACGAGCCTCGAAAGGAGTTTTCCAAAGTGCGAGATGGGTATAGGTATGTTTGGCGAAGAGGAGAAAGAAGAGGAATGTTGGTGCGACTGAGGAGTGTGTGATTGGAAAATGACGTGGCCACCGAGGGGGACAAGAGTAATAATAGCGAGATTGAGTGAGACTGATCGACACATGATACTTGGTTATGCTGCTGTTGCTGTTCTGCTCTTGAGGTTGTGTTTCGCGGAGCCGTGGTCTGGGCTGACTCTCATAGTTCGCTTCGCGGCCCCAGGGCGCCCAAACTATGGCAGGAGCGATCGTATGCGCGGAAGAGGAGGTAGAGGCGAAGGATAGGGCTTTCTTCTGCCTTAAATATGCGCTCTACACGTCTTTGATCTGGATCAATGCACATATACTCGTGTCAGGAATTACGTTCTTTCTGGTCTGAGATTCCCCGGATAGATCCAACTTGGTTACCTATGTTATTTCCGAGATATCAAAACCTCGTGCACAATTCATGCATCAGCCTAGTAGATACCTGATGCTCAAGCGGGAGTTGAATGGCACTGCGCGATACTCAGCGGGTATTAAACTAAAACAATATGCCTAATGCTTTTAAGACCGGCGTGCACTTTATGACATTGTTGCTGAATTGATTGCGATGATACTTTCCTATCTCTCAATTACACTACATTCATCTTCCCATCTATTCAACTGCCGAAATTCGAGACTTGGTAGCATGGCCCCTTATGTCACGGGAGCACGAGGCAAAGTATTCTTCTGTCATTTCTCTCTGAGGAGTGGTAGAGAGGACCTCAGGGATCTTCTTGCCTGTCTACATGCGCCAGGAGCTGTCTTGTGGCACATCAGTGCCCGTGAATACATTCCACATCTAGCAGTGATAAAGCGTCAACTATTACGGTCAATGATATCGTTTCTGAGTACGTTGATTGCAACGCAATGCAAAGCATTGCCAAAAAAGAACTAGTGAAATCGGGTTTGCAAACGCTGATAATAAGGAGGCATTCGGAAAAATATACACGAAGAAGGTACCGGCAAATATCCATCACGCACATGAATAGTTCTACTTATCAAGGATGAGTCGGAATAGAATGCCTGGTGGTGGCGAGAGTTTGTCATCGAGTGCTCTGTGAACAACACAAAGACATAGTTGGGAGGAGCTGCCAAGTAAAGACGGAGTATGAGCTCAACGCTGAATGTAATGCTGCCAAATAATCACGAATGCTCGTGACCGTGAAGGTATTTCTACCGCTGAGAACCTCTCTTCTAATGTTGGGAATTGTGAAAAATTAGATGTGAAGGCTGCTCCTCATTTTAATGGGCCAGCGGACTCTTTTACAAACCACAGCGTGTTTGAAGATGCAGAAAGTTCTGAAGCTTCGACGCCAGCGACAATATGGACTTACAAGCCGACTCAACGCCCTCTTTCTCGATTCGAGACCTTTTAGAGATGTTTAAATAAATGTTTTGAGCAGTCAAAAAGTGGTGTGAGATCAACGATGTCATATATTTGACGGAAGGAGGTGCAGAAATCTGCGATGTGTTGCAGCCAGTAGCGATGCCAGTGCTCAAGTAAACCCCAGTAGTCAACGATCTACTCACATGAGTGATGGATACTAGAGTAGGCTACGACTGGTGACCCACCGTACATTTCAACGCACGGAGACTTCAGTCAAAAACAAGAACGAGATGGAGACGAGACCGCTGAGATAAGCAGATACATACACTGCTAGGCGAACCCCGTATGGGGATACTACTAGATCGAGATCCCCTGCGAAGATCGTACCACTGCACAGACCATCTAACCCGCTGGTATATCCGATGCATCGGTAACTATGACAGCGGTTAAACGGCTGAGTTTCGGAAGTCTCAACCTTGTGATAATGGATATTTGATTGCACGAGGGCTCAGTAGGCGGTAGTAAAGACTCATGCTGTACGGCGTGAAACTGGGTAATAATAGCTCTCGCGGCACATCGTTGCAGTGGGAAGTAACTTATAATATGTGCGACTGGTACATGTAGTACACTTCCTGTTAGAAGATAGCTTGGTAAGTATCAAAGGTTTAGTGAGCTTACTCGGCATATCGTACCACGTGAACGGTAGAGATTACTTTCCGCGGCGCGGTTGGCGTTATTTTGTCTACTGGGTACTTCCGGGGCAACATCTTACAATACTTGGCAAAACGCTAATCTCCGCGTAGCATCGTAGATCCGGGAATCAAATCTAAATTAGGTTTGTTAGATATGGAGAGGTACCGACAATCTAATTAGCATTCAACCTTAATGCGACTGCAGGTGTGTCGCTGGTCGTTTGCTAGAGCATCAGTGTCGCCTACGATAGAGAACATCGCGTTTTCTGCGATACTGCCAATATTGATTTTTCTTTTTCTTTTCTAATCTGAACAAGAATTCCATTGTGCCAAGTCTCATAAGGGAAGGAGACGCTTCTGGTGGTGAAGCTCAGCTGCGGCAATTCCGTGCTCCATAGCAAGGGCAAGCCCGGAGTGTAGTGAGTATAGACTATGATGGTCTCATCGTGCATAAGTATCGCAACCTGGCCCATCAGCAAGATCTCTGCGGCTCGCTCTCAGATCGCCGCTGGAGCTACTAGAGAAGACGTTAGGATCCCAGAGGGAGCGACACGTCTTTAAGAATGACACATCTGCACCGTTGTGGATAATGGCGACTGCTGAGGCCGATATCGATTCGGCATCGAAATCTGATAGACCGCAGCGTGGAAGCGAAAGATCGCCCTTGTGCAGCACAACCTTTAGATTACTTGCGAATTCGGCTAGTTTATTCGTGTCGCGCATGGTGATGCAATGTATCTTACCAACATCAGGAGATTGGACCAGATGCTCGAACAGAGAGCTACCCAATAAACCTGTTGCGCCACTGATAACTACAGTGCTAAGAGGCATGTCGTTTTGCACTGCCACTGCTGGCTTCTGATACGTATGGGCTCCAAGAAGGTCGCAGGGGATCGCAGTCTCAGCCTCCCAGTCGATTGCCGTATCAGCACCCGAGGAGACATATTGTAGCATGGTTGCCATGGCTCCTAATGTGCTATTCTCGAATAGCTTTATCACAGCAAGACTGGTTTGGAATGTTTTGTTGATCAACTGTCGCAGCTCAATAAGAAGCAACGAGTTGCCCCTGACGTGGAAAAGTCGGAATCGGCTTCGATACGGTGCACTTTCTGCATATGCATAGCCTCCGAGTCATCTTCAAATGTAGCTTTCACAGGAGGAGCAAAATTAAAAGAGTCCAGGTACTGCACTGTGACACTTCGTAACGTTGGGTCAATTGTGCTGTCATGGAGATCATGCACCATCCAATCATCACTGCTCGGGTAGAAGTTGACGGATGCAGTGGTTTGAGATGAAGGTTTGGGTAGAGGCGGCGAAGGTTTTGGTTGAGAAGGGTTGCGAGAGCTGCCGCTACTTTCGCCGGACTGCTCCTTGTCTGCTCGCCTTTACATGCCCATGCATACCCCTGCATCGATGATGCGTGTTGCACCAGCTTTCTGAGATCTCTCACAAGGAGACTTGGTGTTTGTGCTTCTTATGCAGCGGAGCTTGACCGCCTTCCGCAATGTAGCCATCATGTCTTCCAGCAGGAACTCAAATCCAACATATCTACCGCCACCACGCCCAATCGCCGCGTAGCACTGGCGGATGGCTCTCGCTTCAGTGATGATATCCAGCGCGTATTCCAGCGTGTTGTTTGTGCATGCCCGGATTCCTTCCCCACACATCGGCGAGTGATAATCAAACACTTTCTCCGCGCCGTGTTCCTCCACGAGCTCAAAGTTCTTAGGGGAGCATGTTGCGATAACTCGATAGCCCGACCTGAGAAGCACGATGCATCAGTCCTCACGTACTCATTGCAACACCCAGTAGAATCTACACGCCCGAAAAGTACAAAGGAAATCCAGTTCGATTCACATCTACAACAACTGAATGGCAAAAGTACCGCTAGCCGTAGAACCCCCATAGACGAGAACCAAACTTTGGATCCGGCATCGGCTCCTCGGGTGTTCCCGACAGCTTCATCTCCCACCAAAGCGCCATTCCCACGCTGCTGGCCACGGCACAGCCTACTGAGGCTGCCTGTTCCCAGGAGAAGCGCTCGGGCACAAGACACAGATTTTCAGGCTTCTTCGGCGATGTACTCAGCGAAAGCACCCGACCCGGGCCGGCGCGCTTGGGATGCCATCGGGGCACCAGCAACGCGGTTGCCAATCCTCAAAACTGCTAGGCGTACTAGCTACGGAGTCCCCAACACGCACAACGGTGTTAGAGAAGTCGTAGCTATCGATAGTATTGGGACAATGTATTCGAGCCGGCATCTTGTATTACGTGCTTGGTTAGTAGCGAGACGAATCACCTCGTATCCAGGCTCGCACCGTATAAGGAAAAGATAGTAAGTAAAGAGGCTCGTCTGCTCTGAATGTTTCCTTAGGTAGCCGTTTGATAGTAGCTCGGATCTAGACCCGTTGTCGAAGATTTTTGGCAAAACCCACACTCAGGGTGCTTGCTTTGGCAGCGCTCTTCTCCTTTTAGCACCGCGAATCTATACCAAGTTCCTCTTGGTTCCATGGAATTCACTCCCGATGACGACTTCACACCGAAATGGGATGACGAGTCGTGTACGATTAGCAGGAGTACTGCCTACAAAGTGCTCGACAGTTCTAATACATTTCTCTCGTCGCCGTCCGATCCTATCGATTCAATCAAGATCGGTTCGTTAATCAACAAGGCAGAGTGGAGCGGCGAGGTGGGTGGGGATCACCATCAGTATGATGGGACGCGGGTTGACGGAGCAGGCATAGTTTCCAGAGTATATTCCTCAGTGGGCTGTTTTTCTCTTGTATGACGTGGGGTTCTTAAGCAGTGGAAAAGATTATGTTGTCGACTTTGTCAGGTATTGGTTGCCTCCTTGGTGAGTCAAGAGAAGGAAGGGACTGGTGAGACACGATGGATGATGAGGAACGGCGTCGTTGATAAGGATTAGGGCGTGTTGTTGTAGACGCGGGGTACTTTTTGGAAGGTAGCTACATTATAGATTGGAGTAATACTTCAATCAAAGTTTGCTGTCTTCAGTTGCAACAAGTCTTTCTCCCAAGGTGCTTGCTCTACTCTGACTGCTTACTTGTTATCACCCAAGACTAAGTACTCGTTGACCTTCCACGTCATGTATCACTCAAACACATATGTATGCTATCGCGGCACCAAACTTTGTAAGTCACACTTGACGTTGACAATAAACACCCAGCTATTCACCCCCAAACCACAACAAGACAGCCCTTCTTTCCATCCCGTCCAGTCATACCAAGCAGTGATATACGCCACCTCCCCCGCCTTCTCCAGCCTCATCTTCCTCGAAAGCCTCCTTTCACCGTGCAGCACGCCAACCCCCAAGTCTGCTCCATAACCCACCCTTTACTCTAATGCACAATCAAATCGAACAAATTCTCGCCTTGCCCACCCTCCTCGCGCTCAAGATTACTGCTCAGAAACTCATCCAGCGGTTTCCCATCATGCCCCGTCGCCCTTGTCAGATAAACCATGTGGGAACGGGCCAACGAAGTGCCGAATAAAGTGGACGAGTGACGCGTTTCGCGGCCGTCGAGGAAGCGGATTACTTTTTCCTCGCTCAGCCTCGTAATAGCTACGGATGCGGCTTGCATGAAGATGAGCATCTTGGCGCCGGATTCGTCGGTGCCGTGCGAGACTCTGAGGGTTAGCGTTGTGACACTGACGAGTTTGCGTAGGAGCCAGGGGATGTCTTGGAAGGCGAAGGCTTGGTCGAATGAGTCCAAGAGGGATTTGTTCTGGGGGAAATGCGTTACTTTGTGTCAATTACTTAGTTGTGTATGGGAGAGTTGGATTTCCAATAACCAGGAGCCGGTGAAGTTCTGGATTGAGTCTTCGGGAGGGGTAGCCATCTTGTTGCAGGTATGTATTGATTCGGGTGTAGGTGTGTATGGATACTGTAGAACGTGGGTTACGTAGGTCTCTTACGTACGTACCTAGCCTGTGTACCTATACTGGTGGTCTGGTGGAATAGATAGAATAGTAAAAAGAGCCAAGGATTGAGAGGCTTGAGGAAAGACTCGGGAAACAGTTCGTCTGTGCAGAATTTGGAGACAGGCCGAAGAGTGTCATCGGAGATGTAGAGTACTGGTTGAAAAAGTCCTCAATTCGGCATTGCATGATGGGTCGCAGGAAGGGCTCGAAAGTGTCGAGTCAGCACCGAATCGGGACATGTGGAAAAGAATGGTAATCATTCGGACGCGTGTTTTGTGACGGAGTCAACTTGAAACTTACCAGTTCGTGTTCGAATACGGTACCGATAGATGCTTCGAGTTAATAGGCATTCAAAATGAGAGGTTTTTGTTTGCGCGCCTAGTTTTGAAGTAGCGAAATACACATGTCCCTTCCCTGTTTCCCCGTCTCAAATTCCCAATGCCAAAAAAGATCAAGCCACGAGACGCTGTGCCTTGATTCAGCGCTGATTCAGCGCATTCTCCAGCATGTTCAAATTCTTCAACATGTTCATGTTCGATTGCGAACTGACCCGGCTTCTTGGTAGCACAACGGCTGGCAGCTGCGATACTTGCGAGTTTCTGACCGCTGTGGGCAAATCAAGAAAGACAATCCCAAATCGTGACACGATGCCTGGAAAGAACAGGGCGAGCGGGCCGATGCGATCGCAGAGGAAACCGCTAGGGGCAGGAGCCGTCACTGGCGGATACTCTACCCTGCGCGCTGCCACTGACTCCCATGTCAAGGCATGCGTGTCCGTCGACCCGTTTTTGAGCATGTTTGAGCTTGCAATAACCTGTGTACCCCCAATCCTTCGTCCGGCTGTGGAAAGGCGGCTGAGTGACTGACGGCTTGTTCAATTCGACCGCAGGTCTGCAGAGCTGGATGAGTTTCCAGACGCGGTGAGAATTAGGTCTAGGCATGAGCAGCATGAGCGTTAATTCGCCTGCTGCGATGTTGCGGCGCCTTGAAGACTTCTCTCCAGACACCGAGAAGGATGGGAAAGTCTTAGATATGGTCACGTGCCCTGTGCTCCTCACAGTACCTGGCGGGGATGCTGAGATATATTCCTCGGCAACCACTGGAGTGATCAAGATCCACAAGCTACTCACCATGGTACCGGAGGGAGACAAGGAACTGTGGGTCCCGACGGAGGCAGCAGACGGCGGATCATCGGCCAGTATTGGAACCTAACCCCTGTTGGCACAGAAAAGCTTACAATTTCTAGACAGGCATTTCGGGATTAATCGGAACATATTGTCGGAGAATAAGAGGTGAATATCTATTTGCTGTAGTGAGATAGACTGACCTCTACATCAGTAAATGGTACTTCCGAATGAGAAGTGCAGTTTTACTGAGACTGCGCAAACTCAGATGATGCTATGATGTCTTCGCATAACGTGAGTGAACCTTGTAGAAACAAAACGCAATAGTGAAGCTGCGCTACTCTGTTTATCACTGTTTATTAGTTTTTGATTCTCCAGTTTCAAACTAGCGGATAGATTTTTTTTCTCTGAAAACAAGCAGGCAGCCCCATACGCTGGTATGAACCCACGTTTCTTATAATCACCTCTCATATTCTCTCCATACTGAAAAACTCAACTACTCACTGCATTAAGAAAAGAATTCGGGGTTATGGGATAGCAACACAGCACTGCAAAGCCACTTTATTACCATTTAATACAGACATAGTAACGTTCATATCCTATAGTATACCATCCCCGGACAGATCTTACAGCTCTATTTTCTTAACGTCCGCTAGTTTTTCCACACGCTCCTCATCGCCGACTTTCTCCAGCAAGTCGGAATGACTTTCTCCGTGCGAGAAAAGACGGTCAACATCTTCCAGTTCCAAGCCCTTAGTCTCAGGGAAGAACAAGTAAATAATGGGTACCCATGTGGCATTCAGTACGGCGAAGATGATGTAGGTGCGCCATCCGATGTTGCTGATAGCGGGAGGGGTGATTTGTACGATGATCTGTTAGAGTGTTAGTTTGATTGTTTTCAATCGTTGAAGAAAGACTCAAACTCACGTAGTTGCAGATCCAGTTTGCCGCCGTTGAGATGGCTGAGCCGCGCTGGCGTAGGCGGAGAGGCAGGATCTCAGATCTGTTATGTGTTATTCTCCCGCTAATTTGATCACCAAATAGGACAATACTTACGGGTACACCCAAACAGTCGCTTGGAAACCGATGGTGAACGCGCCTTGGAAGACAAAGAGCATGACAGCCGCCGCGATGCCTGCACCGGAAGCCGAGGCAGTTTTGAATTGCACCTGATAAATGAGAGCAGCTTGTACGGCCATGACAGCTGCCATAAGACTAATCATAGATAACAGAAGCGGTCTTCGGCCGATTCTGTCTATCAGGAACCATGGAATAAATGATGCGACGAAGAACCAAGTCTGTAGGAAACCGCTCATGAGGGCAGACATGTGCGTGTCGAACCCGATGCTCTTCTCAAAGAGCGTACCAGAGTAGTCTAACGCTAATCAGTAAAGGTATACGGCACACATACGAGCATACTTACAGATGATTGCGTTGATGCCACCAAGTTGCTGGAACATCTGAATGCCACAAGCAATCAAGAAGCGCCTTCTCGACTTGATAGGGTCACTCTTGACAATATCCTTCCACCCAGCTTGTCGCGACGCCTCGAAAGCGACAGTTTCAGTGATGACAGTGTGTAATCTCTGGACTTCGGTGTCATTCTCGTCGGCATCTTGAAGACGTGCTAGGACGCTCAAACATTCCTCCTGGCGGTCGTGCGACGCCAACCATCGAGGTGTCTCTGGGATTAGAGTCAAGAGGAAGAGGATACCAACGTGAATGACACACTGGAGAATCGTAGGCACTCTCCAAGCATAACTCGACGTGTGTGTTACGAAGCCGTAGTCGATCCAGTACACTATCAAGATTCCAAAGTTCAAAGTCGAAAGCTGTGCGCAGACGTAGATGCCGCGACTAGCTTTAGGACTGAACTCGGCCTGCATGACTGGCACCGTCGAGTTGATTATGCCAAGACCGACTCCGGAGACAATGCGACCGACGATGAGATGTGATCGTGTAAACGCAGTGGCCTGAAGAATGGCGCCGATAATGCTGATGACGGCTCCGATGGCGACACTCTTACGGCGACCGAGTTTCTCTCCAAACACTGCTGTTGCCATGGCTCCGATAAAGCAACCAACTGTAGTCATATGTTACCATCTCTGTTTTCTGGCGGCTTTCCTAGTCACTTACTCTCGAAGATGGCAACGATAGTACCAATCATCCCCGAGGAGGGATGATCAAATGTCTTATTGAAAGCTGGCGCACCCACCAGTCCGCCCATGAGACCATTGTCGTAACCAATTAGCATAAACCCGAGAGACGTGAGAAGACTGATTGTGAGCAAAAGCGCTCGGCCCTTGAGTTCAGGCATGATGAAGGTCTCAACTGTGGCTTCGAGGTATCGTATCCACCTCTGGTGGGGTATACAAGCTGACAGTTTGCGTGAATTGTTCTACATTATATATAAACCCTTGAAACGGACCTTCTAGAGCATGGACACTGCTTCTCCAGACGCGGGGCCGTCTCCCCATGGGTTCGTCAAGTCATGCATATCCCGCGGGATTTGGCGGTGTACGGGGATGGTGCGGGGATTCAATCCAGCTGCCACTGCTCGAATGATACCGTTTTTATGGAGATTGTCGATTCGCCCTGAAGATTGAGTCGACGGTCATCGATCGCGCTAGTCGCCCTTAGTGAGGCTTGAGGGCATCCAGGCCGTGATGCGCATGTGCAGTGCAGGCAATCTGTAAGAAGGTTTTGATGGAGTGGCCCCAACCGCGTCACCAACCATCTGTATGATTTGTGAATAGCTCGGACCTAAGCCGTATCAGCTTATTCAACCCCTGTGTTCTTGTTTGTTCGACGACACAGTCTGACCGACACAGGACCGAACCTCCGGCGTGCCCTGGTAGAGCGCACGACGAACCCTGAACATACACTAGAGCAAAAGCCGCGTCGGATCGGCGAATGCGATTGAAGCTATCGGCGATTGAGTCAAACTCCGTGCCATTTCGCCACGTACGTTTGTCATCTCTTCAAACGCCGGTTGAGGTTTCGTCATTTGTGCCGCTCGCTTGTTATAAGTGCGAGTTGAAGCTGACAGTCCGGGGTGGCTTCAACGGCTTTCCGGGGTAATTGCTTCCAAGTCTCTGAAACTCTATTGGACAATAATTGACCTAGTACGCCTAGCGCGCCTCGATATCTCCCCAAAGATGAGTCCTATACCTTCCTGGCTGCAGGTCTACGATGAAGCCGCGAGAGACATCTTCGGATGCAACCCAAGGCTTGACCTACTGCTAGAGGATAACAAGCGCCCCTTTGCACACGAGGCTGGCGTCTTCGTGCCAGAAGACAACTGTCTCTTTGTCACCAGTAACCAGTATCGGCACCCAGTAACCGGCAAAACTCACATCCACATCTCCCGCATCCGACTACCATCGAAAGCCGACAGCACCGATGTAGAGTGTTCGGAAATAGACGTAAAGAATGTCCATTTGGCGAACGGAGGTGTCAATTACAAGAATGGCGTTCTATTCTGTTCGCAAGGCACGCTCGACACGCCAGGAGGAATAGCGTTTATGCAGTCAAAGCCACGTTGCGATGCAGGCAGTTACGAAGCAAAGCTGCTCGTTGCGTCTTTCTATGGAAGGCCGTTCAATTCACCCAACGATGTCGTTGTGCATTCAGATGGCTCGATATGGTTCACAGACCCAAACTACGGCTGGGAGCAAAGCATACGACCGCGACCACAACTACCCAACCAGGTCTATCGCTATGATCCAGCCACCGGCGGTATTCGCGCTATCGCAGATGGGTTCGGCAGACCCAATGGCATATGCTTCAGTCCTGACGAGAAGATTGTGTACATTACTGACACGGACTGGATACATGGGGATGGTTCAACAGACCATACAAGAGCATCCCACATGTACGTTTCCGATTTCCCTTGCCTCTTCCCGCGAGCAGTAACATCAGTCTCACTCACCGGCCTTTTCATATCATAATGGCGCATGCTAACAAGTCCCACCTAGATATGCCTTCGACGTGCACACCTACTCTGGTCAGCCATTCCTGGTCAATCGTCGACTCTTTGCCATGGCCGACACTGGCGTTCCCGACGGCATCAAGTGCGATTTGGACGGCAACGTCTACAGCGGGTGCGGTGATGGGCTGAACATCTGGTCACCTGGAGGCGTCCTGCTGGCAAAGATCCTGATTGATGGTGGTATCGCGAACTTTTGTTTCGGTAGGAACGGACAGGTCTTCTTGCTGAATGAGAACAGGCTGTGGAGGCTGCAACTGAACAAGCGCTGCAAGGGTGCGTTACTGGGGTTGTGAAAGGGGCTCAGGTGTTTGTGTCTGATGTCACTTAGCAATTTGTCTTTCCCCAGAGCCTGGCTGGCCGCCCTGGGTTTCAGGTACAGCAGATACCGTTTCGCGAAGTCCAGAGTTTGTTTACATGAATAACCACTGTTATGTGCATTGTTTTCGCAAGGTCGACCACTCACTACCTTTGTCAGCCCAACAGAATAGCCAGTATCAAAACCTACAGCTTCACGTTCGAGATGTTGCAAAAGAACAAGAGATGTAGATCGTTGTGCCAGAAATCATTCCTGACAACCAAGCGCGATGAAAGGGAAGAATAGAAAAGAGAGATAGCTGACATATACTGGAACAAAGTATAGGTAAGCCTGAACCTTATTATAACCACGCTAGGCACACCTGCCAAATCAGGCATTGTATGATCTCACGAACATGGATTCAGAATGCGCGGTAAGCAGCCGCATATGTAAGCGTGCAATCAACATTATGGTCCGCGTCGTGTACCAGGGTCGACAAGAACGTCTAACCGGTAGATTATCGTCATTTCTAGGATACGCCCTGTTTAGCGGCTGTGAAGAAAAGAAAGCTCCTGGTAACAGTAGTTTAAGCGGTTTTTAGATCGGACCACTGCCTTATGTAAGGGAAGAGCGGCTGAAGGATATATACTATGAATACTTTGACTTCAAAGTCTTTTTTTTCTGTGACCTTCGATATTTGGCAGGCTGGGGGGCGGCCTGCCGTTCTTTTGAGAAAATATCAAAGAGATAATCGCAACACGCGAGCCAGAGGTATACGTAACTATAAAAGAAAGAAATACTATGAACCCAGCTGCTGAGCTCGGTAGAGAAAGGATATTCTACCACAGTAGCCTGCGCGACAATAGCACTTATCTGTAGATAGTTTTAGACTACACGTGCGTCGTACTTGCTTTAGCTATGACATATGATGCGTTGATACTTCTCGAGAGCCTTATACCCAGTCTTGGTGCTATTTAATATTTAATCTTATTTACGACTTTCATCACGACGCTATATCTCCAGTCAAAGGGAAAGGGGTTCAAGCCAAAACAGAATTTCCTGATACACTTATCAGACTTAGTCGTGGTACGAGATTTCTTTTCCTAAGGGGTCCTTATGACTATGTACTTTGTCAGTGCAACTACTCATCAGTACAACGAATCAAAGTCTTAGGAAAACGAACCTTCAGAGAAGCCAACAACGATGAACAATTACTATACTTTATTCTGATATACTTGCTACGCTTACTACTTACCTAGACAAAACGACTCGTAACATGCACATCCCTACTCAACAACCTTCTTCCCCGCCTTCGTCCTCTTACTATACAAATACTCATAATCCCCCATAGCATCCTGCACCAACCTCGCCATCTCCTCCGCATCCTCCTGCCCCCACTCCGCCACCCACCTGTCCATCTCGCTCTGCACCGTCTTCCCCTTTGCATCCAAGCCCTTGACGATGCCCTTGCTCTTCGCCAGCGTGGACAAGAAGCGCGCATACCTCGGCTCCTCAATGACGCGCTCTTCCCACTCATACACGACCGCATCGGGATCCAGCCCCGTCTGGGAGCACAGCAGACGCACGGTGGCGGGATCGTTCATGAGGTCGTCAGCGTCGATGATGTGGGGCACAACGTGCGAAGTGGCGCTCTGCGAGGCGTACCAGTCGTACAAAGCGCGTGACGCGTGCAGGTTAAGCATGAGTTGACAGACGATGTCGCGAGGCCGGCTCTCGAACTCAATGTCCATCTGCGCACGCACCAGCGAAGGGAACATGAGGACCGGGTGTCTGATTTGGAAAATGGGCTGGAACTGCAGCAGAAAGCCGTCTGGCACCGATGACGGGTTAGTATGAGGTGCGTCGGCGGGAGCGCCGCGCTGGTGAACGATCAAAGGGTCGACGTGGTCATCTTTGAAGAGGCTACTCATGAGTTTATCCGGGGCGTAAAGAAACTTCGCATGTTCCTTCAACAGCATTTTCTTGCCCTGCAGATAGTGTCAGCGTCTGTTTCGGGGTTGGGGGAGAGGATCATTTGGCAATTGTTTTTGCGGCCCGCTCCGAGCCGAGAGAGAAGAAGCACGCAATCTCGAGGTGTGATTCGCAAACATACGTAGGCTTGCATATATAACCCGAGCGATGCATATCCTCCGACGACATATAATCCCCCCGGAATAACCCCACACATTCACTCCATGTTTACACACTTCTCTCTCTTTATTTTCCTCTCCATCTTCCATCTTGTTTCCGAAAATAAGAAACGAGAAAAAAAACACTCACATTCTTCTCCGCCTCCTCGACCTCATCCTGCAACGTCTCGAATCCCTCTTCGAAAGTCGTATACAACTTCTTCCGCTCCTCTTCCGGCCATGTGCTCAACGGCCCTCTATCCAGCTGCGCCATAGTGCCGAATGCAGCTTCGAACAGCTTGTAGCCTGAGTACTGAAACCCGGGCTGCTTGGCCATCATGTTCTGGAAGAGATTGGATGCCGAGCGGGGATGCGTGAGGTGGTAGATTCCCCGGAGAGGCGGTGCCGATGCCGTCGCATCGTTAGGCTGTTGCGTGGTGATGGCGCCAGGCATGATGTCAGCAATATGAAGAGAAAGAAGAAAGAGAAGAAGAAGAACAATAAGGAGGAGATTTGTATCGCTGCGACGAAGGAAGAAGAGACGGTGAGAAAGAGCGGGAGACAAATCTATGCATATTTATCTCAACGCCCCGTTCTTTTCTTGCCTACCCAGCGGCCAAGTACATGCATGCTTGAACAACATGCTGTCACATCGCTCGCTGCATCGCTCGCTCGCTCGGCGTCCGAAGACACCGGGTATTACCCATAGCGATCATCGATGGAGCACCTGTAACTGGGCTAGCCTAGTTGATCATGCAATTGCTCCACCCAGCGTCTATCTCTGTCATGCTGGCCCCGCACAGGAACAGTCTCAAAAAGCTTGAGCTCGCGTCGGTCGAACCATCCAAATGCCGACTGGCACTACCGGCTGAATGAAGGCGCATAGACGCAACCTGGTGTTGAAGGGGGGCCGGGGGGACAGTTGCATTTTCACCGTTGCTGCTGCGACCAAGGCTTGAGGCAAGATGAGATAGGGACAGATAGGTCTGCCGGCAGAGTGCAGATGACTTGCATTAGCTTGGAGAAAGAGTGTACCAACGCTATCCAGAAGCTACGTAACAAAAAAAGCATGCAGCAAAACGTCATGGGGTATACCGGCATTACTTAATCTCCTCATCCTTCAAAACACTACAACGCCATCTGCTGCTGCAACCCCTCTTCGTGTAAGCATAGCTTGGAGCATTGCCAAGTCAGCGATGCTATATATTTAGAACACATGAACAGCAAGGCCATACTGAATTGCCAATTGATGCTCAAGTTGGGTGCCAGAAGAGTCGTCTTCTTGCATCGAGTGAAGGCCATGAATCTTGTGCGGTGATTGCGAAAAAGATGGGAAGGGGAGCTCCGTCTAAATCGTACATCCATCTACAGCCACAAACTCACCCCTCTTTTCCACCTTGCGCGTGCTCGTTTTCGTGATCATGATGCACGTTGAGATGTAGAATCCGCTTCATCCCATCTACCCCCTTCTCGAGATGCGGATGTCTTGCAATGAAGCCTCCATGATGTCCGTTGGAAGGAGGACCGGTGATGACACGCTTCTTACCCGCAAGCGGGTCTACTGCTGTAACTCGCGGAGGCCACTCATCGGCATCTTTCCAGCCCTGTACTAACGCCCTTGTCATGTCTGCTAGGTTGATAGGTACAGAGGGGGTGCGGGACGAGACGACGATTTTCTGGTAGATGTCGGGATATGCTTTGGGTGTGATGGAGGCGCGGATGGGGTTCTGGTCGAGGAGCCGAGGCGCAACAGGCACAACATCAGATGTATTTGGTGTTGCGCTGGTGGTGGATTGTGATTCTGAGCTTGCAGGCGTCGTAGCATGTTCTTCGGGCAAGGAGCCTGCTGCAGATGGTGGTCGATTCGCCTGTCGTTGCCGATGTGTGCCATATTTCCTGACACACGCCGCGCCCGTCCAAACGTCCCTTCGCTCTACCCAGATGCGTAGGCCTTCATTCTCCTTCATCTCGCGCTCTAACCGCTCCCTGCGCCGTCTCTTGCGCGCCTCGCGGGTACGCGCAACCACGTCACCGATGCTCTCCGGGCTGTCGAACTTGTAAGGAGTAACGCCTTCATCCTCGTAGTCTGAATCCCCCGACTCAGACTCGCCGTAGTATCGCTCCCGAAAGTCAACCGCATCGCGCACTGGCTCGTCGGAGGCTGACCCTGCAGCCGGTACCTCCGGATACTCCCAGTCGTTGCGAAGGTGCTCATCGAGGAAACGGCGGGCTGCTCGGGCGGCAGCAAGATTGCTCTCCATGTTGTAGGAAAAGGATAACAGCGGCGCAAATGTCGTCGATTTTAGCACGAGTCGCAGCAGTGTCCTAACACTAATGACGCATGCGATGCTCACGGGACTGGATGACTGTGTCCAACAGCTGCGGGGTAACTAACTCATGTAGAAAAAAAATGTCGAGGCAAAATTAAGAGGTCAACCCAGAGAATAACCAGGCAAGGGGAGTAAGTGCAAATGCCACAAGGATAAAACTGGATTCTTGGGTGTGGCGCGCGGGTCGTTGACGTAGAATGGAATGCAGGGCCAAAGGTGGGTGGGGTGGGGCGGGAAGAGGGGATGTGGCCGACTCGCAACCATGTAAGACAGACAGCCGACGCAAGCCAAGTGAGCAAAGCCATCACTAAGCCTTCGAGCTCACCAAGATTCAGGTCCTCTAGTCTATTAATTGGACAAATCCGTCGGGGATACAAATCCACTCACTTGGACTACGCATATCTCACACTAATCATGAAGCACAAGACTCAGCCAGCGAGAGGCACGCATCTTGTTGAAAAACTTGTTTGTCGTCTGTCAACTAAACTACAACCCCATTTTTGAACATGTAGATGAAGACGCCCGCTAATGTGACGTATTACTAGGATATACAGTACCTCCACGAAAGCAAACCCCTAACTTTACCCCTTGCTTGTTGATACACAGCTACACCAGACACTCCTTACTTTCCTCCTTTTGCAGACGCCTTCGCTTTACCCTTTCCCTTCCCCTTAGGCTTGACATCCTCCTCTTCATCCTCCTCGCTATCTTCATCCTTTGTCTTCTTCTTCGCCCCCTTTTTCGCCGCCGCAGCCCCCTTCTTAGGCGCAGCCTTTTTCTTCGGCTGCTTGACGTACTTGTCCTTGGAAAGATCCACGTCCTCATCATCCTCATCCTTGATTTCCTCAATCACTTCGCCCTCGTCCGACTCTTCAATCGCTTCCTCCAAGTCTGGCTTCTCCTTTGCTTGCTTCTTTGGCGCAGTGACGGACGAAGCTTTCATAAACGGAAGGGGGTGTGATTGCTGGTTGTATCTGGGAAGACAAAGTTAGTCAATGAGCTCCGAGTCCGTTACAATGTTCACGTCTTGACTCACAGTCGTGTAAAGGTTGACTTGGCCTGTGTATCAATCTTGACCTTTTCTTGATCCATGGGGCCGACTCCCAGTTCCATGATTGCATCAAAGTCGTCTTTCGTGAGGTAGTAACTGTCCATTAGCTCAATGATATCCGGGACCGCCTCCTTTCCATCCTTCTGCAGCTTTTGAATAAGATCAGTCCAGAGCATTGGAACATATTGCTGACGAATCTCGTGCCGGTCACCAGAAGATCGCAGCCGCATGTGAGCCTGGATTTCTTTGACCATTCGACTGAGTTTGTTGGAGGTGCTGTTCTTGCCGAGCCACGATGTGAAACGTGTCTGATTGCCAGCAGTGCTGCCAGACACAAAGCTTGCAGGCCGCACGAAACTAAACACTGCGTGTGTAGGCATCAGACTCCACTGCTGCTGAGAACCATGAATCATTCGGTCAACCAGGTCACCATCGCTAATGCTGTCTGCGGCTTGCGATACAAGCTCAAGGTTCTTAAGGTTCTTTTCTTTGCCAGAGTAACCGAGAGATAGGATGGGATTCGTGCCAATATAATTCTCTTGAAGCATCAACGGGCTAAACTCATGGTCGTTGAAGTAGAGCTCAATCTTCTCGTTGAGCGTGGCCTTGCTGCTCGAAGCAAACATGCCACCGCCGAGAATCTTTTGCGTAATGTCCCATGGCTTTAAGACGACATGCTTCTCCCAGTTCTTCGACATTGTTTTGCCTTTGTCAAAGTCCATGGCTTCTTGGTCGATTTTCGCAGTGGATATCATGTTGACGACTTGGCGAATATCAGAGTTGCTTCCTTCAATGAGGGCATTGACAACTGGCGTAGGCATCTTGAGGCCCTCCCGGAACGCAATCGTCATAATGCGCGATCGCACCTGATCTACAGTTGGTTTTCGGAAGGGAAGGTCGTACGTCACGTAATCGAATGGCTTCATCTTGGGCTGCTTCCTGTCGTTGCAAATGAGGATCATGGGAATCTCTGTCTTTTTGCAGACAGCTGCGAGCGCACCAACACCACCACGATCGCCTGCCGACATGCCGTCAACTTCATCCATGATCAGGACGAGCTTCTTCTTGGAGTCTTCAACTTTCTTTCCTTCTCCTGCAAAGTAACCGTGGAGAGAGGTGGTACTGAGGACACCACGAAGACCATCTTCAATGAGCTTCTTGCTTCGAGTGTCACTGGCATTTCTCTCGACAATGTCGTAACCTTCAAGCTTCGCGACGAGATGTGCAGCAGTAGTCTTGCCAATGCCGGGTGATCCATGGATCATGACAGCACGGAAGACCCCGCTGCCATCTTTACCGGCAAGCTTGAAGCCTGTCTTGAGATTTTTCGGGAAAGCCTGTAGCCATCGTTGTAGCTTCTCGACCGATGCCTTGTTTCCGCATATCTGAGCAAGTGACGTGGGTGCATACTTGGTTGTCCATAATCGAGAGTCTACCTCTGGGCCTGCGCTTTGAGCAGCAGCAGTGACAGCAGAGGCCGTCTTCTTTCCTGCTGCTGCCGCTGCCGCTGCCGCCGCTTTGAGTTCTTTCTGACGCTTCCTCTCTTCTTGTTCTAGTTCTGCAGCTTGCTTTTCAATCTTTTCCTGCTCTTTGCGTTGCTGTTCTGCATACGCGGCTTGAGCTTTGCTGTCGCCCTTGTTGCCTGCTGCTGTCAACTTCTCAATGAGCAGCGTCAGGCCATCTTCATCAATCGTCTTGATGTTCATATCACGAATCTTTTGCAATTTGCTCGGTCCAGCGTCTGTACCCAGGACGACGTAACTGGTCTTCTTGCTTGGAGCGGTAGTCACTTTGCCGCCGTGACGCTTGACCAACTCCTGGCTCTCAGTTCGGCCCCATTTCTGCAGCACGCCTGTAAAGACAAAACTCAGTCCAGCAAGACAGGTATCTGAGCCTTGTGGCATATCGCTGGTCGAGCCTTGTGCGGGTCCAGCGTCGCCACGGCCCGCCGTTGCTTGCCAATTGAACTTTGCGTTTGGGTCTTTGGGTGGAGGTGTTGGAGCGCGCACGGTAGGTATGCTGTCGTAGATGGCCTGAATGTCAGCACTGTCTTCAACATCTTCCTTTTTCGCTTTCTTCTTCGCTGGTGATTTTGCTGGAGCGGCCTTCTTCGGCTTCGGCTTTGCCGGTTTGTCCTCTTCCTCTTCCTCTTCCTCCTCATCTTCGTCTCGCTCAGGGGATTTGCGTTTCTTTGTAGCAGCCGATGTCTTCTTTGGTTTGCTTGAGACCGCTTGTTCCTCCTCATCCGGCTCAACAAAGTCATCGTCTCCGTCTAGATCCTTCATGTCCACGTCTTCCTCTTCAGGGTCGAACTCGTCGTCGTCCTTGATTGTTTTCTGTTGCTTTGCCGGAGCCTTTGGTGTTCCGCGATGCGGTAGCTTTATGGGTAGATCCTCGTCACTCTCCGAAGCCTCCTGGTATTCGTCCTTGCCCTTACCCTTAACGTTGTCCTCGAAGATATCGCCCGCATCGTCCAGGTCATCATCCGGAAACTCATCTTCGTCGTCCCTCTCTGCATAGGATGTGACGGGCTTCTTTGCACGGCCAGAGGTCTTGCCATTGGCGGCCTTCCCACTCGCCTTCGCAGCTGCCTTCTTGGGTGTTGTCTTGGGTGTCTCGGCGGCCTTCTTCTTAACGGGCTCCGTTCGTTTGGGCTTTTTCGAGCTACCAAAAAAGGCAGATGTGGTTGTTTCTTCAAGCTCAGGCTCCGGCGTTGGCTCGCGTTTGACTTTCTTTGCAGCTGGCTTCTTTGGTGTCGCTTTCTTCGGCCTACACATTTTCAGTTTTGGTGTCAGCAACATGATAGTGGCTCACTGACTTTGGTTCCTCTTCCTTGTCATCATCGGAATCCTCTACAACCCTGCTCGTACGACCTTTTTTCTTGGGCGCAGCCTTCTTCGGTGCAGGCTCATCCTTTTGCGAGCCCTGACTGGGCTTGGGGGGCCCACCACCAAAGAAGCTGCGGATATCGGTTGGCATGTTGAAAATCGACAGAAATACACGCAATTATACCACCATTGAATTGTCGCGTTGGCGGGCTAGGTGCGTAGACAAAAAGCTCGAGATGGTGGTGGAAAGAGTGGATTTTGCCAGGCAACACGCCAACTGACGTGAACGACGCGCCTTCGCGCAGTCATTAGGCAATTACGCAGTCGCGCGCGGGTCACTCGCGCCGCGCAAAGCCACAGCAAGCATCAGCCACAGCTTGGCAAACAGAACTTCAATGTTCCCCAACTACCAACGACATTGAACGCCCCAAAAGCAAACCCCCCCACAGACACACCATCATGCCACCACCGAGGATATCACAGAGCCTATTGGCTCAATTCAGCCAATTGACCCTCTCTGCATCACGTCCTACACGTACGAATACTTGAAACAATCGAACTGCAAGGGCAAACAAAAAAAGTTAACCACATCCCTCAGTACTCCAAAAGCCATGTCGATTCCTCGCAAACCCCACCGTCGCCAGCACTCCGCCACTCCGCCTCTTCTCCTCCACACCCTCCTACGCCTCGTACCTCGCCCCCAAAGCGGGTGAGTCGCGCAAGTCGCGCAAAGGTCGGTGCCACGTCCCCACGGGCGGCAGCATGCGCGGGACGACGGTGGTCTGGGGCGAGTACGGGCTGCGCATGCGGGACCACGACCGGCGGATTTCCGCGCAGCAGCTGCGCATCGCCGAGGAAACCATCAAGAAGCGGCTGCGCGGTATGAAGTTCCGCCTGTACATGCGCGTAGCGGCAAACATTGGCGTCTACACGTCGGGCAACGACGTGCGCATGGGCAAAGGAAAAGGTAGTTTTGACCGCTGGACCGCGAGGGTGGCCGTCAGCAAGATCATCTTTGAGATCAAGGGCGACTTGCACGAGCAGGTGGTCAAGGATGCGTTTAGGCTCGCTGGCAATAAGCTGCCTGGCTTGTATGAGTTTGTCAGGAAGGGAGACCCCCCCGTCATGGGACTCACCAAGGTGGGGCTGAATGGCGTTACGGCTGAGGATCTTAAGAGGCCGAGGAGGAAGGAGCCGCTGGAGCAGACGGCGGCGAGATTGCCGGAGGCTTCGCCTGCTGCTGCGCCACGAGCGGCGTTGTAGATGAAAAAATATACATGTATGATTATTGCAATGATGGCGTGAATTGAGGACACAAAGGGCTTTGGTCATGTCCTAGTGGATGGTATATCTTCAAGCCACGACTGGATTTCTCTCATGCTACATGTCCTATCACCCCAACAACTCTGAGAAACAACAATCGCTACAAGGCGACGTCTAGAGGACATTGGTCCAGCACTAAACCCCTACCAGCTCCCGCCATTACGATCAGAATCACAAACAAGACCTGACAGCCTTGAAGTAAATATCTCAAATTTCGTGGACACTATCCGACCCGATATCTAATGTGACTGGAATACCAGAAGATTGAAGAACAAAAAGAAAAAAAAAGAAAAGGAACACTCTCCACAAGAAAAAAGAGAACGCTCATAATCATGCCCACGGGATATCAAACTCGCTTACGTCTTGTACAATGTGTCCAAGAAACCCTTTGCCAAATCCTCGACAACACTCTTGTTGGGCAAGCTGCCCGCAACACCGTACAGCGCTGCCGTATCGCCCTTGACTGCGCCCTTTGCTCCCTTGCCCTCGGCAATGCGCTTCCTCTCTGCTTCGCGAACCTCCTCGGTAACCTCAATCAAGTCACTAATGAGCTTGTCCGAGGCTGCAACAATGGGCAGAGTGACAGCAACGTGGATGGCGGGTGGGGTCTGCAGAGCGTTCAAGTGCCATCCCTTGGCTGACATGCCGTCGGCAATGTCGTAGATATCGAGTGTGTTTGATAGGAAAGCTACCACGGATACCAGGGGACGGCCAATGACCTTGAGGTCAGACGATAGCTCGGGCTTTTCGCGAATGGCGGCCTCGATCTTCTTCATGCCACCGACAATCTTGAGGCAAGAGTCGAGATAGCCGTTGGCGCCCTGCCTAACAAGACTTGCCCAGCATCCTGCGATCAGAGCACCAGGGCGAGAGCCCGCAATGGATGGCGATGCGTACACGCCGCCGGACCAGTCTGGTGAAATGAAGTACTGATACTTGCGGTACGCGTCGGAGCGGTAAAGCACAGTTGAACTACCCTTGGGCGCAAAACCGTACTTGTGTGTGTCGCAAGAGATGCTGGTCACACCCTTGAGACGGAAGTCAAAAGGTTCGTAATCGAATCCAGCCTTGGGGAGCATAGGAATGAGCAGGGAACCGAGACAGCAATCAACGTGTAACGGAATCTTCTTCTTGTACGCGAGTTTGCTCAAGGAAGAGATGTCGTCGATGATGCCGTGGGGGAAGTTGGGAGCCGATCCAACCAACAAGACTGTGTTGGGATTGATCAGACGAGAGACGGATGGTATATGAACCTTGTAGCTCGGTGCCTTGCATTGCACGATGTGCATCTTGATCTTGAAGTATTCGCAAGCCTTACGGAAAGCGGTATGTGCGGTCTCGGGAAGAATCATCTCGGGCTCGGTTACTCCGCGCTCCTTGTATGCTTTGTTCCGCGCGGACAGGCATGCCATGAGAATAGACTCTGTTCCGCCAGAAGTCGTGACACCCGCAGCGTCGTGGGGAGCGTTGAAGAGGGAAAGAATCTGGCAACTGTTAGTCATATGACTGAGCAATTACCATTGGTCGGACGTACCATGGCCACAATTTCAGCTTCCATCTTCCTTACGCCAGGGAACACATCAGGGTGGATCGGATTCGACACGGTAAACTTGCCAAACGCCTCCGTCTGCAACCGGATCAAGTCGTCTCCACCATGATATACGGCGCCGCTGACTCGTCCATCCTCCCAACGGGTATGGTCCATGTTGGCTAGCTCATCCAGTTTGGCGCGCACCTCATCTTCGCTCCATCCCTCGGCTGGTAGACTGGTTAGGCGCTGCACGCCAGGTCCGCTGGGTACGAGTTTGCGCTCCAAGTCGAGAATCGACTCAGAAACCTGCGCCTGGACTTTGTCACGAACACCGGGAAGTCGCAGAAAGACTCCATAGAGATAGCGGCGGATACTGATGTAGGCGTCGGTGGCCGAGCCGAAGATGCCGCGACCCTTCAGTTGATAGAAGGCGATGCGTGACCATCGTAGAACGAAGAGGGCGAAAACAATGTTGCGCAGGCTGTTCAGAATGTTAGAATTTGTAGTGGATCGTGGTGGGCCGTGAAGGAGCACTCACATATCAATGTTGAAGGCAAGGAGTTGGCCGTTTGGCGAGTTCTTACGCGCAATAAAGGTGTCGCGCAAGAGACTAATGGGTAGCTGTGATGAGCCAGGCATTGTTGAGATTTGCTATGATTGAATACTCAGCAGAGTCGAGGACATAGCACCCAGTAGCAACGGTGGGTTTGCGCGTTGCTTAAAGCCTGCCGACTGCGTGAGGTCATTTGGTTCACATGCGTTTCCGGGGCGCCAAGAAAGCCGATTCCGAAGGTGCCCTATTATCGAAAAGCGGATCTCGGGCTCAGCGGGGCATTGCCACTTTGGGGTCCCTAAGTGGACGCGCCATCAAGATGGGCCAGTGAGGGACTAGGAACTAGAGGCTATCCTACACTAACTGCCGTAAGGGTCTCCCAACCCAACCTGTCATAGAGTCATTGATATCATTGGTGCTTATGTTCGATAACTACATACGGAGGCTATCGCTGTGTATGCCAACGGTAATGCGCCCCCATGGCAAATAGGGGCATGCAAGCACCGCAGTCATCGCAGCGGAATGAATCTCTGTCAGTCATATCATCGTCCCCGGACTCCCAAACATCAGCAGCCGAAATCCCGAGCTCCTGCGAAGGAGTCGGCACGTCTTCGGAACCAACTGCTACGGCATTATCACTCGAGCAATAGTCTGCCTCAGGCGATAAGGCCGAGCGATCCCCTGTAGTATTCTGTATGGATTCGATGGTAACGGCAGGTTCTTCCTCGACTCTCCATTGCCGGAGTACTTCGTCTTGATGCTTGAACATCTTGCTAATGTCTCTCCCAATACCGCCTTTCTCGCTCGCAGCATCGACCATGTTGGTGGCAGCGACATTTATCAGACTGAGATTCCAACCGCCCTTTTCAGGATGCAGTCTCCGAAACAGAGGAATGAGTGTCTCACAGAGTAGTTTTTCAGTCACCGACGCTACATCGTTTTTCAGGCTAAACACAAAGCTGGGCATCGGAGCAGATCTGGAGATGCGTGCAAAGGACCGATTCCGGCTGCCATCTAGATTCTGAAGCGGGCGAGGTCGTGTGGAGAGGCGGATGGTTTTTGGATGAGCTAGCCATTGCGTCGGAGTAACTGAAGGGACGGAAGGTGCATCGTGGACATGGTCCTGGTCCCCATCGAGCAGATCTGTGTGCATCCTCCTGACTAATCTCCTCGTAAGCCCACGCAACTCCTTGACTACCGCGTCCAGGGTGTCCAGACGCATATAACTATCTTCGATACTGATCTGCCGAGGAATGTCACGAGCCTGTCTGACTTTTGTTTCATCACAACCGTTGAGCAAACCCCATATTCGGGCTCCACTGCCTTGAGGGACTCCAGGGCCACCTAGAACCCGCTCAAGCATCTCTGGACCCATGTCCGGGTGCATCCTCACGTCACGTACAGATATGTCTTCTTTGGTGCCTCCATGTATCAGGCCAGTGTCAAAATTTGCCGGACGCTGTAGTACGTGTGCGCGAAGTTTTTGTGCCATCTTGGAGCCTATACCGGGAATCTTACCAATTTCGTGAGTGTCAAGGAAACGTGTCACATTGTCCAAAGTTTCGTTGTCTCCGTCGGAGACATAGGGTGGGACTAATGTTGTTTGAGCGTTGGGCTTGTGTGTGTTACCGAGAAGCTTTGACAGGAGCTTATTTGTCGAAACACCAACAGTGGCAGTATAGCCCTTTTCAGATTCGAGCCTTGTCCGCAGGTAGTGCGCCAAATGGCTGCCCAGAGCCAATCGGAGACGCAACGGATCTAACAAAGTGGTTCCTGCTGCACGTTAGCGCCATGAACAGACGGCTACGGCCGCACGACAAGTGCAGACAATGTTGGTGGCAGGAGGGTGGGCATAGTTACAGGTCTCACTAGACGCTCAATAGCCGCGAGGGCTTCAGCAAGGCGAGCATCAGCCTTGCAGAGTGGATTTGAATGGTCTAGCAGGCCACGCACCGTCTGGCTTACCTAAGCTTTCATTCGCCGTGTCGGGATACAGATGACCTGTCAGCCGGGTTGCATCGTAAGGGAAGCCCACTGTGGGGTCGTGCTTGGCAAGGCAGAAGAAGGCGTTGCTGAGGTCATTGGCGTTGAGGATGGAGACGTTGTAGTCAACCATGTCGGTCACGTCGAGGAAGACCTGATCATGTTTCAACACTGAGGTGCGGGCTAGGCAGTGCCAAGACCAACCTCGTCGAAGCCTAGTCGTTCGCAGCGGCCGCTCCAGCAAAAGGAGCGCAGAAAGGCATACAGGTGCTTGGAAGCATCCCTAAAGCGGGTTAGGTCCTCACCGAGAACAATGACTAGATCCGGGCAGGCTTTTCGAGCGTCGTGAATCAGCTGCAGTTTGTGCAGGCCCTGCAAGAGTCAACGACGGCATGACGGGCGCATGGGGCGCAGGGCAGTACTCGTCTGCGGGCCTCGTAGTTGCAAGTGACGACAATCTGTTTTTGCTGCACGGCCAGAGGCACGTTTTTCAAGGCTGGGTTGTGGTGCTCAAAGACACTGGCGTAGAAGCAGTCCTGTGGGGACGGATACGGACAGGGTTAGTGATTGCGCAACGACTTGGCCGCAGCGGGTAAGCAGGCCGCACGTACGTAGTCCTATACGATACGGGAGACACGGTGTTAGCAAGGCGCTGGAGGCTGTGCCAGGGCGGCGGCGGCGGGGTGGGGTGGAGGCCTGGTGCTGACGAACAAAGTGGAGGACAATGGAATGCGTCTGGCGCCGGACAGGGCGCATGGCGGAAGCGCCGGCGTGGATGCAGGCGATGCAGGCGATGCAGGCGATGCAACAATAGCAGCAGTTTGTCGCACGCGTGCTGCAGTTTGCGTGCACCGTGTTTCGGCGGGATGCGTGTGCGGGGGGTGCCGGGCAGTGGATGGGAGCGCGTGAAGGAGAGGCGTGTGTGGACGAAACGGCCAGGTGCCAAGACTGCACCGTTGGCCTCGCGCACGCCGCATCCCTGTCGGCTGCTGCGTCTGCCGTCTGCGTCTGCGTCTGCGTGTGCGTCTCCGTCTCCGGTTGTGTCTGTCGCCACGCGCTGTCTGTCTGCAATCTATCTTTGGACCGCGCTAGTGAGGGGTGTATTTTGGGACCGTGGGAGCTGCACGCCCCCAGCCAAGCGCTTCGTGTCCCAAGTCTTCCTCCGCGCCTCTCGACATGGGCACTGCGCTGCCCGGCGGGTCCATCCTGCTGGTTGGCGGCTGCCATGGTCCTGTTTAATACCCTCATGCCCCTCAGCCCACCCACGCCCGACTTCGCTTTTTCCTTGCTTCCTACCACTACCACTATCCTACCCGCATCATCTGCCACCTCCCCACGGCACATGCCGCCCTCCAACACATGATGCTTTCCACCCTCCAGCCATCACACCCATCTATGCCCAAGTCCTATCCACAGCCGTCACCTGCCATGTCCACCATGACTACCTCGCTGCCTATAATACCCCCGCCGCGCCAGGGCCCCGCCCGCCCCAAGCTCTCCATCAACACCGAGCAACCACGCATCCTCGGAAAGGGTGCCAGCCTGCGCCTCGATACCCTCAGTGCCGCCTCGCCCACTGTCCGCAACACCTACACCAACGCCTATGAGCGGCCGTCCACAGCCCCCACCCTGCAACGCCCAACAAGACCCTCGCTGTCCATAGAGAGCGACTTGCCTGCCTCTTCTACACATAACAGCGCCTCCACGCCCAGCTCAGCCTCTACCCTATCCTCCACCCTCACATCAGCCTCCAACGAGTCGGCCACCTGCGCCATACCTTACAAGCAGCCCCACAACCTCACCTCCATCCTCTCCAACAGCCCGGTTCGCTCGAGGATACCACGCACCATGGCTTCCAGCCGGCCCATGTTTCCTGCTGAGAAGCATGTGTGTTTCCGCACCCCGCTCGAGGAGGAAATCACCACGACCAGATACACAATGGCCCACTCTGACCTCGAGTCGTCCATCTCTACCCTGTCCACCGTCTCGTCCGTCGCCTCTTCCACCGCAACCACCGACTCCAACACGTCGGCGTCGCACCACTCGCTGATTGTCAACACCTCCAACACTTCGTCCAATGCCAGCATATCGCCTCTGCAGCTGTCGCTCGAGAAGCCCAGCTTGACCTCTTCGTCGGCCGAAAGCTCACCGCGGTCAAAGGGCCCGCGCATTGGCGAGAAGCGAGACTCGTCCTCGTCAGAAGACGACAGCGACTCTTGTCCCGAAACCCCCATCGCTGGCCGACGGAAGAGGACAAGGGACTGGCGCTGGACGCTAGGCCCTCTGCCTTCATCTGACAAGTCATCCTCATCAGCGAGCGAAGCCACTACAAGCGACGGCAGCAGCTCACCATGACGTTGAAGAGTTACGATGACGATTGCCAAGACAGGAATATGATGGGAGGCGTTTATGAGCATTTTTGGTGTTGTCTTTTGTTTCCATTTTTCCCAAGATACCACTTGCATACATTGTCCATTGGGAGGCAATCCAGAGCATCGCATTCTTTACTTTACCTTACTCTACTATACTATACTGTACTAGATTTTATAATACTGCATTAACCTCGTGCTCCATTACCGGAGTAGGTGTGACAAATTCTACATATTGTACATGACTTGAACTTGGACCGATCGCCGTCGTGACTCGAGCATGTGACAGCCGCGTCGTCTGCCGATTGAGAGTGGATCAAGCACGCGCACACCAACACCAACAGGTTAGTGATCCTCCAAACCCACCTACTCTGCAGCCAAATTCATCCCAAGTGGTACCCATTCAAGATGCCCAAAATGGCAACATCTAAAAGTATTTTCCCTGTCTGTCTTGTGCATCTCATGCTCCGTCATGTCAGACCCAAGTGGAGTGAGGGGAAAAAACTACTAATGTATGACATCATATGTCTCACAATCTCACAATAGCAACGCGTCAAAGCACGCACGGGATATTCTTCACCACAGTCGCATAGTTTTCCTCTTTCACTCTTGACAACATCGTCAGCACAAACGCGCGGTCAGACTCTATGCGCAGCTTAGGCTAAAAACGCATGCAAGAGATAGACAAGAAAAGAAAAATAATCGTTTATGCTAACCCATCTCACATCTTATGCCGCCAAAACACAGAGACCCTAGCCAAGGACCCACAAAGGGAAACAAATCCGTAACGTTTTCGATCTTGCGACACATTAAACAACCGGTACAGTATAACATCGACCATTATCGACAAGGAAGAGCTGGGGCTGCCGCCGTTGGAGAAACATGAAACACTTTGACTTTTTTTTTTCTGACGTTCCGTTTCCAAAGTTTTTAGGGACCGGGGGGTAGGCATGCTGAAACAAGCGTCAAGACTGTTTCTTGTTCCAACCGTAGCAAATAGTAAGAGTGGGGAACACATTCCGGCCCGTATGCGGCTGCTTGGCAAGCGAAACAAGGGACAAAACGAGTGGGGGGAAAAGGTGTGTGAGAAAAGGAAAACTTTTTCTTTTCTTGCCCTTCTCTCTCTCTCTTCTCTCTCCGCTTTTTCGGCGAATTTCTCAAACACTGACAGGTTCGTTTCTGTTTCAAACGCGTGCGACTTCCGTTTCCGATGCTGTGGTTCTCATTTGGGAAGGAAGAGGCTGGGGAGCAGATAACATGGCTCATATTATAAGGCTGAAAAGGATTTTGTGGTACAAAGGAAATTTTTGGAGGAGTTTTGTAAGGTAGGTTCACAACTAGAGCTGGCGTTAGGGCGTATAGTGTATGGACGCTAGTAAAAAAGTGTAAATCTTGCCTGTCTTATCCACAGTGTCTCTCAAGCCTTGCAGCGTTAGTTCATTCTGCTTGCGCAACGCTGCCGAGATCTTATCGTCAAAGTGCTATCCGATTGCCAACTACCACTTCGATCGCCCTTCTTTCGCCGTACAAAGTTACGCTAAGCTTCCTACATCCATACTCCGGACACTTTATCGAAAATAAGATTACTTGTTCTCACGTACCTCGGCGCATCTACCAAGAATCTCCTCCTTTTTTTTTTTTCTTCTCTCCCAACAAATCTTTAATTATTCATCTCGTTTAGCACGGCAAACAGTGGGGTGGTATATCTTCGCAATGGCAATCTTAATTATTGCTTTTAGTGAGTGAGTGATGCCGGAACAAGTTAGCGGCTGCGGAAATGAAAAGAGATCGACACGAACCCAGATGCCGTTCGTTAGGTACTAACTTTGGTCTATGCTTTTCTTTTTTAGGTTTGTCCGCTAGTTCGCGTCTAGCGAGCAGCTTGGGTCAACGTTGTATCTCAACACATGGCCAGGCTTACCAATAATTTAAGTTAAAGAAAAAAACTAACTCTAAAGTCAAAGTTGCTGTTTCGCACACAAGGAGTAAGCGTTGAAGCTTTCGGCGCTTCAGCGACACCTTGTTTCTTTACTCGCACAGCAACAATGACGAATACTCGAGTAAGCATCACGAGCAGGGTTTCTTTGGCAGTTTCGACCTAGTGTAGCACTGTGACTATCCAGTGGTCCATCCACAGTATACCACACGCATCAACATCGCCAAGTTACATCAACCCCAACGTCAACATCCAATTATTCAAGCAACAATCCATCAACTCCTACACGTGACCCGTCGAACAAACTAAGTCAAGCTCAATAACGTATATTCATAACTCGACATCACGTATACATTACCCTTTCATATCCTTCCTCTCTTCCCGCCACCAAACCCCACGTCCACCAAACATATCCGTGCCATCGTTCCTCTCTCTAATCATCACACCCTTGCAGCACCAACTCACAGCATCATCTATCCTCCGTCTATTATGAACCATCTTTGCCGTATTCTCAACACACGCACACACACATATATATATATATACAGATACACATATACATATACATATATATTCCTACTTATCACACACAATGCCATCTTATAACGCGTACAACATCAGCACCGCGTACCAAGCGTCTACGCACTACCGCCCGGAATTTTCTATTTTCCCCTTCGCAAAAAAAAAATACCCATTATAGGCGTGAAAACAAAATAAACCCCTCATAGATTGCATACTTCTCTAATCCTCAACTCCTGCAGTGAGAGGTAGAAAAGTCATGTACCAGAAATCTTCCTCTGTATTCAAATTAATTTCTTTTTTCTTTCCAACCCACGTATTACCGCGATGCGAAGCTGATAGTCGGATATTTGAAAGAAGAAAAAAGAAGAGATAAGAAAAGAAGGAAGAAGATTGTAGACGATTACGCGCACTGCGTTATGGTTTGAGCATATGAAGGAAGGGGAAGGTGATGGATCTGAGATGTGTAAGAGAAAAAGTGGAGATGTTGTATTCCAGCTTTGTAGAAGGGAAGCGTAAAACCCCCCAAAAAATTGACTACTGGGTATGCCATTGCCCACTAGCGATTACCAAACAAGACACGTTTATTGCGTATTCCGCCTCGTCTGGTCTTGTCTCGTCTCGTCTACTTCTCATCGAAGACAAAAAGCACCCAGCAGCCTCGCGTCGCATCTGCAAAAGCCCCTCTCAAGGTCAACCCTGACAAACCAAAAAGAGAGATGTTGAAATACAGCAAAACGGGCAAGAAGAAGACTATTACCCACCCCACATCCCGCATCCAACAACAAGAAGAATACTCCAAAAAAAAGAAAACCCCCCGCTCCCTCCACTCTCACCCCGTCTGCGCCCCAGCCGTAAAATCCCACCTCCGCGTCCCCATTGCCCACAGCATAGCCCCGACCGCCCCGCCGATAAACAGCACCATGAAGCCTACGAAAACAACCCGATGCCGCTTCGTCTTCTTCTTCACCATCATCAGACCCTTCTGCTTCTCCTCGCAGAGCAGAGTCGCTGCCGCACCGTTGGCTTTGGCATCTGCGCCGCGTGAAAACCACGTGCGCTCCGCGTTGGCTGGAACGTGCTGTGCGGCTTGTGTACCGCGGTGGGAGCGCTGATGAGGATGCTGATGATGCTGACGCTGGTGGTGATGGGTCGGAGATACCGATGCCCGACCTAGCGGATACTCGTGTGTGAAGCGTTTCGAGTACATGGCATCGGACCTGCTGAACACCGGCGACGAGGACTTGCGGTTGTTGTTGGTGTCGGCGCTCAAAAGACTCGCGTTCCGTCGTGCTTCTTGCGCGGCGGCTTGGCTTGCCTTGAACGCGGCGTGTCGCTGGTCCAGAGTGCCGTCTTTCGCCCACTGAGCGATTTCGTCGAGTTTGCTCGTGAGATGGGGGCCTTCGAGGTCGGTGGATAGGTGGTGATAGGTTTCGAGGTCGATTTTGGATACGTCGACGTCTCTTGCGCGAAGGGCGGCGGCGATTTGCGTCCACGGTGTTTTGGCGTTGGGAGCGTCGCCGTAGATGTTGGCGGGATTGGGCGAGAGAAGCCAGGTTCGCGCCATGTTGACGTAGTCGGCGAGAGTGACGTGGACGATGCGAATGCCGTTTTTGGCAGTGTTCTTGTATAGCAGGAGAGCATCGTGGCGAGCGACTAGGCCTTGCGGGTACCAGTCCCCCTTCTCGAGACGCACAAATTCGGGGGTGCGGAGAGACGACAGGATAGCCATGAGTGCTTTGTCTCGGTCGGTATAGGCAGGCTGCTGGATATCCTGAGATGTATCCGTTTCGTCGGAAGATGTCTTGTTCAAGTGGAGCTCGTATTCTAGCACGACTTGGATTCTGTCGATTATGCTGCGTGAACCGAGTACTAGGTGAAAAAAACGCATGTCAGCATAGCTTTCTTTTGGATAACATGAAAGGGTACATGCAGTACGGCACAGCATCACTGATATACCCAAGCTTTAACCCTTGGTATTCAGAGACGACATCGTAATCTGGCTTAGTCTTTGGTGTCGGCACAACGAGACCCGCCATAAACCCCATTGTCTTTGGGTTTTCCCTCCTAGGTGAAGACAGCGTCGAGAAGTCAGGCCTGTATCTGGAAAAAGAAGAGCGGGCGGACCGCCAACCTTCACCATGAGGGCCCAGGTGATAGCCTGCGGGCGTGACCAATTTCCGAGGGTAGTCAATCGGTGAAGTGGACATCGGCGACGGCTGCGTAATTCGACCGCCAGGCCAAGTAACAGTGCTTATATCCGTTGATTCTGCAGCGGCTTCATCTGCTGCTTGTAGGTGCGCGGGTGGTACTATCTGTAGGCGTTCAGCAGCAGCTTGGTTCTAGTCGTAGCGTCAACGAAGCCTCTACCTCAGAGCATGTTGCATACCTTTGTGCTCTGCCCCATCATAGTATCATCCATGGGAGGTGACATAGTAGCCATTGCTTACAGGCACCGAGTCAATGGTGTGAGGGAAGAGAAAGATGTTTCAATACGTTAAGAAGAATCACAGTTGGACTCGGGATGAGATGATGCAACGTTGCATAATAACAGTAATGGATCGAGGGCAATGTATTCATTCATGTGATGCGTGGCCGATGCCGGTAATCATGTCCGAGGTTCTAGTACTGACATGTATTGGAGGTGTCGTTGTTTGGGCGTACCGAGTACTGGAGCCAACAGACGCAGCAACAACGTATTCTAGCACGTAATTGCCCCCAACGAACCCCTGGTACCAGAGACAAAGAGCGCACACTCTCATGTACATGCTCGCTACTGGCGATTTGCATTTGTGCCACTAATGGGTAATCCAAAGGGTATTATGCAGATCTGGTTGCTGCGAATGGTGCTGTAATGGCTGTCATTCAATGTTGGCCTGAGCTGTCATGATTCAACACTTTGGCATCTTCCACGGTAGTTCTCGCAATCTTCTTGAGAATCGACTTGAAATCCGCTTCACGGAACTTTTCCCATCGATCTAAGCCTTCGCTCGCGTCAATTGACAAAGTTTCGTACCCCTGCTTGATCACAGCGTGGACTTCTTGTGGACTCAGGTGTTTACTGCGTGATTTCCCCTTCTCTTCAAGCAAGGATTGATAGTGAGACGAAACGTTGATGAGTGTCTGCATCGAGTCAGACTGGCCAGACAGGCCAAAGGTATCTCGGAACTTGATGAGAACGTCGCCACTCTCAACGAGTTTGTAGAATAGATCATCGTATGCTGCAGAGTCGGGGAGGAAATTCTCTCCGCTGGAAAGGGCAAAAGCCAAGAGGTTGACCAAGAGATTGATCATGCCATTCGACTTGTAGTTTGACTTGATGTCGCTCTCGTAGGTTGTGAGGAAACGGACAAAGGACAGCAAAGTTCTCCAAAGCTCCGACCAATGGTATGTGATGCGGGCTTTTGTGCGACTGAGGTACGAAAGCAGTCGCAACAGAACACCGAGGCATAGGCTGCGTCACGTAAGTCAAGAATTGACGACAGCAGCACCGAAACACTTACATGTAAAAATCAACATCTAACCGCCTGCGCAGATTGTGACTGATACCATCAGACATCATGTCCAGGATGATTGCTGCAGGGACTCGTTCGCCCTTGACTACTGGGAGGTAGGGCTGCCTCTGGCGGCAGAGGCGCACCGATAGCTTCGTCTCGTCACTGCACAGACGCTTACAAAGTGACTGGTCCTCAACTAATATTTGCAGGACGAACAAATTGAGGTATGTGTACGAGGCGACCCTGGTAGACCGATGCGCATGCTGGAACATGTAGGAGGTCAAGGAGAGGAACTCGCTAAAAGGCGACGACTGGTTCTTGTTTCCGAGCCCGAACGTGACCATGTTGTAGCAAAAGACCTTGTTGGCGTTTGCAAAGTCAAAGGCACAGAGGAGTACTCCAGCCTCTGGTCCGGGTCTTTGAACACTATCAGCAGCAATCAATGGATCACAATGGCATGTACTCACAGTGCGGCAAAGAGCGGTTTGGCTTCGTCCTGGGATGGGGGCACAGGTGATGCAGGCCGAGAGTTTGGAGCAAGCGCGCCCAAACCTATGTAGCTCAACGTCGAGCCTAGCGTCCAGCCTTCAGGCATATCGTCTTGGACGGCTACATAAGCGTCGCGCAGAGTCTTACAAGTGGCTCCAAGGCATGCAATCATGTCTTGTATGATGGCGTCGTTGACAAAGTCTTCGAGTCGCAGTCTGTACGGATTCTGGAACTCGAATTTGTTGTAGTTGGAGAGCAGGCCAAGGAGGTAGAGCGCAGGCAGAACGTCGGTACTGTTGTCGCAGTCGTGGGTATACTATTGACCGGTGAGGATGCATACAAACGACACAATAGCTGTGTATGCTGACGTACCTTGACGAGTGCGGGGAACAGGTCTCGGTGGGTGAAGTAGGACGGGAGCGCCGTCTGGAAGCCAGCAGCAGTCATGGACAGAGCAGCGCGAACAGCCCTTTGGCGCAGCGATATATCACGTCCATTGCGTATGGCAGTGTCGAGTGTAGCCACAAAATCGGTCATGACGGCGTCGGCATCGTTGAGGCCAGCAAGGACAGAGATGATGTCGGAGCTTGGATTGGTGTACTTCTTAGCAAGGGCGGCGTCGAGGAAGACTGTCAAGGTCTAAGCGGTAAGCGCATGCGGCTTCTGTGTGCGTATGGCGTAGCGTACCTCGAGGGCGACGTCGTCGGCCGGGGCCCTGCCTTGCTTGATGCGTAGGATGGCCTGGCGGAAGAGTTGCTGCGAATGGGCTTGCTGGTGCAGCATCTCATCGGGCGTTGTCGAAGCCAGCACACGCTTCAGACCGGCAGGCTCTGGCTTGTGCAGAAAGAATTCGTGCCAGAATCCCTCCGAGGGCTCGACAGATTCATCGTCTGTTTGCTGTCGGTTGTCAGCACAGTGGCCGGGCGCATTCGACACCAGCGCACCTTGAACAGGGTTTCGTAGAGGTGGATGATCTTGGGCTGGAATATCTGAGGCCGCGAGTCCTGGGTCAGAGGCGACGGCTCCATGGCTGGGGTGGTGGGTTGGATTGGCGCAAGACCGTCGAGGATACAATATAGCTGCTTGGTGTCGCGTCGCGCAGTCTTGACATGTGGAATGGAACTAGCGGGCCGTGGGGACGATCCATTGCCCCACCATTTCGCACGTGGGAATACAGCTAGCGACTGTATTAATACATACCGTACATCTGCTCCAATCAACACAGCCACAAGGAAACCAGAAAGAGGTCGTGTGCTGTACCACCATCACCATGTCCTCGCCCCTCCTTGTCGGCATATCAGGCCCCTCGTCCTCCGGCAAGACGACACTGTCCCGCCTATTGCGCGACGTATTCCCTCCTTCCAAGCTTTTCATCCTGCACCTCGACGACTTCTACCTGACCGATGCCCAAATCCCCGTCAAGAACGGACTCCAGGACTGGGACTGTGTCGAGTCGCTCAATCTGCCTGCGCTCAAGCAAGCCCTACACCACATCAAGTCGCAGGGCAAGAGTCCAGACTGGCTAGTCAGCCAGGAAGATCAGAACAGCGTGGGGCAGCATGGCGTGCCTGACGCCGAGATCCAGGGGCTGAGGGAGCGAATCGCCAGTCTGCTCGAGACCAGGCCCGAGTGGAGTGACAGGCGGATATGCATTGTTGATGGCTTTCTGCTCTTCTCCCAAGATATGCAAGACATACGCTCCATGTTCGATGTGCGTCTTTTCCTGCGCACTAGCTACGAGACTGCAAAGCAACGGCGCGAGGCCAGGAGTGGTTACGTGACGCTCGAAGGCTTCTGGCAAGACCCCCCAGGCTATGTAGATAAGATTGTGTGGCCCAACTATGTCCACGACCACAGCTTCTTGTTTGAGAATGGCGATGTAAACGGGGAGCTCGACAAGAAGGTCTGTCAAGATGCTGACATTCACGGCATGCCCAGGGAAGCCGAGGAGAACATGGCCAAATGCTTGACCTGGGCTGTTGGGATCCTGGAAGATGTAATCAAGAAATCATGATATATCCCAAGACAACCCCAGAACGGCTCGTGAGCGAAACGTGTATTAATAGGCTAGAATCCGTGTCGAGAGAGAATATCGGCATCACCGGTACAATCCCATTCCAGGCCATTCCAACTACAAAACGCCAGTGCGCCATCTAAACAATGCCCCACATCCATGCAGTAGATCATAGTACACTTGTGTCAGAGTGAATAAAGAAAAGAAAACAGGGCAGACGCTTCTACGCTTTCACAAGCGCTTCAGTCGAGACCAGCGCTGTCCTATGTGCTGGACTTGACCTTGTCGATATAAGCCTGTCCAGGGCTCTCATACGTCGGCACGAAGAACGTGTTGATCTGCGCGTCCTTGGAAAGCCACGTGGTCATCTGGCTGAGTTCTTCACGCAACCGAGTGACGGCCTGATGATCCATGTTGGTCTGGGCGATGAGTTCAGGCATGGTAACTGAAACATATACGTTAGTCGTCAAGGCGTCTGTGTTCTCGATACTACTTACCTAGAAGGCGCAAAAGGTGCTCACCGCCATAGATGTCGGCGAGGGGCTTGCCGGCGAGCTCGTCAGTCGGCTGTTGGATGCGCGTCCAAATGTCGTAGAACTGCTCGCGCTCAAAGCGGTACAACAGGAGACGCCCAACACTCTTGTTGAAGTACTCTTTGAGACCTGCAATGACCTCTTCTAGAATGTCGCGCTCGGTGCTGCTGCGGGCTCCAGTCTGAATGGCATATTTCTGATACTCATCAAGGATGACACCCGCTGGGTGTGCTGAGGGTAGCTGCACCAGCTGTAGGTTCTTAGTAATGTTTTCCCAGTCATCGACTAGGAGACTCTTCAGCCTGTCCGGCATGTAAATCCTAACAGCCAGCTTGTTCTGGAAAGTCTCCTCCTACGATTCGGTTAGCTAGCGGTTCAAAGGCCAAGAAGCCGCCTGGACCGGCGGATACTACGTACCTTTTCTAAGTCGTTGTCGCGTGCCCTCTTTTGACCACGAGGCGCCGCAGTGACAGAACTCTGTCGCTCTTCGCTGCCACGCACCGAGCCTTGGGCCTTTTTCTTAGTAGGCGCGGGCTGAGCTCTTGCGGCGCGTTGAGCAGCCAGCATTTCGTGTCTCAGATTGTTAGCCAACTCACGGTTCTCAGGTGTGAGCTTGCGAAGCCGATCCTCGGGCACCCAGTCGTCCCAGCTGCAGAATGTCAATACTTGGCCTCAGAGACAGGCAATAAAGTGCGGATGAAAAAGGCATATGTTTGCGAGATAGTATAGGCCCATCTCGGAAGCAGTGGTACCGTGGTTGAGATAGGGGGCTGAAGTGCATATGGGGAAAGGCGAACGTGACTTGACTTGGGCAGTCGGAAATGCAGCGACGGCGAGGAGACGCGAGATGGATCAAGTTGGAGATACTTACGTGTTTTTCCAGCCCTTGTAGTGTACCCGGTACTCGAAGCCATTCTTCTTCTCGTCACCCTCGACGGGTCGGACTTCGAGAACCTTGGCCTCATATAGCAGTTCGTGATGAAAACAAAACACTTTTTCATCTTTTCTGAACGTGGCCTCTGGTGCAGCTGCAGGCGCCATGATTGCGATGATATCCCTCGGTTTTGATGTTGAAGTGTTGGGCAGACAGAAGGGAAGGCGTAAAAGGTGCGCGAGATTCACCACCACGTATCGCGTGCCCCTGCAAGTAACACTCGCTGAACAAAGATGACTGCCGCGACAACGTAGATGTTGATGTCACTGAGAATCAAGAGCCAACGGATGAGCCCAGTCAAAGATAATCTGCCGATGTTTGCTACAATGTCATCGCAGCCGCTCTTCACGGGAGTCTTTTCTCGCACGGGCCAGCACGCGTCGCGTTGTCCGGTGCTCTTCTCACAGCATCCCACCAACGACACTGCCATATCACTCCACAGCCATTAAATCGACCATGCCTTCGCAAGAAGCCAAAATTCTGGGAGACTTTCTACTAACACCTGCTCCCCTGCGCGACTTCATCACACTGCGCGACTTCACCGACATATTCCCTCGTGCCCACCGTGCAAATCCGGCTGTTCAGGACCTATACCGCGAGCTCCAAAGATTGCGCGATAAAGACATCGAGCTCGTCCGTCGAGACATTTCCGAAGAGGTCAAGCGCTCCAAACAGCTGAGGCGCGAGTATGCGCGGGAGAGGCGCCAGATGGACGATGCAACAGTCGCAGGACTAGATCCCGTTGCGCTCCAGATGGAACAAGAGGTATTGTTTACATTGACGCTTGCGATGCCATCTCTAGCTTACACGGTGAACAGCTGTCCGGCGAGGGCCGCAAGAAACTGCACACGCTACAGACCGTCCACCCCGACATCGAAGAGGCTTGCCAGAGTCTGGAGGCACAGATTGCGGAAATAGAGCAGCAGAACGAAGACGTCTTGCGCGAGGTCCAAGAGGTGGTTGGCGCACTCAGTGACCTGAGACATGGCCGCTTTGCTCCATCAACCAGCGGCGAAGCTCTCGGAGAGGAAGTTATGGTAACCCTCAAACAACTGGAGGTTGTTTGTGGGAAGCCAGCAGGGTGAAGAGTGTGGGTAGTCATTACCAACAATCTCTCCTGAACAGATACCAGCGGTCTGCTTCGTACTGCCTCTGAGCGTTGCTTACCGACAGGAGACACAGGCTTTGCAGATGCGATACACTTAGTGTCTTCTTCCCTCACCAATGCTGGACATACTCTGAGATACATAGCATGAATATCTCTTCAGTAGGCCCGATCGCGACGGTATGCTCAGGTCCTGCATACAAACCTGTACATGGTCACAGACGCACAGGCATGGTATTGAAACCTGAGTCTCACTTGTTACCGTCATTTTGGATGCGGAGTATGGCGGCCACTAGGCTCGGTATCCGGACGCTGATGCGGACCCGGCGTCTCAAGATTATCTCAGGGGGAGCATCAGCGAACTAACAAAAGCTTTGTGTGATTCAAAGTGGTTTGTGAGTGACTCTCTACATTGCATCCTTTAGTCAATGTGGGGCCGCAAGGTCTCTCTACTCCATCTTCACTCGCCAACCCCATCTTTCTCCTTTCGGCGACTTTCCCGGTCGCGTCGACGTCAATATTCTTCTTACATGGTCTGTCTTAGTCAATGCCGTTACTCCATTATCCAGGTTAACATCCCTGCGAACTTTAAGTTCAAGTGACACATGATTGGCTACACAACGCACCGCAATTAATATACTTATATGACCAACCTCAATATCACAACCACTATAACTAGCGGCCGTTGAAAGCATGTCCATGAACGGTATCGTCTATACGTGTCCACATGGCTATGAAAGACCTATAAGGAGGAGTAGTAGTCAGAGTTTAACAATCTGGATCTTACAACTTGTTCACGTATTCTGAGCAAGGATGATCTTCTCAACTCTTTTCGTGACGCTAGTGTCGCTGGCGACATGGACCGGAACCGTTGCTGCCAGCTTGAGAATCACAGCTGACCATCATTCCTTTGGTGGTGTCAATTATCCGCAGCTACAATTCTTTGCGCCGGAGCACAGAGACAATAGTATAAGGGAAATCATCAAAAGCGGTGCTAGAGTCATACGACTCTTTAGTATGCAACGTTGTACTCGAATCAATCATCACACGCTAATCACCCCATAGTTCGTCCAGATGATCTCCACCCAGATGTAAGAGATATAGCCCTGAAGAAGCAAGAGGTCAATTCCTTGACTAATTCACGTAGCCTGAGAGTGAGCTAGGCGCATTCGACAAGTCGCTGCTCGATCAGTTCGACGATACGCTGGCTGCCATTCACCACCTTTCCAAGGGTAAACTCACACTACATCATGTTCAAAAACATGTTTTGCCTCTCCTATACACTGACACCAAAACACAGGTCAGATGAAGGTCATCATTGCCCCACACGACGCGCACGCGCTACGAGGAGACAACGACGTACCCTGCGACGCCTACTGCAAGGACCTCAAGGGGTATTTTCTTGACTTTTACAGCCTAGAAAAATGTACGTTTAATTATCCATTGTATCTGACCAAAACGAGAACAAGCGGTGTTAACCATTTCACCCTTTCTTCGTAGACCGAGACCTATACAAGCAGCGTCTAGAAGTCTTCTTTAAACACTATCCCTCTAAAAACTTCAACGGCCGCTCATGGAGCGAGCTATCTGAAGTCATTCTTGTAAGCATGTCCCCTTCTTTCAAGTCCATCCATAAAACCATGACATTGTCATCCAACACATGCCACAGGGCGTAGACATCCAAAACCAGCCCTTCAGCGACATCTTCCCCATTCCAGCCGGCGAATCCTGGATCTGCGACATAGCCACCCATCTGAAATTCAAGCTCGGTCTCGACTTGTCCTCCATCGCTGTCATCAGCGGCGGCGTCTCGGGCGCCCAGAAACCAGGCCAATTCCAAAACTTTCCCGACAGCGTGTTTGACTGCAAAGCTATTGATATCATCGGCATCCACGGGTATTTCTCTAAGCAGACGGATAGCACAGCAGGAACGCCATGGGCTGAAATGTTTTTACCGGGAAACACGCTGACCAGCCGAGCCAAAGGGAAAAAGAAGGGAGAAGGCAAACTGTTGCTTGTGGAGGAATGGAGCTATATGCACAACGATGATTTTGGATTATTTTACAAGCAAGAAGCCCTGTTTGATCAGGGGAATGCGTTGAACTACAGGGGTATACCTTGGGTACGTCCGGTGCCCTCCCTTTGTCCACTTCCTACGTAGCGAACTCAGAAAGCGGGAGAAGGTACTAATGCGATAACGCAGCTATATTCGCACCTCACGACTGTCGATGAAGGCAAATCGATCCGAATCAACCCTCTACGCCCTGCCTATACCAGCTGGACGGCCCTAAAACAGGTTTTAAAAACCGCCAAAACCGCTCGCTCCAACTTCGACTGGTCGTCTTACCTCCCCGCCCCCTTCGCTATCGTGCGCCCATCTGAAGATGAAGAAACCGCGCAAAAGCTCAGCTCCATGCTGACCGGCTCCTCCGACAAAGAATGGAAAATCCAACCGCTCGGCCTGTCGAACATGACCTCGATCCCACTCAACCCGTTTGTGCTAGACCAGGCCGATTGCACCTTTGGCTGCGAGGGCCACTTATGCGACGCCCAAGACGGCTGCGCCCCAGACCTCCTGTGCAAAAACAGCGTCTGCACCCGCAACGACGCGTCGCAGCCGGGCAAAATGGGCGACGTGTGCAACAGCAAGAACCCATGCCAATCGCATCTGCGGTGCGAAGCCGGTAAATGCGGCGTCTGCACTGCTCGCAGCAGCATGCCGTTTTCTCAAGAGAAGAAGAAGACGAAGAAGAGAAGGAGGAGTATACCAAACGACCCCATGCCCCTACCCACCCCCGACGACGCAGCCAAATTGACGCCAAACCCAAACTCGCCAAACGGCCAATGCTACACGGATTCTCTCCCGGACCTCTTCGCCTCGCTGCCCTCACGCATCGCCGCCGCCGGCACCACCATCCCGCCACCCATCTGCCTGCCCCCAACACACCACGCCTCTCCCTGCACGCAAGCGACGCACTGCTCGGCCGACGAATACTGCTCCTGGGGCACGTGTGTCGCATGCACCTCTTCCGACGCTTGTCTGGGCGCGCCCTGCCGCACCAACAACAAGTGCACGACGGGGTACTGCAACGATTTTGGCCGGTGCGACTACCTCGCCAACAGGAAGAAGGTGTCGTTTGGGCCGGGCGGAGCCAGGATGGGCAAGGGGAAGCGGGTTCCCGGTGTGCCGAGGGGCCATGAGAGTGGGCCGGCGAGGGTGAGGGATGAGGCTATGAGGATAGTGATTCCTGATGAGGGGGCGAAGAAGACGGGTGCGCCTTTGGTGGCTACGGCCTGAGTTTGGGTTTGGTTGGGGTTTGACGGAGGGGGTGGGGTGGCTGTTGAAGCAAAGACGAATAGATCATTAGTCCTTTTATCATGTTAGCCGTAGATGGATGGGACAAGCGATGGAAACCTTGTGTATAAACATTTTTTTTAAGAATATTCGACACATATAGTGTCTTTGTATGCACAAATCTTCTTCCAAAAAATATAAGGGAGAAGGGGGTATCGCAGTCTCTATAACTCCTGATTCAAACCGCATGAATCTTTCCGCTACAGATTCACATGTTTTGGTGGACATTTTGTCCACTCTTATGCCATGACGCTTTATATCTTTTAAGGCGTGTTGATGATTCCTGATACCCACACGGACAGGCCCAGGTCAGGCAGCATCTCCCTCACCCTATATGAGAGACGCCTGGTGATGTCCTGGCATCAAAGACCCTTGGATACTACGGGGTTTACCCAGCTGAGCACATATGCTAATGTCGGTTGCCGGCGACTCAAGACATTTCTTTTTTGTTCCATCATCCAACCGCCTTCCGGTATGCGATGTTGTCCTCGATCAACTTTTCCAGAAATGCTGCCGCCTCCACCAAGATCTGACTCTTGCTCAGTCCACCACCACGAACTGCAGGCACGACTTCGTTCAAGTCTTTGTAACCCTGCTTGATCAAGTCGCGGCGCTTCTGCTCGGAGAGGATGTGGTTGTTTCGTTTTTGTTCTTCTGTTAGGTTTTCGCGATGTGTCTTGTGGGTCGCTGTAGAGGCGCGCTTCCGCTTGTTCTCGTCCGCCACCGAGGTCTTGCGAGCTTTTCCATTACGCGTGGCCTTTTTTGGGGTTTCCTTTCCGGGCTGAGCTTGGCTCTTCTTCCGCTTCTTTGCTGGTCGGTCGTCCTGCTCTTCCTGCGATGCGGAGTCGTCCGACTGCTCGTCGTCTTCGTCGTGTGGCGCAGCAGTAGCAGCAAGGGCCGAAGGTGCATCGTGGTAAGCAGCCGAGCTGGTCCGTGTTGTGTCGATGCCTGCTACCGCTCGCAACAGATGCGTGTGGGTCTCGTCCACATCGTGTATCGAATGTCTAGCTGTGCTGTGTTCGGCCGAGCAGCTGTTTGGGCCGGAGTAGCCGGACGGACTGTTGAACGAGTTATCGGTCCCAAAGGTATACGACCTCTTCAGGTCGATCTTTTGTAAAGGCGGGCCAAAGTCTGGTTGATGGTGCTGCGGGGCTTTGCCTGTCCATTGTGGTGGCAATTGGGGGTCCAACGCATGGCCGCTGTGGCTCGGCAGCAACGACGCCATGCGCTGGTTCAAAAGGCCGTGTGGCTGGATGCTCATTGGCAAAGTGGCCTGGTTCAAATCGGACGCGACGTTTGCCAGGAAATTGGTGGTCGCCACCGGCTGCTCGGGGAAGCTGTGCAGTCGGCCATTTGCATACGAGGGCTGAGCATGGTTGAAGAGGGTTGCAGCTGCCTGGAGCTCATCGTCCGTGTTACCCAAAAAGCTGTTATGGAGGGAAGAAGACGAAGCGAGCTGAGGTTCTTGGTGGAAGGTGCTCTGGAGGCGGGCTTGGTCGGGTATGGTACTGGTGACGCGGTGGACGGTGGGCGGTGCGATGAACTCTTCCCAGTTGTTGTAGTCGTGGGCGCTCGCCTTGTCGTCGAGCACGGGCGGAAGGGCATGGGGGTCGAGCAGGTCGAAGGGGTTGGTAGAGGAGAAGAAGTTGTCGAGCTGCTGGTTTTCCGTGTCGGTGAGCAGCGACTGGCCGTTGTTGTCGTAGTGAGGGGCTGAGTTGTCGAAGAAGTCTTCGGAGAAGGTGTCTGCGCCGGGGGTCAGTGTCGTCGAAGCGGCTAGGTGAGTGAGTGAAGCTAGCATACAGCCAAACGGCGGTGGGTCTTTGTCGTTCATGGCGGAACGAGGGAGGCCTCTGGCCGTAGCACCCGCGAGCCCCGCGAACGACTGGTGCGACAGTGTCGCCAGCTTGGAGGGCTGGAGGGCGTCTCTCTGGCCCGAGGCTTGGGTGTTGAGGGTGGATGACTGGTGAGGGAGGGCAAAGGACGGCCTAGCGCATTCGGCGGGACGGTCCAGTGGCCAGGCGTGTGCAAGAGTGTGCGATTGAGGCTATTGGAGGGCTGTTGGGAAGTGTTGGGCGCGGTATGACGTGAAGAATAGACGGTCGCGACGGCTGCTGGCTGCGGGCGGCTCGCTGCGCAGCTGGAGTCGGGTCCTGTGGGAGAGACGGCGCGGCGGACGGGCAGTCGTGGCATGCCCAGCGAGTGGTGTAGCAGGCGACGGCGACAAGAGTGGCTCACGGCGGTTTCTTGGGCGACGAAGCAGTGGTGGGAAAGAGTGCATGTGCGCATGAGAAGTTCCATGTTCACATGCCAGAACCAGGCGGAGCCCGCGCCCGCCTGAGCTGCCCACTAGTGACCCGAACGACTCGCTTGCTCCTGCCCTGCCCTGTCCTGTCCTGCCCTGCCCGCTCCACCCTGGTCCGCCAAGCCTTCCGAGCCGGCCCGGGCGGCGCTAGCATTCACCTCTCTCGCTACTAAAAAGGCATCTCCTCCGTCCTTAGGCTATCTATGCCTCTCGCTCACCACACCAATGCACTCATCCTCGCTCATTTCACGTCAGTCGGACATGCTCTTGACAGCATAGTTCCCTTCTCTAGCCTGCGCCGCCAGCAGGGGGGAATCCCCGCGCCAATCCGGGGAAAACAGGCCCTCGCATTGACTTCATTCTCGTCACTGGTCCATTGCACGGCTTGCACCCATCCTGTTCGCCTGCTGCTCATTGGATACAAACACAATATGACATATCTTCTCGCCGCGCTCCCTCACAGTACGCTTCTCCGCTTCGCCAGCTTCTGGTACTGCCTCCGTGTTCTCGTCACCCCGTCCTCCATCTCGTAGTTGGACGCCATACTGCCCCGTCTCAATGCACCGGACGGCCGGAAACTTTCCACGGCACTAACCGGCCTCAGCCTTGTTGGTGTTAGCCCCAATCCGCGTTTTACGGTTTCTGCGACCGAGGCAAAGAAACCACCAGCCCCTCTGACTATCTCCGATGTAGCATTGTCAACCGGGCCCTGACCATGTTCCTGCGTATGCACAAGTCCGTGTCCATCTCCGTCGACGACATGCGACTTCTCACCGGGCTCCATGTACAAGTGGTTGCCCTCATGATTGACAAACCAGTTCACCATGTATTGCTTGCCTTGGGGCCCGCCGCCACACGACCCTGCGAGTACGTGTGAAGGCGGAGAATTGACAGCCAACGCAAATAAATTTGGCGGCTCAGAAAAGTCGGTCACGAGACCACGATGCAGGACAAAATAGATAAGAACAAACACATTCATGGCAAAAACAAGCGCGAGGATAATAACCCAAGCTTTTGAAGCCCCAGGCATGCCGCCGGATGCGTACTGTTGGGCTTTGAGGGACGCATTGAAGTATTGTGTTTGGTATTCGTCTAGCGCGGGATGCGTGTAGTCCTATGACGATCGTTAGCAAAGCTTTTCCATTGCACATCAAGTGAGTACCGAGGTATCTGCAGGCCAATGGAGTTGCAGCATCCCTCCACAGTGCTCCTCAAATTGGTGTACTACTGTGAAAAGAGAAGGCTCACGTACCCACGTAGTCACAAAAGGCGTATCCACCATACTCAGAAGCAACGTACAGCTCGACAACACCGCCAGAGCCTCTGCCAGGCTAGGCAACGCACGACTCAACTCGACCTGGAGATTCTCTGGATCGGGATTGCTCGGCTTGAGAATAAGCTGCGTCAATAGCCTCGACGTGCTAGCATTTGCGTCCATGAGACCCGTGCCCAGGGAAAGGCTGTTCGCCCAATCGGTGCCAACATCCCGCCAGTTGGCCACGCCTAGTGTGTTCTTACTAGGCGTTTCCCCTGTTTCCTTGAACGCCATTTTGTCTTTTGGGTCTTCACATAGCGCCTCCATGGTTGCGCCTGATCCTGTCACGTTATGACGTGTACTACATCCGGGCGCAATGGAGACTTGAAGTTTGCATACGGAGTAGATGCCCGTCCCGTCTACGCCCATGTCGTCGGGACCGCCTTGGCCGAGCAGGTAAATTGCTGGTCGACCCCATGCATTGCTCGTGTGGTTGAGTATCGTGTTGAAGGGAGCAGGGTATCTGCCAAACACAGGTGGCCAGTTGAGCGTCGTCGGGTCACTGCTGTTCCAGCCAAAGATCTCGTCCACCACTGTCTTGTTTTGTGTACTCGCTTTGTCTCTGATACCCGGAACAGTGACCCATGTGGTGATGTTCACGGTGTCCTCATTCGGCCATTCGCTGTACACAATAGGCGCCAGCTCCGTTGCGTTCAGATTAACACATAGAACGTTCACGACAGGCGAAGGCACTGCCGCACGTAGCGAATACGTTCCCTCGGAATTAAGTTCTGCAGGCTGCAAAATTCCGTTTCGCTGATCACGAGCCGCTGCAAACACACCCGAGTGCGGCATCGCCATTGTGATGTTGTTGATCACTCTGCCATGCTTCTTCGACACCTCAGTCGTATTGATAATCTCAATCCACTGCCCCGTAACCGTCGTATTCTCATACAAGAGACCGAAACCTTGCGGCCTCAGCCGCAAATCCGAACTCCCGTTGCCATTTCGAGCACAACCATCCCAGTCAGACAGGTAGCGCTGAAAATTATGATACCCCTGACCCGCATGTTCCATTTGCACACACGTCTCACCCTGATACGCCTGATCCGTGCGAATTGGCGTCTGGCACATTTTCTTGAGGTAATTGATGTTGGCAAAGTCACTCTTGACCCGGCCAGCCAGCACGAGGCCGTTGTCCCAGTTTCCGTCGCGCAGCATAGGCTGCACTAGTGCTGCGGCAGCAGATGAATACAGCGTTGCTAATATGGCGCTAAGCACACTCAATATCCCTAAAAAGGACAGGCCAGCGTATTTAGCAGACTCCCAGGATGTGATGAGCGTGCCAGGCTGGACTACCCATCGCCACATGCTCAGTTCCGAGAGCGTCACCCCACGGCCATGGTCTTTCATGAACGCTCGTCGACTAAGTACCTGGCCGAGAAACGTGACAAAGGCCGTGACGAACGACAACTCGATTAGCTTTGCCATTACTGTCGTGATTAAGATGGCGTCGGAGGGTGTAATGGGCCCGTGGCTCGTTATACGCCGTCCATAATGCGGTGCGCGGATTGCAAGGGCCAAAAAGATGCCTGAAAAGACGCAGGAGAAGAGACAAATGCTGAAGATGGACAGGTTCAGCCAGGTAAATCTTGGATGGTAAAAGTCCTTGGTCGTCGGACACTCATGGATTGGACGGAAGTCATTCTCGTATGCAGATTTGATCGAGGGCGCTGCACCGCCGCCGCCTCTTTTTAGTCTCTGAGTATCCGAAGCATGGATATAGTTCTCATAATCATTCACACTCGTGCTGCTGCTCTGTTTGACATTCTTCAAGATGCCATGGCGGAAATCTTCATAAGGTCCTACATCAGGGCTTCCCCTTCCAACATCAGGACTGACCCTATCCCGTCGTAGATCCGGTGTCGACTCTGCTGAACTCCTTGGAAAATGCCCGAAGAACGGGTCTGCTGAGCCGGGCGGCGAAAGCGTACCTGGGCTCTTTATCGGCGGGCTTTTGGGACCAGGACCAGCAGCTCGATGAGGAACAGGCTGTATACTGACACGTCTGGGGGGCTGTGGGGGCAGGTGCCACACCAGATGTAGTGGCTATTCCCAGCCCGGATTCATTTCCTCTCCGCTGGAAGCTATGCACAATGTCTTCTTCCCCCTCCTCTTCATCTTCTTCCTGCACAATACTCGACGTGTTCCGACTGACGGCTGTTGAATCGCTCTGGTACCGTACGTAGCCGGGTCGCACAGTCGAAAAGCTGGTGAAACCGAGGGAGGGAGAGTTATTGGAGAAGCCGAGCGAAGGCAATGCGGGCGTATTGTCTGAGCTTCCTGAGAAGTCTGGTGCCTCTTGTATAAGTGGTCGACGGTCAGCCATTGTACCTGGTTGAATTTCCCACGCCTTTTTCTTTGCTGATTCTTCTCGTTTCAGCCTGCTGTTGCTGACGCTGAAGCAGCAGCGCACATTGGTGGGTGGGGGGTGTGGGGTCGCGTTAGGGATGTGATCCTGTGTAGCCGGCGATGGTAGGTATGCGGCGCAGCAAACGATAGGACAAAAAGTCACACCCTGAATAAAAGTAGGTGCAGATAATAGAGCTAACAAGGAAAGAAGACAACTTGATGAGCGCGTGAGAAGCCAGGCTGGCGATTTACTAGTGATCGTCCGCTTCCCGTTTTGTGCGCCTTTCAGCTCTTTCTGGGCACCTGTAAGCTGTACGCCTGTGGCGCACACAATACGGCCCCCAACCCATCTTCTAGACCACACGGTACTGAAGCAGCCTTTGCGACTGGCTACAAAGGCGGAGTGTCCATCGCAGTAGTTCGCACTTTGCGAGCATCTCTATGGTCCTGTGACGAGCTTGTCAGCGCCCGGAATTCCCCTTCTGGAGTTTGCTTGATGCATCGAGCCACGAGCAGCAAAACAATCAATATTCGGGTGAGTCGAATAAGCCCAATTAAAAGTGGTTGGGGCACAATATCCCTTGCTTACAGTAAGTGGGTGTGGCGGAGTTGTACAGCTAAGGTGTTGGTGGTGGCCAGTGCCATCAGCCCCTCCTCGCAAACTTGACGTCAGACGCTACTACTAAGGGGAGGTGAGAACGGGTGTCAAGACTTCGAAAACGCATGTGTGTTTTCGAGAAATAATGGCGACTCCTATAACATGGACAGGTTTGCACAAAAGCAGATGAGGTAACAGCGGTTCTTACCCACTTGTTGCGAAAAGGCTCGCCCTTTGCGAAAATCTCACCCAATACATTGGACGTGCTCATCAACTAAGCGCTTCCAATCCTCGCTCACATAATAGACTTTAAACCCATCACCAGGCGTCAACTCCCCAGTGCTTTGCAACGCGTTACCCGATTGCCAAAACAGATCCCCGGCCATGCCACTGTCTTTTAGTTCCAGGGTCGTGTTCCGGCAGCCCCCTTCCACCGAACAGTGATCCTTCTTCTGGGGCACATCGTGTTCTTTCTGGAGACAGGATTTGTTGAGGCGCCGGCAAATTTCGGCATGGGATTTGACCCAGCCATCACCGAAAGAGTTGTCAACGAGCCGATTGCTCGGGTAGAGATGGAATGTGCCGAAGATATGTTAGGTAGGGCGAGGTTGGCGGCCTAGTCTATGCCCTCTATGTACAGGTAAGGATAAGACATGCCCCCACCTTCATGTCTAGAACCTTCGTCTCCGACCGCGATCATGAGCTCTGAGTCGAGCGAGCGGACATAGTCGCTAGTCGGACGGATCCACTTCGTCAGAACGGATGTTGAGCAAAGAGTACAGCGTGACTCGTTGTCGAGTTCTTAGGCGAAAATGGCGTAGGAGTCGCGGTAGCGCCAGATGACGGCTTTGATGTACGTTTGGTATATGGACTACCATTTTGTCTTTGTTTATCATTTCGCGTTGCTGATGATGCCGCACGTACTGAAATAAGCATGCATACGCCCATGGTCTTTCCAATTGTCTACAAAGATCAGTTTAATCCCATGACTTTCGGCCATTCGTATCTGTGTTGGTGGACAGAGGACCTGGAGAAAGATTGACAGTATACCATGCCTGAATCAGGGTCGACCTTCACATAGTCGAACATCCAGATCCTGGGAATCTTTCCGTCCGAGGCAATGAAGTGGCCTATGATGACGTCCACATCATTGTCATTAGTCAGGAAGGGCATTCAGTAAGAATTAGTACTAGTTTAGTATTTGGTTGCACCATCGATGTTGAACTTCAAGCCGTCAACTTTTGAAATGGGGGACGGGTTGAGAGATCAACTAAGGTTGGCAGCGTGGCCACAGTTGCGCTCAAGAAAAGTTCTAGGATCGACTTCATCATCATATGCTGTGTGTGTGTGTGTGTTCTTTAAATCTGCGTAGGAGTGATTGCTGCAATATAAAGATGTATGATATCTCTCTGCGGCTGCATCCATGAGGAGCTCGAATCGAAGTCGCATCATATGCCCTGCTTCATGAGGTCATATTATATGGCAATCGTACTGTGTATGGTGTAGAACAGGCCCTGGTCGTGGCGCGATATAGAAGCCAGAATTATAACATGGCCACTATTGGTGCATCAACGACCTGTTTTGGGCAGCGTGGACAGCACATGTGGAAAATTTAGTGAATTTGCCCTCGCCTAGAATCCCACAGCCGAAGACAGGAACCAAGCTGGAGCGCCAATCATCATCACTAACACCACTAGTTCGAGCGAGCAGTAAGAGCGACAAAAGTTTTTGCGAGTAATAGGTGACATGAAAGCGGGTCAGTTATTATCATCTCTTGGCAGGGACGACTACGGCCCGAGCCTCTGTAACTATGTTAGCGCGACATGAGCGCTGTAAACGTTCAGTAAGTTTTATACCAATACCTTCTAGTAATATCGGTTAGTTAAACGGGTTCCAGACTGTTGGATACTCTAATTGCAAGAGCTTTTGTTCTTTCTGACTGCTGACTAACTGTGGACGTAGGCTCTAGCTCCGGTTCCGTACGCGGAAGTTCCTACAATGAGAGTATATTATGAGGCAAGAAGTCGGGGAAAAGGATGCGAGTTCTGAGACATTTGTCGTGTCTAGCCTATAATACGATATCAGCCGTACCGTGATAGCATAGAAAAAGAGGATCCTGGACAGTTGAACATACTACCGTTTCGATAGTATTCGTAATCAACGGCCCGGTAGCCGATCATGGGGCGGCTTGTCGCAACAGAAAGACGTCTAAGTCTAAACCGCGGACGATGAAGAGAAAATGAGTAGGTAGAGACGTTGGAGAGAAATAGGATTCGTCCACGCGCTTGCTATCGCCCTTTTTTTTCGAGTCCGTCTCGAGCGTAAACTTGCAGCATCGCGCGTACAGCCAACGCCTGCATGCATGCCGACGAGTGGAGATACGGGCGCAGGCACCAAAGGTCCATCTTCAGACATGAATCAAAACGGAACAGAGATACGCAGAGCGCTCCAATACAACACCAGTCGCCAGTGTGCGAGAACGATCGGCTATCGCCATGCCCCGGAGTCCTCGTATCGAGCACCCAGGCAAGGGGCAGCAAAGGTTCGATGCTGGTCCTTTCATTTCCACAAGAGTGGCTGTGAATAGGGTTTCGGGGATACCAAGGTCCAGGTAACTATTTCTTTGATGTCACTGCTTTCTCGAAGCTGGAGAGATCCTAGACTGTTGGAGTTTTAGTCAACCTGCTTTGAATGAGATCACTCGTGATATGACGACATCGATCATGAAGGACGGGGGGAGTGCCATGCTAGTGTGGGGGAAATTGCGAACAGGGAAATGTAAGAACTGAGATTAGCGGTGAAAGACGAGTGAGGAGTCGATCCAATGGCCGGGCACACGTTCGGCGCTCACGATCCCTTGGGCATACGGGGGGGAGGGGGGACGGCGCCAATGCGGAATGGACTATATAGGAAATGCCAGCCTCGACGATGCTGTCAGCCTTGACGTGTCGGGGATGGCGTATGTGTGCGTAGGCTGTGCAACGCGTACGTTGGGCGTGCGTGGCAGCGCTGCTGTCTATGTAGCAGAGATACGAGCTTAGTGCTGTCGCGTGGCGCCTCCAGAGTCCTGGCAGCAGAGTGACGATGATGACCACGAGTCTGGGACTACCTGTGCCTGTGCTAGCCCACGTGAGTCGTGGCGCATGAAACAGACCAAAAGCGCGCGGCGTAAGTTGCCGTGCCGGCCTCTGCCCCACAGCGTCGCCCTCATGGAAGGAAGCATGAGGTTGTGCTACATGGAGCCAGGGAGGCAGTCGCTCCGGGGTACGTTTCAGAGTTTGATTTGGGGAGACGTGACCCGAGCCAGATTGATACAGAGGGCAGATTCAGTCGCTGCGGTCTGCTGTGACGCACCGAGTTCTTCGCTCCAGGATGGCCCTGGGATGTGCTGCACGTTGAGGCTCGGGCCGGTTAGGGCCGGAAATGTGACCTAGACTTCCAAGTCTGACCCCGGGTCCGCGCACACGGTTGATCGACCAGGTAGCGGCCGAACGCATACAGTATCGAATTTTCCGCGCTCGGCAGCGGCGGAGGACGCTCGCGGACAAGGATGCTGGCGCCTCCTGGGTGGCTTTTGTGTTGGCCAGACATGGCCGTACGGTATGGGTTGCCTTGGGCTGTATGCGGCTCCAAGGAGATGACGTCCGTTGTCTTTGTGCTCCTCCTGAACGGTGATGAGGAGCCGCAATCAGAATAGCACATCGCCCTCGAGTTTGAAACTACTGAGCAATCATGTTGCCGAACGCTACCGAATGTCCGTGCTTGGGCATTCGAGTGTTGGGCGTACGGCATCAAATTCGACCGCGGGGGGCTGAATTGGTCTTGCCTGAGGGCTCACCACCAGGGCAAGCTGGCACAAGAAGCCACATCTTGCATGGCGAGGTAGAAAAGTAATAGGCATGAGAAATTGCCCGCCCTTACCTAAATCTGCTGTCTGCCAATGATGCCAGTTGATATGACGCACAAGCATTTCAGCCACCGCCGATTCCGACACTCTCTCTGGCCCGAGCCCTGCGAGCACTGTCACAGTTCCTCACCTCAGCCTCTCCAAAAACAAAGTCCTGCCAAGGCTAGATCGAAGCGGGGGGTGAACCGCGGTGCCCTCAAATCTCCTGCTTCTCTTGCTTTCCGTGAATCCAGAGGCTGGCTGGCATTCTTTGGGCGTCGCTGTCCCCAGGCCATACTGTCAATATGAGCATTCGGATAAATGCGACGGTCCAGGAGGCCCGTACCGCTGCCAACCACAGCCAGGAGCAATGGGACCGTTTTTACGTGAGTAGGCTCTGGTCGCAAGAGTATGCTGGGCTAATCACACCAGTTTATAACAAAAGACGAGGCCAGGCAGCTTGCAGAGGCGCATCCAGACTGGAAAAGATGGATCCTCATCCCCGCGAACGAAAAGGAACAAATGTTGGAGAGGATCAATGCTCGACTAAGAGCTGAAGGTATCCCGCCAGTCGAGATGATCATTTTGAAGTGGCGCGTGTCGCAACTCCTCCGGGACATTCAACGCAAGTACGGTATGTGCAACGGCAACTGCCCCTCTAAACGTGGCCTAGCGGGCAGGTTATAAAACGCTGTCCAAATGTACACTGGCTGACCTCGACGACTGCGCAGAAGCAGGCAGTATGCTGCAAGGAATACCAGGGACGAATTCAGGGTCAGGGCCAGGCTCGCCAATACATGTGCACACTGCCCGGGCGCCTTCAGACAGCAGCGTTCAATCTTCGAGCCCACAACGAACCGAGTATTCGCCAAGCGAGACTCGCCCGTACGATCCAATACGAGATGTTTAGAGTCCACGAAGCCTGGAAGGAATCCTGTCATTCTACAGCGCGTGTTCAAAGGTCGACAAAGGAGCCTTCGACTATTATTGGTATTCGAGCCCGAGTCCAGCAGCAACATGGCCCGATGTGGATAAAGCGAAACAGCGAGCCCGGGAGAGCACCTCACGACAAAGACTGAGCGTAATGAGAGGCTTGCCAAGATACTCTTCGTACGGCCGCCGCGTAAGGCTCCAAATAGTTCCGGCGGCCACGGATGTCAAACCAAGGAGGGCCTAATCATAGGGCTGCAGAATTCAACACAGCTGTACCGAGCGGGACCGGCATATTGTTGAGTGGTAATGCTTTGGTACGTAGCCGAGGCATTGCTCAGGGTTTGCGCTTTCAAGCCCAGCTCTTGCATACTTTCAACATGTCTCGCTTTGTTCGTGTACCTACACTTTCCCACATTTTTCAATCCTCTCATGATGGCTATCCGTAGGTGATTGGTACACAGCATGCAACTATTCCTTGGTGTAGTTGCTTTCCGTCTTCGTGCCTTGTGTATCTGGTCAAATGTAGAAAGAGTCGGAATAACCGCGGTTCTAAACCGTATGTCGTACATTCTCCCGCTTCACCCTTAATTTTGTTTTTCCGTGCTATCTTCTTGCAACACTCTTTCGTTTCTGACAGATAAACATGGCTGTGTTGTGCCTAGGATTCGTGTCGGGTTCGTAAGTTTGCAAGGCAGGGGTAGTGAACGACATGGATGTGGTGCGTGTAGGCGGCGCGATCTTACACGACGTAACGCGAGGCAACATATCGAAGGGCGCATCGTCAATGAATCGGGTGTTAAGAAGATCCTGCTACTGGTCGGTTCCATTCACCGCGTTGGCGTGTGCAACGAGTCTATCAAGCAAATAACCAACGCCTGATCGGTGGACCAACGATGATGTAAGCCGGCAGCTTCATCTGATCTCCCAATCAAAGCTTGGAGCTTGTAAGAACTGATCGAGGCCATGCGGAATGACTGCTATTGGCTTGTTGGCGCAGAGGGTCGAGCAGGACCGTTGAGGCTTGAGGATGGCGATGCGTGTGTCTGTGCAAGGGTCGCTGGTGATTGAGGCGCTCCAATGCTTTGGTACTCCGCCAACCGATGGGCAAGATGAAAAGCTGATGGCAAAAGTAGAGTGACGAAAGGGTGTTGATGATGACGGACAGGAGCAAAGTCCCGCGTGCCTTCCTCGAAAGTCTGGTACCCTAGCAATTAGTACTGCCCTCATCCATGTCGTACGGCTATCCTACCCGCACCTTATGTTTCCAAACTCTTGTACACAGCAACCTCCTTCAACAGCTACATTTCACCCGCCCTGTTCACCCAGATCCAATGCATCCGCTGCATTTTACTATCACGCAGGTTCACTTGGAGTGTAGCAGGCGTCACAGGCGCCGCGGCCGATGATGCTATCATGTACTGTCCGGCTTCTCTCCCTCAAAGCCTCTAGGCCCAGCCAGCTTCTCACCAGTATTCTTTTCCATGGACTCTCGCTCGACTCTTAGCAAGCCTGTCTTCAGGCACGTGTCACCTCGGATGTGACCTCCACGGTCCGACGAAACCATCTCTACACTCTTGGCGAGGCTCAATAGCGAAAGACAGCTATGCCACGACGTAGCCAGACGTATCGACACTTGTCAATAGCTTTGGGATGAGACAAGAGGCTCTGCCTGTGCATGCTCATTGTATTGGGCTGTGGCCCACGGCCTGGGGGAGATGGCTTACTGCCGCCGGCTCATAGCTGCTCCTTCCCAGAAATTCGATGGCGGCGACATATTCTCATTTGATGCGAGATTCGGTGTGCAAGCTCGTAGGATAACTGTGGATAGGATGTAGATACTATTGAGGTCTTTGTCGGAACTCGGTGGAGCTCCCCGGATTGCGTCGTTGCTCGGAAGCGGCAATAACGTGCATTAGCGGAAGAGGACCTACCCATACTTGACAGTAAGTAAAAGCCGCGAACGTCCGTAAAATATTGAGCTAAGTTATCCGGAGAACACGACAAAGTGACGCGACCCAATCCACCGTACCGACTTTATAGCTCTCCAGCTCGCTTTACAATCCACCATGTGGTGAGCTGGCTACGGGACGAACCTTGTACCTTTGTACACAAAAGCAATTCACTATAGGCGCTTATTCGCTTCCTACCGCACCACGTACATGTCCTGCTCGAGACGCGATACCCGCTCCGCTTCGATCATAACCACGGTCACACAAGAGTGCTCATCAGCTTAGCTTCTATAATCACTTGGGGATAACCAGAGGACTTGATGATACGTCTACGTCCACCAAAAGTCGGTGTTCATTAGCTTGCTACCCCTCGATTCATACATCTAGAGTGCTTACCCGACGTCCCCTAGATTCATATCCACACATAATAGCTATATACAGTCAAAACATGGGCGAGGAAAAGATGGGAAAGACAGGGCGTCGCTCAGATCCTGACCCACGTATAGACTATCGCCAAAATTCACCCCGCTTTCTGCTATCATCCCAGCAGAATGTACATAATTTCTTTTCCTTTTCCTTTCTTTTTCCTGAGTAAATCACCAATAGAAGCTGCGGAATCTCAGCAAATCCACGTTTGCCGCGTAGTACGCAAATCACACTACGTCACATCTTTAGGATCGCGTCGAGTAACTTAGACACTAGTATTCGGGCGTGAACAACGCATTTTGGCATCTTTGAGGAAAGAAAAAACCCCTGCAGATTTTAGATATAACCAGCATATAAGACTTGGTATTAAGCACAACATAATGGGGATGTGGTTCTGAATCTTTCCAACAACATGCGATAAGGCTCAGCCTTGCACACTAGGCCCAGTGACGGAAGCCATAGTTGAGAGCATACATCACTTGCAGATTCAATCAATTCAGGAGCATTGCTTCATCGCAGGTGGACATGGCGTCCTGGTATCATTGATATCATAACCAGCCAACGTAGCTATCCAGGGCTTTTGGGCCTACCACACATCCGTTTCGTGATCCACATCTATTGTTTTTCCTCCCTTTTTTCTATTTTTGCAAGACATGAACCTGTGAATTATCCTTGCATACCAAACCCGGGCTCAATGCCGGCTTGCCTCAGGGCTTTGGCTCGCCGTGAGTCTACTTCCTTCCTCTCTGCTTTTTGTGACGCTGCCAACGCCCTGACTTGGTCTTCCTCGGCAAACTTGGCACCTCTGGGATATTCTTCTCGGTCGAGGTCGACGGTTGCGCATATGGTGACGTTCTCACCTCTTACAGTCATGACGCCCGGCAGTTTGACGTCGTTTATCAGCCATCGGGGAACCGAGGAATCAGAAGAAGGGGTAGCTTCTGGGTTGCGTGCTGCTATCCGCTCGTAGCATTCTGTGAGAACAAGGTTTGCTGGGGGTGGTCAGCCGACGTGGGACGGGAGAGGAGCGGGCTGGTAGACGTGGACATACCAAATTGGTCGTACGAACGTAGAATGCCAATGTACTCTTTCTCGTCACGGAGTAATACATCAACCTTCTCTGTACAGTGTCAACGTGCTGTCCCAGAGTACGCCATGCAAAAGTGTGCCCATACTGTCCACCATGTCTAGCAGCATAGCCGATGTCAAGAAGGCTTGCGGCGGTAGGTCGACGGGGAGGATCGGCTGGGGAACGGGCCCGCGCGCTCCGCCGAGTACATTGAGTCCATGTGGTTGTTGCTGCTGTGACGGTGGTGGTGGCGTGGCACTGTATACGCCCTCGTAACCTGTCGTGATGCATTAGCATTGCGCCGTGCAGCGTTTCGAGGGCGGATGAACCTCACCCATACCTGGCGACGGCCCGCGAGGAAGCTCAGAGATTTGCGGCTGCAGTTGGCCGGGCGCTTGCATGGAGCGCTGAAGCATGGCGTTGAAGTCTGGGCCAGCGGCCGCGGGGCCTCTGGGCGGCTGGTGGTTATTGAAGGCCATGACGGGGGGATTGCTCAATGCAGCAAGGGTGGTGTTTCTGGTGAATGATTTAGCGGTTGCGGGAAGGCGATGGGTAGGGAGCTATCATGGCGAGGTGTTGGAATGTTGCTTTGCGCACTCACCTTGGCTGTTTACGTAGTTGAGGCTGCCCGAAATCGCCAACGGTTCGCGTATGCCAAGCCCACACTAGTCATGGGCAAGAGGTTGCGCTGCTCGTCACTAGATTGTTCAACACTCCTGTATTGAAGCAGTTCCTACGTCTCGATATGTCTCGTCTTCTGCTAGATGAGTGTATTGTATCACAAAACTCGAAAAATCGTTTGCTCTCAATGTCCATTGGCACGACCACCTATGGCTGCTCATAACTCAATGCAACATTCGACACCAACAGTACCATGTGCTAAGGCAGCAAATTCTTGAACAAGATTAAGTAACAGGCAGTCAAAGAAATATAGCAATGCACGACAGGTCCATTCTGCTCTTCATCATAGGTCGTGGAAGCTCCATCCAAGGATCTTTCCTATATCGTTTCTTGTTTGTTTCTGTCTTTCCGTTCGTCTGTTTGTTGCACTAAGTACTTAGGTAAGTACAACATCATGCGACCAGACTTATCTTGACGGCGTGCGCTACAACCCCTTCCATCCCAACACCACGGCAAGCTACCCCGCGTTCACATTGCAAACACTCATGGCTGCCATGTTCAACGTATTCAAAAACAAATGGTTTAATCCACCAAAAGAGGTCCACGACGACTACACCGATAGAAACATCATCGTAACTGGTGCGACATCTGGCATCGGAAAAGAGGCAGTCTTCAAGTTTGCGAGACTGGGGGCTGCCAAAGTCATCATAGCAGCTCGAGACCTGGAGAAGGGAGAGTCAACCAAGGCTGCTTTAGAAGCTCGGCTGGGGCGGAAGGACCAACTCGAAGTCTGGAAGCTGGATATGATGCTATACGATAGTGTGGAAGCCTTTGCAAACCGCGCAAGCGAGCTCGAGCACCTCGACATAGCTGTTTTAAATGCTGGCACTCGCCGAGTCGCATTCCACCAGTCGACCTATGGTTGGGAAGAGGACATTCAGATCAACACACTCTCTACGACCCTCTTGGCTATTCTACTTTTGCCGAAGCTCAAACAGTCCAAACAGCGCACGGGCAGAATCCCAGTCCTCGAGTTTGTCAATTCCGGCCTCCACCAGAAAGCTGTGGTTGCGCCAGAAGTCCGCCATGAACCTAGCGTGCTCGATCATTACAATAAAAAGGAGAATCAGAAGGAAGGAAGCCAGTATAGCTTCTCCAAAGTCTTCCTCATGTACGCCACAATGAAACTCGCCGACGACATATCTTCCGGCGACGTCATCGTGACGAGCGTCTGTCCCGGCTGGGTTGATACGAGCCTAGGTCGAGATCATTTCTTTCCTGGTGTGCACGTTGTGGCCTTCTTGTTCATTCTCTTGTTTATGCGATCACCGTCCCAGGGGGCGAACACGATCCTGAGCGGGACCACGCAGGGAGAGAGAGCACATGGTCGATTTTGGCAGCACGACAAGTTCCAGCCAACTCCGCCCAGTCTGCAAGGCGCCGATATGAATGAACTGAGGATGAGAATGTGGGACGAGATTGTAGCTGCACTGCAGAGAGACGTGCCAAATGTTACAAAGGCCATAGATATTGCGTTGTCAAAGCCGTAAGGATGTTCCAACGACAAAATGCACACCCACCAGCTTCGGACCAAGCGCCCATGAGACAAATACATATTGCATTATTGCACATGTCAGAATTTCGCCAACATGATTAGACGGCTGGATATTCTTCTGCACATAGCCTCGTAAGACAGATAGCATCTGTTCCTGAATCTTATCTTAGGTGTGGCTGCGTGGACGGGGGGCTGAACCACGCGATCTCCATGCACCTCCACAAATGACGTCGTGCTCCTGAATTCAAGCATCAGCAACGCCTTAGAACATGCGGCGAGTGTTGCCAGCAGCGCTGCACGCGTCAACTCGACCTAGATAGACACACAAAGGGTAGTTACGGCCGTTTAGTCGGCTGCCGGTAGATGCCCAACCTGCCCTTCCGCCGTAAGCCCTCTGCCCACGGCCGCGACTCCATCCTCCGCTTCCTCTTCTCCCGGACGCGAGCCCGCGCGCGTATTCACCTCTCTAAGCTCCGCCACGAGACATTTCCGTCGCTCAAGCACCGGGCTCAGTCACGCATATACAGATACCTGGTTTATCGCCAGTCCCTCGGGCTCCGAGGCAAGCCGAGCATTGCCCAGCGCCTGCGAGGCTATACTCGACGCCTGGCTGGCAGCAGTTACCTCGAAGATGCTGCGAGAGTGCGACGGCAGCAGATAGCGAAGCACCAGGGTGACAAGGCGTCGACAGACTCTACAATGTCGTATCAAGAGAGCTATGAAGCACGAGAGCCGGGGTCGCGGAGACGAAAGCTGGCCGGCTATCTGAAGGCGGCGAACGAGCTCAGGCAGAGCTATACGCAGCAATACACCTCGAACTGGAGCAACCGGGAGGCACAATACGACTATGAGGACGACACGCCAGGGGGGTTCCCCGACGCAGCCGTCGTCAGGAGCGGTCGCGAGGAAATGGTTCTGTTCCCCAGTTATGCCCGCAGACACGTCAAGAGGAAGCCAGAAGCACAGACAGCGACAATGCAACAAGCGGGTGGTCAAGGGCGGGATACACACGAATCCAATAACTCAGGAGATGCCGACTTCTGGAGAGAGCAGTGGAACAATTACGAGGACGACAATGCAGTAGTAGATGTCGACGTTCGTGGTTGGATATACTCGCCACACAAGGGGCCCATGACGAGGAAACAGAGGCTCTTCATTGGGCTTGCACGGCAGCTGGTTGGCGTGCAGGCGCCTCCGCAAACCTCGGGCTCGTCTGCAGAGAGTAGCCGGGACACAAGCCCACAGCGACATGGCTTCCGGGAGCGAGCCCACCTGCGCGATGCTCAACAAGACGAAGCAATCGCTGCTAGAGAAGCCGAGGAAATTCTACGTAGAGGAGAAAGCGAGGCAAGGGCCGCTGCACGCGGTGCCTACAGTGAGAAGCCTGTTCGGCAAAATAACGATACAGATCTCTACCAGACGGAAAGTGGCAACGTTATCCGACCCAACAATGACAGAGTCCACCGGTTAGCCCACAGCACATCGCAGGATTCAATGCGAAGTGAGGCTAGCATCAAGCCCCTGCAGAAACGCAGCTCTTGGAATCAGCCTTCTGAGATGAGTCCGACGGAGCTTGTCGAGGCTAATGCGCGCCTCATGGCTCGATTACGACACTTTCTTGCCATACCCATGGCGAACACACCTATCAGTGTCTTCTTCTACAACGAATCCATCTCAAAGCAGCGGACAGTGTACACGGACGCTGCAGGACACTTTAGCATAAGCGCGGCGTTGGACTTTGTACCCACACACGTACGCATCTTAGCATCTGAAAAGCTGTCAGCAACAGAGGAAGTCTTAGTTACTGCTTCGCAGGGTATCAGCGTAATAAGTGACATCGACGACACCATCAAGCACTCCGCCATTGGTAGTGGTGCCCGCGAAATTTTCCGTAATGTCTTCATTCGCGATCTCGTCGATCTTACCATCGACGGTGTCAGAGAGTGGTACAACAAAATGGCAGAAATGGGAGTGAAGTTCCACTACGTCTCCAACTCACCCTGGCAGCTATATCCCGTCATATCAAAATACTTTTCGCTGGCTGGACTACCGCCCGGTTCGTTCCATTTGAAGCAGTATAGCGGCATGTTGCAGGGCATCTTTGAACCTGTGGCCGAGAGAAAGAAGGTTACCCTCGATAAGATTGCTAGAGATTTTCCAGAGCGCAACTTCATCTTGATCGGAGATAGCGGCGAGGCTGATCTCGAGGTATATACTGATTTTGTCCTTGAGAACCCTGGACGAGTGGTTGCAGTGTTCATTCGCGACGTCACCACAACGGAAAGTCCAGGATTCTTCGACTCCTCAATGGGTCCTTCGTCAGGCAGCCGCTCTTCATCTCCACCGCCAGCGCAAGCTGCTGGTGGAGACAGCTCAGCTGCCTTGAGTAAGGCTCGTTCATTTTCCGAAGAAAACGATCCCGAACTCAAGGCCGCAATTGCAGCATCATTACGCGATATGGATACAGAGAACAACAAACGTGCTAAATCACTCTTCCAACAATTGAACCAAGATCAACAGCCAAAGCTTCCAGCGAGAAGGCCTTCTCTGCAGGGTGCCTCTCAGCAGAAATCAGCACCAAGTCTGATAGATCTGTCGTCCGATGATGACATAGAAGAATCGCCTGTACTGAAAAGATTCAACTCGGAAACCAGAGCCGACAACGAGAGACACCGTGAGTCAGTCGCATCGACTGCTAGTACGAAGTCGGCCCCTCCGCCTCCTAGAAAGCCCGTCGCCTTGAGGAGTCCCTCGAGTGAATCTACATCTCTAAAGCAAACTCCCTCCGGTTCAAAGCCACAACCACCCAAGCCCCGGTTAGCCTCGACAACTGTCAATCAATCAAGTCCACTCACACAGCAACGAAACACACCTGGGAGCGCAAACAAATCCACGCCTCCGAAGCCCCCAGTAGGCCCCAAGCCATCTATAAGGCATGAGAGCCAGGCACCAGAAGACCAACAATCTTACGCTGGCATGGCGCGTGACAAGCTATGGTCCGTCTACAGTAACCTACCTGCGATGAGGTCAACAGATGCGCCCAGCTCGAATGCTTCCACTCTGGAAGTCTCTGGTGTCCGAAAGGGTCCTCCTCCACCCCCGCCTCGGCGCGGAAACCGCGACATGGCTACAAACGCAGCGTCTTACGTGGGATCCAAAGCGTCTTCGGCATGGCAAAATGCGCCGTCCATACCGTACCACACCCGGCCACAAATAACTTCAGCGCAAACATCTCAGCCTTTTTCTACGGCAGCTTCACGTCAAAGCATCAATCGCACGAGCACAGGAAGCACACTTGGCGGACCTGGCGGGGAGCAGCAGCAGCAGCAGTACGGAACTAAGAAAGAAATTCTTTGGCGGCAGAGGTGGGCGCACGCTGAACAGGTGTTGAATGAGCAGGGCGTGGTGCTGAGGGCATGGCGTGTTGGAGGCGATATGATGGATGAGGCGGCGGCGATTATACGGGATGCGGAGAGGAAGTTTAAGCGCGAGGAAGAGAAGCTGGACGAGAGTGTGAGGAATGATGCGCGAAATGGAGGCAACGGGAGATATGGTAGTACTATTAGGAAAGTCGATGAGAGAGAGTAAGGGGTTGTTTTTTGTAACAGAACTTTGAAAGGTGGGCGGATGGATTATTGATATTATCTCATATTATTTTTTTCGTTCGGTTTTCCTGTGTGCACACTCTGCAGTTTTTTGGTGGGTGTTTGGTAGTATATACACATACATACATGGGTTACAGAAGCGCAGAGCGAAGCGCGTTTCTTCAGCAGTGTTCTTAGCAAATGATATCAGAGATATTCAAAGAGAAAAAAAGAACATGTCTTTTTTCTTTACTTTTCTTTTCTCTTCTGGGTTTTCCAGGTACCCTTAGCAAAGGGACAGAAAGACTTGTTGCTACTAACTTATCACCTCCTCCCGCCCTTCCCCTTCTATTTTTTTTCAAAGTAGAAATATTTCTCTCTCTATCATGAGTGTTTTTATTTGTTTTATTTAGTTCATTCATTCATGAGGTAGAAACAGCAAGGCTGGGAAAGAGGCAAAGAAAGCCTAGTTCATTAGGCTAGGTAGCTAGGTAGCGGTGGGGGGTCAAAGTGGTGATGTCATATTTCCCTAATTGCGCACCGGACCTTGTTTTGGGAGGAGGGAAGCACATGGTCGCTTTTAGCGAAAAAAGGGGGGAGGTTGGGGGATGATCAGCGTTTTTTTAAAGAGGAATAAAAAGATGCGGGGGATTCGTTGCGTGGCTTGTTTTGTTATTTACATGTACCTCGGGGATTATTTTTCTTGGTCGCTGGTTTGAGTGATTGAGTGATTGATTGGGATACTACGCGTGTGGTGTTATTTACGTTTGCTCGTCCTCCTCGTTATTCTTCTTATCTACGAGAAAATGTATGTCAGGTTTTTCTTTCCCCCTCACTTGTCTTTCTCGCTTCGTGGGCATGGGAAGGAGATGGAGGGGTGAGTTTTTTCTTCTTGAACTTGGCTGACTGTGCGACTAGGCCATCTAGTAAGGGCAAACCCACGGATCCCAAGTTGAGGGAGAGAGTCAAGGAGGAAGTTAAGCAGGAGACGAATAAAGATGGTGGAGGGAAGGGAGAATGGAGTGCGTGGAAGGTAGGATCCTTTCCTCCGCGTGTGTCTTTCTGCGTGTATAAACATCTCGTCTATATTTGTCCTGCTTTGTTGGGTCGCTCACATATACGGGAGTTTGTGTAGATGCAGATGCTAACATGGACATGCTAGGCGAGCAAATTAGCAAAAGAGTATGAGAAGAAAGGAGGAGGGTATGAGAATGAAGCTGGGAGCAAGAACGAGCCCAAGAAAGGGGTGCCACAGCAGAAGTCTACGGGAAAGAAGAAGGCTGAGGAGAAGGAAGATAAAAAGGAAGAAGGAGAAGGAGATGAGAAAGAGGGAGATGGCGAAAAAGACGAAAACGCCGAGTCTGCGCAAGATGACGAAAACAAGGAGGACGAGGACGCGCCTCCAAGCGCACAAAAACAAGAGGTAAAAGCCAACACCGGAGCGAAGAAAACAGGTGGTGCAAAGGCTAGTGCGAAGAATGACACAAAGAGTGCTGGAGCGAAGAAAGGAGATACGAAAGTGTTGAAAGGGAAGGGAAAAGAGAGGACAGAAGGGACGAGAAAATCTGCCAGAGTGGCTGCTGGGAAGAGAAAGACATATGATGACGAGGGTGACGACGATAATGACAAGGAGGAAGAGAAGAAGACAGCAAAGCCTAGGACGAAGAAGAGTAAATCTTGAGCAAGGAGCAGGTGGTCAGTGATATTTTTCTCTTATGTGTACGTTTGATTCAAGGCCATAGGCGTCAGGTTGGGCAGCATTTTCTTCGATATGTAATGAAGCTGCATGCCCTCTTTCTCTTGTGCTCTCTCTTGAGCAGGCACCCTATTAGCCTATCTCCCGTCCACATACCCCTATGATACCTGCTGATTCATAGCATAAGCAGGCGGAGATAACCACCCCGGGGGTTTTTTCTTATTTCCAAGAACATGGGTGACGTGCATGTGTGTCTGTGTGTGCACTCGATGATCTAGTTTAAACCCGATGCACTGGTTCAGCGTCTGTATACACATACAAGCCCAATTTTTTGTTTTTGAACCGAGGGATTTGACCTAAGGCTGTGCTTGCATTTGCCCTGGCTGCATTTGCCCTGGCTAAACGGCAAAACGATACAAATCTCGGTAGCGATCATGTGTGGGAGATAAGCAGTACCAAAGTGGTGAGAGCACACTACCACCACGTGCTTGATGGCAGGGTTTGGCTGGGTCTTAACGTGGCTGCAGATCGCCAAGGCTATCTCACACCGATGTCGAAGAGCTTGTGACGATGGTCGTTGCCGTGTTCTCGAAAAAGGCTGTACTGGTGGCCTGGGGTCCTCTCAGGCGTCAGTGACATCACTGTGTCAGCGCGGCGCTCACGTGCCTGCTTTGAAGAGATGTCGGTCGGATTACAATTGTGCCGCTGCTCGAGCCATACAACAACGGGCGAGGGCGTGTTTCTTTGTTGCTATTTTTGTGGGGGTGGCCTCTTATCAGCGTGTGATGTAAAAGGAGACGTTCCTGGAATCCGGCTTTGCAACTACCGCTGCACGACGAGGCATGACGGATAGCCGCTGATACTCGGTGGGTGTTCTCTTTGCGCTCTTCTCCGTGATTGTCGCGCGTAGGATTGACCCAGACATGACGACAAAAGCTTGGGCTGGTTGGAGTCGAGGCACACGGCCGCTGTGCTGGAGACATGTAGGTACCTACTTACAGCCCGCCTCGTCTTGGCAAAACGGCGATGCAGGGACGTCAAGACCACAGCCAGACGGCCATGGCAGACAGCAACAACAAGCACAGGCTGATGGCAGGGAGAAACGGGCTTTTTGGTGTGCAACCAAAGACGAGACAAGTGCTCCGGGTGGTCCCTAGACAAGCGGGTTTGCGGGGAGATGCAGCCCTAACGGAAACTAAGGCATGCATGGCACTGACACCCAGAAGCCGTCCGGTCCCAAGGTTCTCGGCCTGCCGCCGTGGCAGACTCCTTAAGCCTTTGCTACCGTCGAGTACTGAGCGCAACGATCTACTGCCTAAGCTCCGCTTTATGGCTCAGGCGGCCGCCTTCCCCTGCTCCAACCCATCCTAGCCAGCATCGCCAGCATCGCCAGGCGATCGAGGAACCAGTCTTCCCGCGACTCCTCTCTTGAACGCCCCTACGCTGTCAGCCCCAGCCCTCCATGTCTGCCGCCAGCTCGCAATACAGGAATGCCGCCCAAACTCCAACTCACTACCACGACTATCCCACCACTGCCCACGATGCGCTGACCGGACTGGCCACCTGGCAGCAAGACGCTGTTGCTGCTGCCGCTGCCGCCGCTGCCACTGCTGTTACCCACGACTCGTACGCCATCGGCCCATCAACGGCGGCATTTCTCCACTACTCCCAGCCCGGAGTCGACTCCGCTAGTTTACATGCCCCCTCGACCTGGCCTGCTGGCTATGTGAGACAGCAGGGCCCCCACGAGTGGCAGCAGCAGCAGCAGTCCGATGAGGCGTATACAGAGCGCCCATCCGTGTCGTACTGTGACGGCGAGGGGAGCGTGCCTGTACCGCATCACCAGCTTCCCGCCGTCTCTCGCCACTACCAGCAACAGCACCACCAACACCAACACCAACACCACCATCACCATCATCAGCCAGTGCTGCACACGGAACCTGCACTGCCGATAACTGCCCACGGCCATTTCCATCCATTGCGCATCTCAGCAGTAAGTGCACACCACGGTTGTTGTGCTTTACACACGGATCGCAGCTAAGTTTTCCTAGGAGGCCCCCACCACGGTTGATCCACCATACTCGAATCATGCTCAAAAGCTACCCCCAGTCCCATCACCATCACATCCTCATCCCCAGGCAGTCTTGCTGCACACAAGCCATGAACCCCAGCAGCCATTACACCATGTTGCTACTGCTGCTGCTTGGGCAAGCCATGCCCAGTACCCAGATCACCCCAGCGACCCCATTGCTTCCACTCTGCCAGGGACCCGACATGACAGCACCATCACCACTACTCCATGGGCCGTGGTTGAGCCAGGCGACCCTCCAAGTGCCCCTGCCATTTACGAGCGACCTTCCAACTTAGCACAGGAATGGCCCATCGCGGAAGCACCCACTGATCACCAACTCTACGCCCCACAGCCTACTCCTGTAGAGCACATGGACCGAGCTAACACACAGTTGCTAGCTCATCATAGGCCACCGCCCAAGAAGAAAGTGGCCAAGGTGCCTTCGTCGTTTGTAGAGCGGCAGGAGAAGTTGAAGGTGTCCAAGCGGAAAGGTCCTCTTCAAGAGAGGCAGAGGGAGAAGACGCATACCATGCGCAAAACCAAACGCATATGCGTCCGTTGCAGGTTCTACAAGTCTGGTGTATGTGTCCATGTTCCTTGTGTGCCCTCTCTAGGTTAACGCATCTAGTGTGACGAGGGAGACCCGTGTGAAAAGTGCGAAAAGATTACTGGCCACGCCAGGTCCTTTCGTGAACCGTGCTACCGAGAACACCTCGAAGACACGAGTCTCATCCGACGCTGTACGTCTTCGTAGCCAACTTGTCATGATCAATTGCTCACTACACAACAGGCAATGGCCGTGAACACCAGGAAGAGGCCGAGTTTCTGGGTTACGACTGGATACACAACAGTCAGTTGTACGAGATGGAAATCATCTGGAACCTCCCTGCCTATGGCCCCATACCGAATGCGCAGCCTTTGCGCATCGCCTTCCGTCCCTATAGCCCAAAACGTGGCCCGCTCGACGTTGCCACGTCTGTTTGGTCGAACAGAGAGGGACAAGTGCCTACAGTTGAACAACCCGCCTACGCTGTATACGACACGGCGAACCTCGTCGTGACTGTGGAAAGGTACTTCTCCAGCCTTCAGCCTGCCATTGAAGAGTGGATCTTTGCTCGTATTAGCCCCGACGAAATCGCCTACAGCACCTACCGAGAGGTGATACGCATGCGGAGAGTAACCGGAAGCAAAGCCCTTGATTTAGCCATGCGGCTGCAGTGTCTCTCCGTGGTTTCCCAGGGCTATGGCTCCGTCGTCTCACCCAACATACCCGGAATACGTGAATATGATTTTTCAAGGCTAGGCCACAGCGACTATGAGGCATATGACCGAAGATCTTGCGATCGTCCGCTCCCTGGCGCAATCACTCACCAGATGGATGTCGCTGCTGTCAAATACCTGCGGAAGCTGGAGAAGCTGTTCGTTAAGGAACTAGCCGCATTGATCTTCAAGCCTAAGATCAAGCCGTGGTACGAGCTGTTCCTAACATTCTATGTCATCTTCTGGAACCTCGAGTACATTCATCACGGAGCCCAGGACTACATCAAGTCGAAGAATGGCACAGTAAGTTTCTCGCCATCCATATTACGTTGCTTTTTCCAATCCATTTTCTTTTCTTTTCTTTTTCGCTGATCTTGTCACTAGTTGCTGGAGAATCAGGTCAGCAATGTAGTCACAACGCAGATCAAAAAATGGGAGTTTGCCTTCCCAGTCCTTCTCTACCATTGGCGCTGCATTCTCCGAGGTTACTCGCCATTCAAATTAGCGCGTGACAACCCGGCTGAGTTGCGCGAACGTGGACATATTGACGCAGAAGGTTTCGAGTATGTGACGTTCATTGCCAATTTTTTCGATCGCAGCAATCCCGGTAAGTGATGGTCGGCCCACTCCCCTTTCCCCACTGTTGCAACAATCGGTACTAACAGGTCTCGCCTTTTTCTTAGATCGCTTTCAGCCACCACTTACCGGATTCGCCTCAGCTCATTGGTCAACTTCGAGTGAATGGATTGTCAAGCTCTTCAAAGAAGCCGGAGCGTGAGCGTGGGGTCCCCTCTTGCTCTGCCTGCTCGAGTCATTTCGACTCTATTTGTTTTTTGATACCCAGTCATGTATCGAGGAGGACCCATGAATCGGCTTCACAACTACGTCTCACAAAGCCCCGCTGCTCGACAAAAAAAACACCATTACAAGTGCTAGTTTTGCCGAGTTTCTTTTTTTTGTGGAGAGTGACGGGAAATGGGAAAAGAGTGCTGAAGTGAAGTAACTAGTGAACTCTATGATTTCCGTCGGTCTATTGCAGCCATGTAGTCTTGCTTGAACATAATGAAAGAGTGCTTCAAAATCGAACGAGAGGAAAGTCGAGAAAGGAAACAGAAAAAAAACAAGTTGCTGAAGGTGACATGGAAAAGTGAATTGCCATGACGGCAGACACATACACACACACACGCCCTACACGCCTTTTCCTGTACCCAATCAATTTCCCCATGTTTGACCGAGAGCGAAAGCGAGATGGAGAGTAAAAAAAAAAAGTAAAAAAATAAACATACGATACAGGGACGAAAGAGGGGGCTGCATAATGAATTTTTTGCCCCTCCGCCCCCTCCCCCTTCTCCACCCGCCCCTCCCTTCCTCCCTCCATCGGAGGAGAAGCAGGAGAATCTAAGTGGATATCACCATCTCTCTCTTTTCTCTTTGCGCCCAACACCACCACACGACGCATGAGCGCCGAGCAGCTACTTTAGCTCCCCCACACCACCATCACCAACACCAACCCCCAAACGTCACATCCCTTGGAGGGAGGGGGGACTGCACGTCATGCGGGTAGGTAACCTAGGGGCTTGCTCGGCCCATTTTTTTCCTTTTTAGTTTAATTTTTTTTTTTGATAAGAAAGGGTCAGACGAGGGTACAGCAAGCGAGCAAGTGAGGGAGGGAGCGACAGAAAAAAAAAGAGGCGCGATAGCCACTCCGTTTAGCCATGGCTCTCACGGCCGCTAATGATGCGCCAGGGATCGGTATCGTAGACGGGCAGATTCTGCGGTCTGCCTGGCGCAAAGGGATCGTCGAAGCTGGCGCGCGCGCTGCTGGGCTTGTCCCAGGCGTATGCGGGGTCGCGCAGGAACATGCGCAGTAGATGGCGAGAGCTTGGTGCGTTTGAGGGGTTCGTTGTCGTCGTCGCCGTCGTCGTCGTCATCGTTGCCAAGGAGGACGTGGACGTGCTGATGCTGCTGCGGTATGCGGACCGGGCGTGCATGATGGAGAGATTGTGGACGAGTTGAATATCGCCTTGGCGACGGCACAGCTGGTGGCTGTATTTTTGGGCTAGCTGTTCCACGCACGCTAGGGCGTGCTGTTGGCGGGGGGTGAGGCAGGGGAGGTGCGTGGCACGAGGGAGACTGGGGGTTCCGAGAAGGGGGGCTTTGACGAGTTGGCATATGGGGGTTCCATGCGAGAAGAAGAGGATGGGGCCATAAGAGACGTAGGGTGCGCCGTTTCTGATTCGTTCAAGTTGGGTTAGCCAAAAAGTTGTCTCCTCCTCCTCTTCTTCTTCTTCATTTGTTGGAGGGGAGGTGTGGAGGGGAGGCTCGAAAGAGGTAAATTCTCCGGTGGAGGTTTGGAGGCTGTTTTTTTTGTGGAGGCTTTTGGAGAGTGGGGAGGGAAAGAGAAGCAGACTTCTACAAAGAAGAAAAGTACAAAAGTGGAGGCGAAGAGAGAAAGAACCAAAAAAAGACAGGTGATATAGGTATGGATATAGGTGTATAGGGGGTAGATATTTCCTATTTCACCAAAAGGGATAGAAACTTACTTTTGCTTCAGTTCAAATGGCCAGTCTGGCTCTGCCAGCGTCTCTAGAACCTCCGGATCTGTTTCCAGCAGCTCGTTGTAGATCCGGGCGAAACTAACGACAAATTGCTCGCCGCCAGCGTTAGGCCCCCCATCATTGCGAACATACAGTGCAAGCACGTCACCGGAGAAGCGGTCGCTGTGGAAATCCATGGCATCCGTGACTTTTGAGCCCGCAAGCCCGATACCCCTGCATTCTACTGGTACGGGCTTCTTGGTCGCATCCAGTACGTGGCTGAGGGTCTGATTGGCGTAAGAATCGGTAGCTCGCTCCGGGCAAATGTACGAGCATACACCTGCAAAAGCAATGACTGCTTCTTCGTCATTGAAGTAGGCTGCGTCTAGACCTCGCAGTACGACGATGCCTCGGCCATGATGGATACGTTTGCTCAGTGATGTGAGTTTGCTTGCTAGGTCGGCGTTACCGAGGTCAAATGTGTCTACGCTGATATCACTGCGCGCAACCCCGGTGACTTCGGTAGAAATTTTAGTTCATACTCCACATACACATTAGTGGCTGTTTATGGCAAACTTACGCTTGAATTTTATAATCGCAGCTCTGATATCTCGGACTTCGCCGTCGCTGAGGTTTACAACATATTCGGCTGGATTGAGCTCTTTCCCTTGCCATACCATAGGGCCGGTTACCGGAGGAGGAAGCCTATCCGGTGAACTGAGGATTGACGAAGAGTTACTGTGTAGGCTCTCAAAGGAAGACCTCGTGCTGAGGGGTGGCGACAACATGGTCGATTGAGGTAATTTCTAGAAAACTAGGACTTTGCTAGTAAAAGGATGCTCCGCGTAGTCCAAGGGGTAAATGCTTGGCACCGAAGGATTGGCCGAAGTGTCAGTATAAAATTCGTGCTTGTATTGTTGGTGTTGCAGTTCAAGAGTGTGACTGCGAAGGCTCTTCTTATACTTGGCTGTCATTGATCGAAGATGGCTTTCAAGATAGGTATCCAGTGATCACTAGTTGCCCTTGTCGAGGTGTGGATGGCTATGCGGAGTGCCGGTGTGAATTTAGAGCTGACAGGCCCGCACCTGTCAAGGCGAGGCTTACATTAGATTGAACCCGCCAGTTCATTGAATCAGCGCCAACACACCTTCTGACTAGGCTCGTGCGACAAGAAAGAATCCCATGTGTATCTTTTCTGGATTGCTTGTGACCCGACGCCTGTCATGCTAATGCCTGCGGGTCAGACGTGGCAAAGAAGAAATACTCAAATGAACCCTTAGCACTCGGGTCCAAGGTTCTGGTAAAGGTAGCGGGACGTATCGAAGCCTTGCCATATGCAGGCAAGTGGTCGCCTGCCCTTGACCAACGTCTCCGTACCGCACTGACTGCTCTCGCTTGCGGCAGGGCTTCCCACGGGAAGCCATGTGGCTTCGTGTTTGCCACCCTTGTTCGGCTGTAGGACGAAGCGTCTTGTACTAATTAAAGGGTTGCAAAGGCACACGGGTTGGTGAGCATCCGCTTGCTAGGAGCAGGTACCTCTAATTGGGTAGTTGACGTGAGCCATCCATCGAAGATTCGATTTCGGTACGTAGAAAAGCCCTCTAGAAACACCGCGGATCTCAAAAAATAGGTGCGATCTCGTTGGTATCAGCCTGATACCACCGCGCTTACCGCTGGCATTTGCTCCAATCCTCCGCATCCAGTTGAAATCATGCGGCAAGTACCGTACCTTCACGCGGTCTGTCTGATTCTCCCAGTTGGAAGTGGGTGACTGTCAGCATGTGATGAGAAGGTGCTGGCAGAGGCTGATCGGAGGCTCGTTGTGCGTTTTCCTTTCCTTCTTCGAAAAGCCTCGCTACGGCTGCCAACGTCCATGGGTGCCGAGAAAGGTCCTTCATGTTACATGGAGAGCGGCATGTCGGCGGCCTGTCGGCGGCCCAGCACCCCAATGAGCATCTCTTACCACAGCCATTGTTTTGCCGAGACTTACTCAAAACAAGATAACGTGATGATGTGCCTCCGGACTGCATGGGCAGCCGTGGCCCGTGCCATGCATCTCAACTGCGAGATGCTTCGGATGCGCCCATCTGCGACCCCGTTGAGCTGCAGAGCTACTAGGGTTTACGTACGCGTGGAACGATTAGGCCTCATGCTCAAAATGAGCCGCGGAGTTCTCAGCTCACTGGGACGGTCGCCATCCGATTGGTGTGCTCCAGTTAATACCATGGTTGTTTTCCCCCCTCCCCTCATACTCTGGCCGTGCCAGCTCACGCTGTCATGGTCTCGCCTCGCACAAGCAATCTTCTTCCGGTGAACACGATACGATTTGTACGAGCATCCTGGATAGCCAAGGACGCGGCTCCTTCTCGCCAGTATCGACACCAACCCACTATCGACGGATGCGATGACGGCTATAACGAATGCGGAGAGTTGCTGCAGTGTGATTGTGCATCGACACGCAGCTCACCGCCAAATGCAACTTCGTTTTGACTGATACGGGAATCTCAGGTTTGCTACCGGCCCGTTCGCTTGTCACAAGCATACGTTTCAAGGCTAAAACGTCTCGAGAAGAGCCTACTCCACCATGCATGGCTAGGGCAGCACCCACGCCATAGCCTCATGACATGCCTCATTAAGGGAGAAGCGGCTGCATATCGCTTCAGCGCTGCATGAATGATCAGCTGGACATCCACACAGAGTGTTGTAGCGAACATGGTTCTTGCATGAAGATGCAGCTAGGCAGGCCATCATGACCTGCACCACAGCGACTGGCTCGCCACTACGCACACTGTCTTTTTCATACTCAGCCTTACGGCTCCGGTTCGAGTACATTGTTTGCGTATCTCCGGTCGGCTCTCTCGCTAGAGAGTAGGCCATGGCAGCTCAGGATAAGTCGGCGACCAGCATGTGATGGAGCAAGTCCTAGGGGCGGATGTGTGACCAAGTTGGGCGGTGGATGCGCATTTTACATGGCCAGTCCGCACAAAGAAACCAAGCGGCTTACCCATCGCTGGCCGACAACGTGATGGCGAGGCAGATTGCTAGAGCTTTGGTGGCGCTCTGGACCCAGCCATGGCGAGTAGCTATTCGATCCTTGGAACACCATGATAACAACAGCATCTCCTGACACAATAGGCTTCAGCATAATACCCGCAATGTCAGCCCAGCCGAATCCCTTTTTCTGTTGCGGCCTTGAACAAACACGGCCCAGAGACTGTATGACGGTCCATCGGTGGTTGTGGCTCAGGAGGAATATGCGTGTAAGAATTGGCCGAAGCCCGAGTTCGTACTTTCGCGTGTAATCGGCGAAGTAACTCCGACGAGGTGAATTGCGCGCCTGGCATGTCACGCGTGGATCGGCCAAGATCGCCCGCTTCGATAAAGTCGACAGCATCGTTGCTTTGCGAGCTCTGCCGTGTTGACGAGTGTGGCACAAGTCGAGGCCGGCTCCGTTCTCCGTCTTGCAGCGTGGCCTGGTGTCCAAGGCAAGTTGTGGGAGATGATGCAGTGTAGGAGAACAACAAGCCCACAGTGCCTTACTGTTGGCTGCATAACCACACGACGACATGCTCTTCCTACACTGCCAGCGCAGTCGCGAATGGCATGTTAGCAATACTCTACCAAAGAGAACAAGGCACCGTCAAGACTAGTTGATCAGCATCTGCCGCTTCGGTATACCTGACCAGTCGGACCCTCCACCGAGACGCGTCTGTGAATACCCGCCGAGGTCCTTCGGGCAGGGCTGGTGGATACAGTAAGTACATACGGAGAGTGGCGCCGACAACGATGGCTGCAGCGACCCGGCGTTCTGGCAAACGACGTCTTTGTTTCCAGGAGCTCCCACGACGCGACTAATGCTGATCGGTGAGCGGAACCTGAAATGAAACACGAGGTTAGGGCAGGGGTACTAAAAAGAATTACTCACATCCATCCGCCGCTGTCACTGCGCAGAGCGCCACTCAGTGCAGCCGCTATGTGCCAGAAAAAAAACAAAGAGAGGAGTTGGGTTAGACTTCAGGCCGACTCTGCCTGGCTGCGACGGCTTCTTGTCCACATCCGCGACAGTTTCGTCATGGCAACCTATCAGCGTGCCTTGCCGTCCGGTAAGCGATTCTCTAATGCACGTCACACACATGCCAGGGCTAGTTGCAACGTGTGTCCTTAGTCATGGGCCGACTAGGGGGGGCTGCCCTCGACTGCCGTCCTGTGGGGGACGCATCAACATACTATGACCTGAACTTATCGCTCCTTCGCCCCGACTCTGCGTGGGGAAATACTCGTGCTGCTGCCAGGATGCTTTTCAGATCTGCACGCTTGAGGCCCTCCCCTACCCTGACATGCCGTATGTATGTATGTATGTATGGCTTAGTACCAACTTTTAGGCCAGCCTAGACCCCCTGTCTGCATACATAGAGTTTATCGCCCATACAGCGCAGCAGCTCAGTGAATGTCGTTAATGGCTTGCGTACGGAGACACTTGCTTATAGGAACATACCTCCCCCCCTGATTCTAGGTGGAGCTGAAACCGCGTTACTGCAACTATGGGCCCAGAATTGTGCTTTTATTGTATGGTCAGGTCTCCAGGCTTTAGGCTTCCTCAACACCTGCGTCCACCTCGGCTCTCTTGCGTGTTAATCACACGCCTGCAGATTTCAAGTTTCAGCTGCCTTGTTTCGGCTGCATATCGACTCCACTTGCTGGAAACCCTGTGGAGAGAAAGGAATATCCAACCGAGCTACTAACAGCCGTAGTCGTCCCTTCACAGTACAGGAAACAGAGCGATCAGACAAATCATACAACGAGGAGTTTATGCAACTATCCTAAGCTTAGGTGATATGGGTTGCGTCACGTGAAAGAAGAATAAGTGTCACAGCCCACTGACCGCTCCTTCATCTGGCTTCCTTTGACATTGCTCGAGAACATGAAGATGATTCTGACAAAGGCTTGTTCGATATGGAAGGGAGATAGGCAATAGCTTATGTACACGTGTCAAATGGAGCCACCAACTGTAGCTGACGTCTGTATGGAAAACCGAATACGGTGTTAATGTGCTCATGCACAGTCACTGCTCTAGAACATTGCCAAGCCTTGCATGCTCACCATGGATGAGTACATGTACGATTACAAGTAACAAATAGTGAGGCTCACTGCAGAAAACTCCCACTACAAACACTTGCTTGGATGATTGACGATGCACTGGTGCGACTCAATTCAAATCCATACACGAAACTCCACCAATCCACCTGAACAGTACTAAGAAGCAACACGTTCGATTTGCCGAAGCTATGTTATCGGTTGGTGCCTGCGTAGAAAATCCTTAGCGCTGTCGTATGTCCTGACATTTCCTCGACCGCGCTAGCCTCCCTATTGTAAGCCAAACCAGAATTCGTCCGGACATGTCACATAACATCTAACACGAGACCGAAGGTACTAAGCTCATGCATATTCTTCATGTTGTACCTATGCCAGCCTGATTGTGGCGTACCCTGTCCAACTTCGCAAGAAATTTCCATATTTGTAATCCCACCACGTGCTTCATGAACCCCAACAGAACCTTCGAAGCCCTCGGCCGATTCCCCTTGAAATCTCATTGCGAACAGTTTTCGTAGCCATCCAGGCACTCAAAGAATCCAAGAGGTGAATTCGAGTCTAACAGTACACATCCTTAAACATTATAACCCAAAAGCCTTTTCTGGAGCGCATAACATAGGAAAATCAAGAGCGTCTAGATATACATATGGGCGGGACATTTACGTCTGCCAAGTCCACATTGACAAGCGGCTAAATATGAGGTCGGTGGAACGAGGACAAGTGTAAGCAAAGCTTCTTACCTGCATTTCCATTAATGCCCGAGAAAGACAAGCTTACCCAACAGACGCCCTCCCCCCTTCACTCACCGGTTGCCCCTCGCGCCTACTTCGCGTACAGTGCATGACTTGCAGCTTATGGCGCAAGGCGTGCGTAAATCATCTAATCCAACATAAACGAGGGTGCGTGGGATCAGACGTAGAATGACGTGCATGTGCATATGATCAGGCAACATAGCGCAGGATATGACCCAACATGGCTGCGCAGATGACGAGTTGGGGGCAAGGGAGCCGGGCGGGAATAAAAGAACGCGAGGGCTTTCTTTACAATCGTTACACGGCGCAAAAAGATAAAGCATACTGCATGAGCGGGAGAAATAGTCAAATGGAGTATATCGTCCCGTTGGTGGAGTGATCAACTGCTGCCAAGCCTTGTAGTGGACCTCGGATCTATATACCACACGATAACTAAGAGTAACCCACACACGGCTCATGGCAAAGCCCCTCTTTTTGTGCTCCGTGAACCAGGCATGAGGAAACGAAATAGCAAACGGGTAATGAAGTTGCCTGATTTCTTAGCATACCTTTCACCCACGTATTGCAGTCACTTCGATGAACTATCGGCGATAAAATCAAAAAAGACACGATACAGGATAATACCGGCAAGAGAGAAGAAGGATACCCCTCTCGTTTCTTTTGATTCTAAAGAAAAAGCACTGACACGACAGTGAGAACAAGGTAACAACAAGGAGCACACCTCAAAGCAAAAAAAAAAAGGCAACTTAAGAAGAAAACCCAGACTCGAATATCTGATATCTTTACTGAAAAGCAGATCGCCGACATACTGCCAAACCCTCTATACGACGAGAAAAAAAAATAGCAAGAAAAAACACACCAATAACGCCCAATCACCAACACTGCTCTCCTACTCTCATCACCCCCATCAACGCCATATTCAAACTCAAATTTTCCCAACCCCCCTCCTATGTCATTTCTTCAAAAGCACCTCCTCACCTCACAGGCGGCTGCACCCAATGCCTCAACATCTGCGCCACCGCCCAATTCCACTCATTCACAAACGCCTGAGTCAGCTGCGAGACCTGCTCGGCAGTCGGCGTGTGTCCCGCCCACATAGTCGGCTGCGAAGCCTGGTAGCGAGCATAATATGGGACAAGTTGACTGTTTAAATTGCAATCAGAAAAACAGGCATCATCAATTGTTTCTTATTGAATGACAGGGAGGAGGAGGAGGAGGAGGAGGAGGAGGGAGAAGGAGCTCGAAAGAGAGAAGAGGGGAAGAAACATACTCATTTTGTATCTTGCTCAGGACGAGCCAGCACAGGTTCCATGAGCGATTACTTGCTGGGTCTGTATAAACGCGGCGTTTGGCTTCATCGAGGCAGTCGGAACTGTTGTGTTTCCCGTTTGGTTAGCGAGTTGGACATGGCTAATGTTATTTCTTTTCTTTTTGTTGCAGTGTTGAATTATTGGATATATGTGCCCAGTATGGTTAGTAGAGTAGAGGGGGATAGCTTACCTAAAGGGATAGTTCCGAGTTAGTCCACGTAGCTCCGTTAGTAGGCCGTGGGAATCAACGTAGTAGGACCCTGGTATCAAGAAGACAAAACATCGTTAATCATTTCTCTGTGCACTCGCATCTTAGCATGTGGATGGGTTGCTAGCTTACATGCTAATGTCATTGGCTCGGTGCAGTCTGGGGTTCCAAGCACTGCAAAGGCCTTTTCGATGTGGCGGAGCTCGACTATTGTGTTGATTTGGTGGGTCCGCAGCGCTTGGATGTATTTCTCCTTCTCTGCCTACATGTTGTTAGATGTATGTGGCGGAGAAACCTGGTAAAGTGCATTGGAAAATGATGGCTGGGAAGGCTCAAAACATACAGTTGTGATTCTTCGAGTTGAAGACATTGTGAGAAAATTTGGTACGCGGTATTTGCGGGCTGGTGGGTTGCTAAACTCCTTTGATTCACTCTCTTTTGGATATTCTGAGTGCTTTTTCATGCAATGTTAGGGAAAAAAATTGAATGAGTGGCCCACGTTAGGAAGCTGTCCGATGAGATGGAGAGAGGAGTAGATCTTGCACAATCTTGTTACTGAACTGTGTGACGCAGTTGAAGTGGAAAAGAACCTCATTATATAAGAAAGCTCCTGTCTTGCTACCTTTCAAAGGATGACGCCTAAAGCCAGGGTGTTGCTGTGTAGAGGCTCAGCTCGAGCAAGATGGAAGAGGAAATTCTACAAAGTTGAATTCGAAGACCTGGTCCGTCCGGCCAAGCCATATGGTCATGAAGCCATACGGTGTTCTCAGAGGCCAGAACTTGAATGATGAAGCCAGCTAGGCAAGGTCCAGTGGAGAGGTATCAAGTAAGATTTTAACTTCCGTGAAGCAAAAATGGTCAGACTCATCGCCTTGAGAAACACCCGTGCGTTAGGATCGAAGAGATGACCATGTTTTGGGAAACAATGATGGAGTAATCAGCTTGTATGAACGCCCTTTTCTTCGTCAAACACAGATGCTATCGTCAGATTGCAGGCTATGAGCAAGGATGGCCTGACTCGATGGCTAGCGGGCCGGCAGATCCAAGCCCACGTGTCGTTACGATGGATCCATGGATTCGGTACTCGTGGATCAGATGCCAGGAGCATGGGCCAATTGCTCATTCGTCCTTTGCTCAACATATTCTGATACTTGAGTGCAAAATGTATCTTATTGGTCAGGATAGCCTCCAAAGTCTAACAGTCCTTGCTAAAAAGCTGCGGAGATGAGGTCGCATCGAGCAAGCGTAACTGTATAGACCAGTGCGTAGCCCCATGGCTGCCAGCTGAAGATGCTAGTTTGAAATCGCTGTGTTATTGAGCCAGGCGCAGATGAATCGGACAGTGCGATACATGCCCGGAAGTGTGAGTTTCCGGAGCACATGCGGAGGGCTTGATGTCATGATCAGTAACTAAATCTAGGAGGTTGGTTTGAGGCTGAGGCTGAGGCTGATGATAAATGCTGATGGTCCAGGGAAGTAAATTCGGGAAGACGCCCGGACTGCCGCACAGCGACTAGTTTAGCGTGTGGCTCAGCAACGTGAACTCCAACTTCACCGCTGTTCACTCTTAATTGCTGGTCAATTTGAAGGTATTCGCATGGCCATGTACCGATTGACTTGTTTCTGAAACCTCGCAAATGCGCTTGTAAGCAAGTTTTTGCAATGTGCACTGTGACGGGAAATCTTCTTTGCTCAAGATGAGGGTACATTGTTCGTCTTACTAGCCACAGTTATCATCGCGACCGGAACCCCTACTAGCCGATGTTAGCCTTGCACAGGGGAAGATGTTTGTGAGGCTGAGGGTGGGCGCGTCAGCAGTCCAACGTCAGAAAGAGCCTCCCTCCACACTGGCGGGTTAGTGTGCCACGTGCTACAAGAGGGATGATGCAATCTTGACTCTCCTGTCAAGACCGTATCCAGTCGTTGATTGGATATACAATACCAAGCTTTGGATGATCGTCTGCTAGAAGATATGCTTATTGCGGCTTGCCTCATCAATGGGCCGTCACAAGAGTCAGCCAGTGCTGGTTTCGGAAGGAGACCTTCTCAGAAGAAGACCTTCCTGGAAGGGTGTTTCAAAGATATGGCCAAGCACCATTCAGGACGACAAGTAATTCGAGAGCTTTGACATCGCCAGCAAGCTTGCGCTCTCTCAGCTTGAAACAACTACGTGACCAGGCATTCCCATTGTGGTATCTCAACAGTGCTCAACACAGGGTTAGGACACGCTAGGACACAAAAGTCTGGGACAAGGATCTGCATCCTCTTCAGCTGGTGTGTTGTTGGATAGCCTTTGTCCCTTGGGAAAGCTGCAATGCCGATCAACAGCTCTAATCCGTCTTCACAGTTGTCTCGGAACAGAGCATGTCTCAAGTGAGTTACTTTCCTGACGCTCACAAATGCCTTTCAGTATCAGCTCAATCATTTGTCCAAGGTCCGCAGGCAGCAATAGAGAAAGAGGCAGCACGAATTGGCTCGTGAAGATTCATGTTGATCGATTCTTTTACATGAGCGGGCAGATAATCTTTCGACTCTGCAATGCCTTGGAAGTCATCATCCACCTATCGCACCTAGACGCCCAGCGCAGGACAGTCTATATGCTCAGCGCCATGATGGAGTTTACGATGTCGTTGTCGTTCTCCTTGAGAGCCTTGACAGCCTTCTTCCGGGAGACGCTGGCCTGCTGCATGACGAGCTCGATGTCCTTGGTCTCGAGGCCAGAGTCGTCAATCTCCTCGTCATCATCCTCTTCCTCCTCTTCCTCCTTCTTGTCCTCGACAGCCTTGCCCTTGCCCTTGCCCTCCTCGTCGCCGTGGTCGTGGCCAGCGTGGTCGTGGGATTGGGCCTCGGCTTGAGCGAGCTGCTGAGCGGCAGAGGCTTGAGCCTGCGAGTTCAAGTCCTCGATCTTGGCCTCACCGAAGATGCTGGTGCGGGGTCAGTAGGTGGGATGACAACTGAGGGGCAGTGAACTAACATCCAGGTGTTGCTTGAGGGAGACTTGTAAACGTCGGGCTGGTTGATGACGAACAGGATCTAGGTGGTTGTTAGCTCCAATTCTACAGGAGTGACTTTGCCCGCATCTATTGTTTGTTGATGGCAGGTTTCCATAACCACCACCACTACCACCATCACCACCAATTGTCCCATGGGCACTCACGTTCTTCGGTCGGCGCAGGGTGACGCGGGTGATGCCGTCAATGTGCTTCAGTCCCAGCTTGGCAATGGCCTTGCGAGCCTTCTTCTCGTTGCGAGAGTGGACAGCGACCGAGGAGCCCGCGGGCACGTTGACCTCGCCCTCCTCAGCCTCGGACTCGTCGCTGGAGTCATCCTCCTCGATCTGGGCGTTCTTCTTCTCCGGCTCGTCGGGGATCTCTTCAATGCGTGGGTTGGCCATTTTGTCGGTGTGTGGGTGACGAGACGTGTTGGTGGTGCTGCAAGATCGAGGTTCGCCGGGTGGTGGTCGCAGCTGCCCCAAAAATGATTTGTGGGCGGTTTAGCGCGGGCAGCTCCTCTTCCCCCAAAAGTTCGCAAATGACGATTATGGCTGCCATCACAATGTCCTCGCATCAATCACAGTTTCACAGCGACAAGCCAGTTCAAAGAGGGTATCAAATTGGCAATTCTAGTTGCAGTCTTTTGTGTGTGTGTTCATGAAATTGTGGATTGGACTCTCTTGCTACATGTAGAATGCATGCGAGAGCCGAGTAAACGTTTCCCATACCGAATTGCACCATGCCAAACATTGGACTTATTCACCCGAAGCCAGGTCTTGAATTTTTGAATGCCTTTGAGGGTCGCCTTCGGAATGCTCATGAAAATGCACATCATGCCTCTCCGTCACCTGCATGCAGCGACCACCACAACGCCTGTCTCCCGACAGCATCTAGAATACCTATGCCTTTGCGCTGGCGCGGATCTTGGCAAAGGTCTTCTGGACCTCAAAGCGAGCCTGCGTGATTGTTAGCTATGACGTTTCCAGACAGCATCGATTGCACGGAACGTGATCCAGAGCCAAATCATGGCTCGTTAACAGGACAACGCCAGACGCAACGTACCTGCTTCCTCATCTTCATGACCTTGAAGCGCTCAAAGTCGTTCAGTCCCCGCCTCTTCTGCATAGCCGCACGCTTCTTTGCCCATGCGCTCTCGTCGAACTTTTGCTGGACCTTGTGCTCCTCCCACTTCTTCGCAACGTGACCGACACCGCTGGCGCGGGGAAGCTTGGGAATGACGATGGGTGTGAGGGAGAGTTTGGCAAGGGCGACCTCCTGGCGGGGGACGGGGGCCTTCTCGGAAGGACCATCGACGAGAACCTATGCTTCTGTGAGCCGCTGAATAGCAACCAAGTCCCCGGGATTCCGTACACGCTTGTGGTCAATGATCTCGACAATGGCAGCCAGGCGACCCTCGTACTGGCCCTCGTTGAAGAGGACCACACGGCCGACCTCGACCAGCCTCCAGGCGCTCGTTGTGATTTCGGCGTCACCCATTTCGTCGGTTGTGCTGCGAATGAATGTTAGACTGTATGAAGCGAGTATGTTGCAGCGTCGAGAGGCGTACTGGTCGGAAATTAGGTCGTTGGTGATGTTCTTGTCGGGAGTAAAGGCAATGTTCGACACAATCGAAAATCCAAGTGCGCCGACGGGGCCGTGCACAAGCGAAGCCCGGCTTGGCACGAGCAGAAAAACGCAACCGCGACCGCGACTTGCTTCCTCACCATTGGACTCGACACCAACAACACAACGACAACAAACCCGTTGCAGCCTTGTGCAATGTATTTATTGCGCCTGCATTGTACGCCTAGAACAGGGTCTCTGCGATGGATCAGACTGCACGCTCTTCCGACAAACTAATCTGCCCGTTCATTCACCTGCAAACTAACTGCAGCTGCGACTTGGCTCGATAGCTCCACTGGTATGTCTCCATCCGCCACAACCCTCTTCCCCATCCAAGGATGACATAATTTGCGATTGAGCCTGTCGTCGGAGACCCTCGCCGGGGTCTCTTAACGGCGGCGGGCTTATGATATTCAATTTCTTACATATTCTGAGTTTGCTTCACGCATGCACCTAGCTTCATCATGTCGACGCGCTAGAGAGCCTAAGCTGACTTTGAAAAGACTTCTAGATACCTACCTACTCCTTGCTCCACTACTTGCTTACTTGTTCACTGACTCCGAAGCCATCAGTAACCCATTCAAGGTCAGTCCAGCTTTTTTCTCATCATCACCCACCCCTTTCCAATGATTACAACATGCAATAGATAGTAGATGATTACGATGATTACTACTTTATCACCAAGATCACTGAGGAAGACTCCAACCATGCGTTTGCTTGAGATATTTGGCTTGGTACAAATAGCTAACAAGCTTGCAGATTTCATAGATGCAAAGCCATGCGCTTGTATGTCGTAGCTAGCACGGCATTTTTCAATGCTATCTACGGTCATGTATTTCATCTGGACCAGCATGGCGTGTCCAGCAGAGCTGGGATGCTGTTTCTGTACCACCTAGTATGCCGCTTCATTCAGCGGCGTTAACCATTGTGAGATGCATCACGCTATATTTGTGTGTTATCAGTAAACCTAAAGGTAGGTGCAGAAAGTAGTCGTTGATAATTATCCGCATCTGCAAACTAGCTAGTAGTATGATGACCAGCTCATCCGTCAACCATGTTGTCCTGAATCATTCTTTGCTCTGGTGTTGTTGCTCTCCTTCGTGTGATCTTCCTTCCATAGTTTCGATAGAGGTTCATCAACAATTCCCTTACAACGGGCTGAAACGCGGTTCTTGCATCAAATTTACTTCCTCCATACGGAAACGATACAATCTTGGTCCAGTCGGCGTTGTCCTCAAAGTAGAATTCCAAGTCGAACGCGTCCGCGCTCTTGAGCATATCTTTGAGCACCTCGCCCTTGTGGCCGTTGACATCCGCCCATGCCCAGAGAGCTGGGTCGTAAAAGTTGAGTGTACTTGATGTCTCCTCTGCGAGGATCTGCGCATTGAACAGTAGGTGTCGAACAATGTTCATATCACAGCCACAGTCTATGACGGCATACTGTAACATGTCCGTGGTAATGCCCTTTGGCACACCCAAGAGTACCGCCAACGCGGCAAGCGCATGCTCGTTTCCCTCTTTGATGGCCTCTCGGATACCCGTCTTGGCTACCTCTCCTGCCATACTACCTTCCCAATCGATTTCGCCGTTAAAACTCACTAGGACATAGAGCAGCGACGCCTTGTCCCCTGTCCAAGGCCCATGCAGCAGTTTCTCTGGAATAGCGAAGCCGCGTGCGAAACCCAGATATGGTATCTTGGTAAACTTGAACGGCCACAGTCCGTCAAAGTACGATACATCGGGGATAGCAACGCCAGTGGCTGCCCATGCCTTGCCGCGTAATTTGATCATGGCCTCGTGCGCACGCCGCACGTAGGCTAGGAAAAAGTCGTAGGTAAAGAAGCGACAGGACATGATGTCCGACTGCAGAGCGGCGTCACTGGTCACTTTGCGATCTCGGTAGACAGTGCGGTGATCGACTGTGTAGAAGAAAGACCGCATGGTAAACTCCATGGTAATAGTGCGTGACGACAGTTTTTTGCCCAAGGAGTGAGAACATCGTGGAAGTGCCATGTTCATGCTGTGCAAGAATATCATTTCCAGCAGTTCGACGGGAAGGCCTTCAAGTGTAGGCATTGCGGGCATAGCCATCCTGGGTTTGCTTTTTGCTTTTGATTTCCGAGTTCGTTTCCGTTGAGAGGTAGTAGATGAGGACAAAGCTTGAATAATTGCTGGGGGTAGATGCTTGCGCTTCTTGCCGCGGACGATAATGGGCGTGAGATCCATTGGTCTTTTTGTATGCACCGCGTCACCTGCAGGCACCAGCATACCAGCATGCATGCATCTGGGTGGATGCATCGGGAAAGGTCAGTGGCCGGTGAAGATCAGAGGTGGTGCGCCTCACCTGGTGCGTGCCCTGGTGTGGCTTTGCCGCGGCGTTGTTCCTGGCTAGCGTGGATCGTCCTTCCGCTGTTCTTCATGTCGCATAAACAAAAGACATCCGACGCAGCCTAGCACATCACGCGCACTCGCAGCGCCCCGACAGGAAGAAGAATAGAAGAAACAAAGAGAGTAGCTGGGGAAAATGCAGGTTCACGCTGTGCCAGACTCTGAGCGCGCGTTTGATTCGACAGGGAGGAAGCTGCCCTGGGCGTATGAGTTTGCGGAGTAAGTCTTTCATTTACAGTATTTATTCGATATGCATCGTTTTACACATGTGGGCGCGTCAGCAAAGAAATCTGGTCATTTTGGTCTACTTCTTCTCTCCGGTTCCGCATTATGGAAGACTCGGAATGGGACGCTCCTGTCGTTCAGTGCACGCGGCTGACATCAGACCTTGATAGCTCAGATCAAAACCAACGGCGCCTGCCTGAAGAAAAAGGTCCCTTTGGCAAAGCACGAAAACGCGGAACTTCACGAGCAAAAACACCTTTGGGCGCCAACCAAGCCGCAGACGAAGCGAAACTCCACAACCAACGCGCAATCGACGACATCTTTGGTCGCTACAAGGCAGAAGAGGACAAGAAGCGTTCAATACTATCGCGTTCCATCGCCGCACTACCTCCATCAGGCTCAGCACCGAACCTCATAGACGCCAGCAATGGACTCAATAATTCTTTCGCGGCGGGCCCATCCACAAACTCAGCTTTCATACAAGAACCAAAGGAGGTTATTCTGTACGGCTATGGTAGCGACACACAATGGGCTGCGATAGCGCATTACGAGAAGATTTCCAACGGACTTATTTACGAAGAATATGACCGCGAGCCGTTCAACCCAAAATTTGGATACAGCTTCACTTCACAACGGGCGTCGCATTACCGGTCCCTGAACAGGGCATCGTTAAGAAAAGTAAACGAGTATGTTGGAGGCGACCACTGGATCAAGGTTACATTCGATAGTGCAGAAGCGGCAGAGCGCGCATGCCACTACAGCCCGAAAAACATCCAAGGCCACACCGTCTACGCGGAAATGTATAGGGGTACCGGACCCCAAGGCGGCGATAGACCAATTCGAGCAGAAGCAGGAAGCATATCGCAAACCGCCTCACCAAACACTATATCCTCAGCTACCGTCGGCCCCCGCGGCATCAGCACATCGCAGTCCTCCGCAACCGCCTCGTCCGCCACAGCGACCGCTTCCCAGCCTGCACTACCAGCACTACATGGACACCGCGCCACGACCGACCCCGCAGCCTATATGCGCAGCACAGCCGGCTCCTTCCCCACCTACCTTGACGACATGCCCGTAGAGCCCGAGCAAAGAGAACTTCACCAAGCCCTCGATCCAAGCACCATTCCCGCACGCAGCATAACCACCGCACTGAACCCCCGCTCCCAACGCGCCACGTTGCGTCTCAAAGGCGCAAACGTCAAACCCGCCATCTTTTTGCCCCAGGAAAAGGCCTTCCTCCCTGCGAAACCCCGCTGGCAGCAGACGGTTGGCTCGTTGCCGATTATCGGCTGGGTATTTGGATCTGGTCAAGGAATCATTGGTGATCAGGTGCCGAGGAAAGAGGACGGGAGTTTTGATGTGAACGGGGCCAGTCTGTACTGGCGCGTGTGGTACATGGTGGACAATTGCTTTGGAAGTGACTTTTGTGGTGTCCGGGATGCAGAGTACGATGACTAAGTGCGACGGAGTGCATGGAGAACGACGAAGACGGAGGAAGGCTTCTGGCGAATTGGTGGTAAATACGAGCATTGGGTGGCGTTTAGGGCACTTGTACAAGCAAGTTTGTTTTCCTGTATTTGCAATGAGCGTCGGCCGGAGCAGATTGTCGATGCGGCATTGAGCCACTCAAAGTAGACTGCTGGAAGTGGTATGCAAAATGTAATATTATTTCAAGAGCTAACGCCAACGCCCGTAAGAGTATATCTAACACGCGTGTGAACATCATGCTTTCGTGCCTGTATTCAGTCAACCCCCCTTAGCAAGGGCCAAAATGTCACATGCCTTTTACGCTCTCCTCCGTCCCCTGGCCACCTTGCGATTGTCGTAGTAGTGCACCTAGACGTACTGGCTCAACCATCGGATACCCTCTCCGTATCCCTGCCTCATGACGACACTGCACATGAAGACCTCGACAGGTCGAATGCCCTCAAGCGGCACCTTGCCCTTGCCAGTTGTCTGGTAGAGACCGAGCACAGAGCGGAGCTGGTCTTCGGAGACGGCGTCGGGGTGATCAATCTTGTTGCCAAGAATGACAAAGGGAGTGTTCTTGAGCTCCTCCATGGCGAGGAGGGCATCGAGCTCGGCTTTCGACTCAGTAAGACGCTCGTGGTCTTTGGCATCGACAAGGAAGACGATGCCGGAAACTTCAGGGACTAAAGCGGAGTCAATCGAGTGCATAGGGATCGCGAAGTGTGCAAGGCGTACAGTAGTCGCGCCACAATCGTCGGGCTTGCGCGTGACCTCCAAGATCGAAGGTTGTGAACTTGACGTTTCCTATCGAGAGCTCTTCGGAGGTCGGATGCAGGGTAGGCTGGCTAGCAGGGATGTTAACCAATGGTGGAGGGATCGATCGTGGTCAACTTACAGAACGGCAACCCTGTCGTTCTTGAGCATGTGTAGCAGCCTAGATACATCAGTCGACGCTCGCGTGTCTGATCCGGTTGCCATACGTGGTCTTTCCAGCATTATCACTGCCGCGTAGTTAGCCATGCACACCTGGGTTGCAGGTATTTAGGGGTGCGTACAGTCCGAGGAAGAGGAGCTTGGCATGCTACAGATGCAATGTTAGAGTCAGTCCGATTGTGACCTTGGTGCTTATGCTCACCTTGTTCATCAGTCCAAGCGAGGACAGAACGTCCCAAACTATCGCGATACGTCAGCTTCTATTGATTCGGAACTCCAGCGAGCAATTCGTGCATAGAGAGACATCCATGTTGTATGTGGGACGGGGTATTGGTTCGCATGTGATAAGGTCGATGTGGCCATGTTCTCGGGAAACTTGAAGGCTCTCCGGCGTAAGAGTTTACGGGAAGATGGGCCCTTCAGGCAGACTTGCTGTTGTTTCCCCGCTGTCCATGTTGCATAGATATGCTTGGTTTCGATTGGGCTTCGTCCATGACGAGAGAGAAACAAGTATACTTACACCTGGCGCAAGATTAGCAAAGACACATGAAGTCATACAGGCAAGTCACTCACCAGTCAATAATCCACATGGTTGTAGGATGGGCTGAGGCGGAAGACTCTAGAGAAAAAAAAGTAGCAGTGCGGCGTTGGATGTGTATGGGAGAGGCAAAGTTGAGGGAGAGGGCCACCATGGACTGGAGGGCGGAAGTGAGCGGTGGCCCTAGCGTCGGATGCTTGGCGGCGCTGTTCCGAGCTCTCGCGAAGAACTTGGACTTGCACCCTCACGAAACCGAAACCACCGCATACCCGTCTAAATCCATCACAATGGCCGTCGGAGTACGTCAGATCCCCTCCAAGCACCCCGCCAAAGCTCTAGTCCGCCCCATTGCTGCGCCGCCGACGGGCCCCCGCCCGCAATGGCAGCCCCGAGTTGAATATCAAGAAAACTAACTTGTCCCCTCTTACAGCGCAGCGCTGCCCTCAAGCTCGACTGGACCAAGCTCGCCACGCAGCTTGGTCTCAAGGGTCAAACCGCCGCCTCCCTCCAAGCCTTCAAGAAGCGCAACGACGATGCGCGCCGCAAGCTGGCCGTCCTCTCCGAGCAGTCACAGAGCGTCGACTTTGCCTACTACCGCAGCGCCCTCAAGAACCAGGCTGTCGTCGACGACATCGAGAAGCAGTTCAACGCATTCAAGCCCCAGACGTACGACGTGGGAAGGCAGATCAAGGCCATTGAGGCTTTCGAGGCCCAGGCCGTTCAGAGCGCAGAGCAGACCAAGGCTGTCGTTGACAAGGAGTTGAGCGATCTTCAGAAGACCCTTAAGAACATCGAGGACGCCAGGCCATTCGCTGACCTCACTGTTGTACGTAGACATGACCATGGATGAGCGGGGCCGAGTATGTGTGCTAACGAATATCGCAGGACGAGGTCGCGGCTGCCCAGCCCGAGATTGACAAGCGCACCGAGCAACTTGTCTCCAAGGGCCGCTGGGCTGTTCCCGGCTACAAGGCACGTCTTCGAAACAATCACAGTCCTCCGTGCCCAAACACTAACAATCCCACAGGAGAAGTTCGGCGATCTGTCCGTGCTCTAAGCATCTTCTTTCTCTGTAGTCGAAATGTACCCCATCTGGGTTGTATTACCTACGTATTTGTGAATAGTTCCGGAGAGTGGAAATGCAATCTAGACCTTGATCACATTCATACGCAGCTCTTCGCTTCCGCTCCACTTCTGCATTTCACCATTTGGTGCAAATTGTTCAGCCATTACCATCCATTGGTCTGCGAGAGGTAGTGGCAAAACTCAGGTTAGAGGTGGCATGTCAGAAGCCCCGAGGCAATTATTCTCAGCCATGTTTGTCTTTATACTAACCGATTCATTCTGCACATCTAGCAACACTTGATACGTTTGTAGACGATCGTAATTTTTCGTATTGAACATAGTAAGTCACAATCTGTTGCTGACCGGTGGCCTCACTCCACTCTCTATAGCCTAGAAGCAGATATAGAGATTTGCAGACAGGCAAATGTTTGGTGCTTATGGAGTCAAAAACGAATCTTTTTGTTCAAATAAGTTTGCAATAGCAGTGCTATAACAAATTCTGCTCCCCTGTTAGAATTACCCACATTCGCAAATCATGCGCCCTTGGGTATGAACGAGTGAATTTCGGTAACCTTGGAGCTTTCTTTGGTATTTGGCAAAAGGCTCTATTGCACACCCAATAGCCATTAGGATATTAAGCAAACCGTGAAAGCGGATGATTGCATCGACAGAAATATCAAGCCTGTAGACGAAATGTTATCATCATATCCAACCCACGATTTCAAGCCTGCAAATCGGGCGGCAAAGTATACTGTGGACAAGAAGCCTGGTGCAAAAGTGTACAACACATACCTAGCACTTAGCCCAGAGGTAACCCCAAATCTCAACCCCACAACACCCAAACATGCACAGCTATTTTTCTTCATCTCTAACCTTACTTCCCCATTTCAGTCTCAATAAAAAAAAACCCCTAATTCCCCCGCCCCTTCTAGCCAGCGTGGCCAATCTACCCGCATCCACCTCATCTAGCTCCACTGCAACTGCCCACCGAGAACAAAACACGAAGTAAGCCCCATAATACAGCGCCGCACCACCGCCTCAATCAACCTAGTTCATCCCTCCCTAGAAACCCCACTGGAGCTAAAGCGGCAAAAAGGATGGCTCAAGATAGCGTACCGCCCAGCGGTACTCACAGTAATGTACCAAACGGTTCGATAGTCGCAGGGACAAAGTATAATTCCCCACCTAGCACTAGCGTTTAGCTAGATGCGAAGAGGGGACGATGTAGGGGCACGTGGATATGAAGAACTGGAGTCTGATAGTTTGTATTCCTTTGCATAACAACCGAGGTATCTGTTGCGCAGGGAAGGACGACGGAGTAGTTTATTTGGCGTAGTGGAAGTGACCAAGGTGATGATGAGGTTCATGCATGCAGATCTTGTGCGGAGAGAGGGTGTGAGTTTGCGGGTGCTAATCGAGTGTTGTCGAGGGCCGTTACTGGGACTTCACAGAGCAGAAGAGGGTAGAGATTGGGAATTCCATTGTTGACTATTCATTATGTTCCATCCACCATCCGTCGTTGACTTAAAGTGCTATGCTACCTTTCTGATTCGACAGGAAACGCTTTTTACTCAAACGACAAAGTACCCAGCATTATCTCGCTATTGCATTAGCTAGTTGAAGTGATGAGTCGTACATGCATACAGCTATTAAGGAACGTCGTTAGATAGAGGAGCTATCTTCCTCTAGTAGGAATGGTCTTCGTTAGGTAGTCATCAGGGCGATTGTATGCCCGAGATATGTGTTTTGCAATGTTGTTCAAGCAGTCATCTTCTTTTACAAGAAAGAGAAAAGAGCGAAGAAGCCAGCAACAAGAGCACCGAGGCTGGCGACAGTAGTGGTGGCCGCACCAGTATACTCGGGCATCGAGGGAGTGGTTGCGTTGGCAGTGTGGTTGCCAACAGGAGCGGAAGCAGGAGGGGCCGTGACTTGGGGCTGACCGTCTGAGATCTGCGTGACAGCAGGTGCAGAGGTATCAGGCGGGGAATAGGAGGACGGAGTCATAGGGGGCGCAGGGGCGGAAGCCTGAATCTGGCCATCTGAAATCTGTGTTACGGCGGGGGCGGAAGCCTGAGGTTGACCGTCGGAGATTTGACTGACGGCGGGGGCAGAAGCTTGAGGTTGACCATCGGAGATTTGGCTAACGGCGGGGGCGGAGGCCTGAGGTTGGCCGTCGGGGATTTGACTGACGGCTGGAGTAGAGGCTTGAGGCTGACCGTCGGGGATTTGGCTGACACCAGAGCCTTGTCCGTCCATAGTAGCCTGGATATGGATGGAGATGCACTGATCACCAACCGATTTGCTGTAGAGGTTGTAGAAGCCACCAGACATGCACTGATACCACATGGTGGAGCCTTTCAAAGACAAGGAGCCGTTGCTACAGAGACCGAAGCCATCAGTGTCAAGGGCGTTTTCTTGGACTGGCGCGTCGAACTGGAATCTGCAGGGAAGTTAGCGGTTGTTAAATGGGCAGGTACAACATTCATTGAGACGTACTGGTAGTTGGAGGCGATGTACCCGGTGCGACCGGCCTGGTCGGTCAACTTGCCATCCTCGAGGGACATAGTGAGGGTGCCACTGAGCTGACGCAAGTGGAGTCCACGCTTGCTAGGCGTCTCGGCTTCCTTGACGGTGGTAATGGTGAATTTGCCATCGGCTGAGGCAGCACACTGAGAATCAGAGGTGTCATTGGGTGCGGCAGCGACCGCAGCTACGAGACCGGCGACGACGAAGGACTTCATTTCCGGGAATTAGGTAAACGTTTTGTTTATGGTTTTGATTTATGGGTTGTGCTTGACAGCGAGGGTGAGGCAACGACGTAAAGTAGACTGATGAACGAGGTATCAGTCACTAAAAGTATGGATGAGCAGAGGTGTTGACGAGGCAGGTAACCACAACAGCGAAGGTATGAGGCGATCCGACTGACAAAATCCGAAGAGAGAAACGGCAGCTATATAGCTGCTGATCGACTTAACACACACCAGCAACCATGTATGCTCTGCTGACATGGTCAACAGTCTCCGCACTAAAGCAAAGGCTATTACCCAACTTCACGCATCCACTAGCGTCAACATTTATGGTGCAGGAAAAGATGGCTGGAGAGGGCTAGGATTCACCCGGCTTCTCAGCTAGCTTGCCACCCGTCGTATCGGTGATGCGCATGGACAAAGCCTGTCCCACCTCGATTGTAAACATAGATGTCTTGCTTTCAACTTAACTGTCTATCAGGCAGAATGATTGTCGTAGCACAAACAGCTGGCATTGTACGGCTCTGAATACACCAATCAAACTCTCACCGTTCAGTTCGAGATCACGAAAGGCCATTGCGAAATCTTAGCCGCGGAGTGTTGAGTTTACCGCGTGGCAAATGATGTATGGAACATATGTTGAACTGAATGTTCGTATGGATTAGCCAGACCCCCGCAACTTGCCTAAGGCAATATGCAAGCGATCCTGCATCCCCACTATCGCGTGTGGGCACGGCGTTGTTGTTTTCTCCATCCCATTGGTTTGCTTCGTCGCCATGCTGGTCAACCCGCATGGTAGTGCATAGTAGAAAGGTGGCTCGCTCAATTGACTATTGGAAGAAGATTCACAAGGACCAGCCTAGTCGGATTCAGTCTCGAGGCCTCGAATACACGGGCGATGTCAGAGATCTGTTCCCAATACGGAGTGATGCTTACATCGACTAGTGCAACGCTTGTGGAGTAAATGTGGCTTCGATCGTGCTAGAGTTCTCCCCAGCCGCTCACTTGCCGTACCGTTGCCTAGGAACGTTTAAGACGGCTGGGAGCGTCGACAGAGATTGGCTGAAGTCATACGAGCACGATGCAGGCAATGCATGGCATTGAGAAGATGTTACATGTGGCTTGGTCGGTCTGTGTCTATGCAAACATTACAGTTACTCACATGGCTGGTGTTGGACGCGCGTGCCAGCCGGTAAAGTTGACGTCATACAGTTTCCCTCTCTTACCTAAGTCCGTGCTTTATCCCGCAATACGCACGCGACACTGGGCGACTGCGACGACTGCGACGACTGGAGAAACAGTCGCCAATATTCGGTTCCATTAAGATCTCTTCAGCGATCAGTGTCACTTCTGAAGCTTCGAGTGGGTCGCAGCAGTAGACGAGCATCTGCCCTTGTACCTTTGTTGCCTCTCGCTGGCGCAGATCTGTACATCAAGCGCGACAGCAAATAAAATCGTTACGGACGGAACTAACAGTTGAGCAACACGATAGAGACGCGCCAACCAGTGACTTGCTGGTAGCCACTGCAGAGCCTCTTGTCCTGCTGGTTTCCCGTGGCCTATTAGGCGGTATTCTCAAAAAGTGCCGTTAAGTGCCGAAATATGGTTTCTTTTCCATGACATCCTACGAAGAACGCTCAAGGACCCGCCGACTGGTTGGGATCGTCTCTGAACCTGAGATCCGCGAAACCATCGTCACATCGTGGTCAGTGCTGGCATCGCATTGCCGCTTCATATAAGCCTAACAGTAAGAGCTGAGGAGGCCACAGCGTATCGTGTCGGTCACGAGCAGACTTATGCACTGACCGTATTTAGTACCACGGAACTGATCGGCATTAGCACCTTAGCACCGCACGCTGGCGTCACATCAACCCCTCTAGATCAAACGCGCAATGACTATGCTGTGCCAATCAAAACTGTTTGCCTGTTCAAGTTATCGAATAATACTCGTAATTTACTCCAACCAGAGAAACCGGCCTGATATCATGGTCCACTTGCTTGGTGCATCCTCCAACATCTTCTTCTCCTCATCGTCAGCCCACCACCTATTTTCCTTCTCCAGCCCGCTTCACGCCTCCAGCCACATCGTTGGCGCCTTTTTCGATGCTCGTGGAAACGTCAGCGATGCCCCTGGCAACTGGTCGACCAGCACTCCCTGTGGCACCCTCGACCTACATTCAAAGATCCAAAGTCAGCATATGCTTCGTACGCAGTTCGAAGTATATAACTTACCGTCTCACCAACACCGCGTCCAAGAGCGCCAACAACACCACCTAAAGTGTTTGTAACACCTCCAACTGTGTTTCCGACAGTTGAAGTTACAAACTTCACGCCAGAGGTTACACCGCTTTCCTGTTGGCCGATAGGCATCTTGTTGTCAGAGTTGGATTGTGTTTCGGTGGTCTGTGTTTCCCGAGTTTGCGCTCAGATGCTTTCTGGTGATGTTTAAAGTTTAATGTTGCAGACTAAGAGGATGTGGGTTTATGCGGAGCTGTCCCGTCTACTGGATCTGGTGCATTTATGTCGTGCTAACCAGGTGACGTCATGGGGCTTTGCAACACCAGCCGCGCGGTGTTTTCAGGAAATCTTGCACTTTCTGGCCACATGTCTTACCCTTGCGACCTTCTATAAGACCTTGGTTTTTGTTCGCCACAGATACATAACGTGCTGTCATCCTGGTATATGCCAAGATGTGTCGCTTGGTTTATATGCAATTGTTGGGCGGGTACAGTATACAGCCTTTCCAGATGTCGGTCGAACAGATATAGAGGGCCGTCCCTAGGTATTCCTATAGCGACACTATAGACTCCCGTGGATCTTAACTCTGGCATCGATCATGTCATTGAGGATCATGGCAATCTCCCGGTCCTTCATACCCTCTTCAGAATCCGCTTCTCACACGCCTGACCAGCGTTTCCTGTACTACGAGCATGAATAATTATGGGCTCTTCAATACCAATAAAAAAAGGGTCCTATCGCAAATGTAAAGGTGAAAGATACACCGCACTCATCCATATGGGCTCAGGGTCGTGAGGGGTCGCGAGGCGGGGGTTTGATAGCGTCTAGCCTTGGGCGCCTGAAGAACGCGCAGCCCACGGAACGCAAGCATATGTTAGTCATTCTTGCGCTATTGGTCAGTATCATGTGAGCCCGACTACTCGGACACCGTCGGGAGAACTACCTTCCTGAAGCTGCAGAACGGATCGAACTTGCGGCCGAAACATGTTGCCGGCGGTAGTCTTATGTCGCCGTCCTCAGGCTTGTCTCACGCTGTGATAATATGAGGCTGACCCCCAGACTTGCTAACAAAAGAACAACTCTTCTACATGTTATGTTGGCACTGGAACGCTAGTACCAAGAAAGTTCCCTCAAATCGCCAAAACTTCACAAACATACATACATTGTTTAAGACCCCGGCCCGACTACCTATCTATCAACGGCATCCTTGAAGGTAGAAAGCAAGGGGGCTCTATCCATAGCACTACCAGTTCTCAACAAATTCCGTAACCGAAATGAGACCTCTTGTTCCGCATTCTACTCATGCAGAGGACCAACCCTACGGGCGCACTATCCTGTACCTTCACGTCATACGCGCTTCAGCCATGTCTTTTTCTTTTTTCTCGCTTGCACAGTTTCCGGCCTCTCTCATCGCAGCGCGCTACAACAGGAGGCCGATCGACTACAGCGTCATACTCGCACGTACACTAAAGACAACTGGCCGTGGATTTGTGCTTGGGACAGCTGCTGGTGTGGTTATGACGTGGGGACGCATGAGAGGACGCGAAGAGATCGAATGGAAAGACAGATCTTGGAGAATCTTGGAAAATGACGGCGAGGTGCAGACAGATTGGATCTCACTCGGTTCTGCAAGTGCGGGTGCTGCTGCTGTTTCGATGGCTGCGCGGAGAGGAAGAATCAACATGCCTGTTGGTGGAGCGGTATTAGGTGGAATAGGGGCCGGGATGGCAGTTGGAGTGCCGTACATGATTGCAACGTACGCGACAGGAAGAAAGCCCGCTTGAGTTTGGTGTTTAAAGGGAGAAGATCATGCTGAACGAACTAGCATGTGTATCTTTGGTATGGTAATAATGCTCAAGGCGACATAGTGAGGTTAGGTAATAAGGATGCAGATCGGTAACAGGCGTACTTGTTGTTTGTAGGTGCAGATAAACTCATCACACCCGGCTGTTAGCAGCGCGCGTTAATGTGTATTCTCGTGTTTGCATCTTTGTTTCCGACTGCATCTGGTCAATCGAGTTTGTTAGACTCTTCCCTCTTACACTCAACCGTACTCACATCTCAAGGCCAAACATGTTCTACATAGACATACGGAATTCGAAGAGAGCACTTGCCTCTAGTAACAGATCCGAGGTCAAAGCATCTGTTAAGAAGAAAAGATATATCCGAAGATATGAGAAGAAGATTTATATGCGGAACCCGAAGGAAGCTGCGTGGATCAGCGCCCAGCGGGTGTCAACATCTCGCTAGCAGCTCAGGGTCTTCAGGGACAGCATAGCTAGCTAGCTAAGTTTGAGCAAACCTCAACCGCACCTCTCATCTCTAGACCGCGGCTGTCTCTTGTTCATCTCCGAAAGTTCGAAGCTTCCCAGCACACACATTTCTGGTCTGATGACAGCGGCTGACAGAACTTACTTTCTAGGAGAGCACAGCCTCGACACAGATGGCCACATCCGAGGTCGGTGGCAATCGAGGCAAGTGCCGAATAAATTACGACACCCACAGTAGAGGCTCGACACATGGACTCCTCGTTACAGCTCCTCTGTTTCCTGAAGATCGTCTTCTGGCATACCCGCGCAGTGGTACTAGCAACGGACACGTAGGAAACATGCTATAAGGTAGGCCGCATTATGAAGCTAACGTTGTCTATTTAACCAAGCCAATGCCAGGCCAGGGCCCTACGGGCAATCCCACAAAATCTTGACATTTTCCTATATGGGCACCTCTCGGTCTGGATGCAATATTGGTAGCCCGGCCAATCGGACATATTTGCTTAACTCTTTCAAGGAAGGAAGTGGCGCGGCACAGCCGGATCTGCTAGAGGTGTGCATTTTTTGGATTCATATGCATGGGCTCCATGGCCTGTTTTTCCTGCCTCATGCGCCACTTGTCTCGCGCTTACGAATCCTGCGCATCTGTACGGTTCGTGTCTTCACACGGTGGTGTGGACGGTTGCCGGACAGCGGAGAAATTCGTTTGGACCGGCGGGGTGAGTACAGCCGACGATGGGCCCTAGAGCGAAGGCGGAACGTGAGACGTCTGGCAAACCTTACACTTTGATTCGGCAAGGGGAAACGTGGAGACAGGGAGTTGGAAATCACAACTTTGCACAACTCTTCCTTGGCTTCGGCACTCGTACTCGTTGTGCACGGTAATGCACCAACAAAGTCCACACGAATGGATTCCGCGATTGCCGAATTGCGGGGGGACGATATACAACGGTACAGTCCTTGGGAACTGTGGGGAAAATATACCACGAGACAGCGACCAGGGGAAAGATTAAGAAGGTGGGTGACGCATGTCAAAAGGCACCGGATAGGTTAAATGCAAACATGGTTAAGCAACAGCGGATTTCTGGCCTCTCAGCTGCCAGTGCCCCGGATACAGTTTCAGTATCCAAGCTCCGCCGATCCCTGCAAGGTGCACAGCAGGATGGTTCATGTTCTCGGCCTGGGGTATCGAAAACAGCTTAATTTCTCCTTACGTCCAGACTAAAAAGGACCCCTCCTTGCTTATATCCTTCAAATACAGATTCCTGGCCACTTGCACGCGGACCATCTAACCAAAGAACCATGCTACTCGGTTGTTGACCTCGACTTTCACATCTTCCTTCACATACACACACACACACATATGCACACCAAAATGTCACAACATATCCGAAATGCCATTTTCTCCCTCCAGCTGTTCGCGACTCTTTCGCATTGCGCGAACCTCAACTACTCTGGCGAAGCCCTCACGACACGGTACTGGGACTGCTGTAAACCTTCGTGTGGGTGGAAGGGAAAGGCCGACTTCAGCAGCCCGGTAGAATCATGTACAGCCGACAACAAGCCCACAGACCCCGCCGCTGGTACTGGTTGTAATGGCGGTGGCGCCTTCCAGTGTGCCGACCAGCAGCCATGGGCCATCAACGACACAGTGTCGTATGGCTTTGCTGGTGTTTACATCCTACCGGCTCTCACTCGTGGGGGTATCGAAGACGCTTGGTGTTGCGCATGCTATCAACTGGACTTTACAAGCGACCCTCTGATCGGGAAGAGCATGATCGTCCAAGCTTCAAACACTGCTTACGACATAACCACTTCAAACCGGTTCACACTCGCAGTAAGCCACCTTTAGAGACCTGCTTGTAGTTGCAGAACTGAGTCTTTCCAGGTACCTGGTGGCAACACGACATCTGCGGATGCATGCGCCAAGCAGTATAGCGTAGACCAATCCGTCTTCGGCAAAACCGATGCAGGTGTCAATTCCAGCAGCGACTGTGACAATCTACCCGAGAGCCTGAGGGCTGGATGCCGGTGGCGGTTTGATTGGCTCAAGGATGCATCGTTTCCAAGGTATCTATTTCTCTCCGAGCTACACAAAGCATGCAGGCTAACACGGCACAGCGCCAACTTCAAACGGGTTGTCTGCCCAGCCGAGATTACAGCCAAGAGCAACTGTGTTCGCAATGACGACAAGAGGCTTTCTGGCGAGTCTTCAGCCCCGAGCCTCAGACCTGGATTGCATAGCACTATGGCTCTTGTTGCCGCTATGATGCTAAGCCTAATATCGGTATAGCATGGGTGATGTACCCTGCGCGTCACGTCCCTGCGGCCCGCTTACGATCCGTCACGTTCTTCATTTCGCTTGTCACTTTTTTTTTCACTGTCGAAGCCGAGACCGATAGCCTCGTCAGATGACGAAGCATGGCAAGCCCATTTCATGCATGGATACCCTACCAATACAAACACCCGCATTAACATGGCCACCCATCGCATTCAAACCAGCGCAATGGGCGATGCTCCGCAGTCATTTTGGGTTCGGAGTCGCCGGTGATGTGCAGGTGCATAAGTCTTTCCCCAGTTTTTTGTGTTTATCATCTGGTCGCCAATGGAAAGGGGGTGGGAAAAGATGACATGTACGCTATTACGATTGGATTTGCATATTGGTGTTTGGACAATTTTTCCACGTCTAGTCTTTGGTCAATGCCAACGGTGGCAACATTCAGCTTGGAGCGCTACTCTCGTTGAGAAATGATGACTTTTTTTACCGCTCGAACCATGTAGACTTGTTCTTGAGCATGATGGTATGCCTTATGTGCAGACCCTGGGATGGTGGAGGAGGAGAACGGGTGGGGCCGATGTCTTTCATAAACGGTGAGATGGCTTCTGGGGAGCTAGTTGGTTGGTCGCGTGGATGTGATAGGTACGGCATGGCAATACACCCTGAGCAAGCTGGCCGTCAGCCAATATGTCAGACCAACAGGACGAAAACCGCTGTGCCGCGATTGCGCCTGCTACCACATCTGAAGTTTGTCGAAACGCAATCACTTCTCCAAAACATCCCTACGGTCTCCTCAGAGGAGGCGAAGAAGGCGACTACATGTTCAAGGAACACCCATGACAACGCCAAGTGAATAGCACAATGGTTCGTCTACTACTACACACCACCAGAGAGATCCCATTTAGGCAGATTCATTAGCTAACCCAGAGCATAAGCCGATGGCATGCTCATCGGAGTAGGATCTTGGCCTCTCGTAAGAAAGAAAACTCTCTTCTGTTCGCCGGACGTAACGGCGGGCGTTGAATGGGCGGACTGGGAAATTATCCATATGAGGCGCGGGGCAACGCTAATGCAGCCTCGCATATATTGGCATGGGCTCAGCGTGGCAACGGAGAGACACGGTGGAGAGAAAGAGGGGCACACGCACACAGCTGGTCAGCGCAGCGAATGGGGACTTGGGACAGGAACGGGCAGAGGGAGAGCAAAGAGGGTGTGGCTTTGTCTCTGCCAGAGCGCACGGCGAGTGCATTATCCCGTGCGATTATGCGGGTAAGCAGTTTGTACTCGTATGCGAGATGGGTAGCGGGACGAGGGGCGGGGGAAATTATGCCTTGGCATGCACCAGCTACTTTTGCTCGCTTGCTCCACCCAAAGCTGCAGACCTGGACGTATCTCCGGTGGAGCGCATTATCACACTGCCTTTGGGATTTGTGTGATTCCTACTAGGTGGCGCCTACACAAGACGTACTACTAGTGTCCGTATTTGCTCAACTGTTACGTATTTCATGAAACCACCTGTTGCTTCGTGGTACCTGTCGCAGCAGGACGATTGCTTCTTACGTACGAGGCCATTATGACGGCGAAGACGACGACGACAATAAAGCAACGACCCGAACTAGACAGGCCTACGTCCACATCTAGCAAAGGCTTACTCCGATTTAACGTTGAGGCCGTCAGCGAAACAAGAAAGAGCGAATAGGCGCCGCGACAGTTACACAGATACGCCGAGAGCTGTATGTGCATACTCAACTGCCGGAACCGAACCACATAAGAACGACTTTCCCTGCCCGATTCTGAAACTGGCCGTCTAGCCGCGAAACGGCAGCGCGTATATTCTAGATCTACAGGTCCAAATCTAGGAATACGAGCTACGTTCGTTCGGCCCGTCAAGGTAATGGGTATTTCTTGTATTATACACTTTGGCGACCACTGTGTCTGGATAGGTAAAACCTCTTCCCTTGGTGTGAGAGCTGAATCAACGAGAAAACAGTATACGCTGAGCCATCACCGTTAGCACAAAGAAATGCCAACACTATCCAGTATACGCACACAGAATGGCAGTACACGCAGTCTACCCCCCACTTCCAGTGTCCTTGAGCCTACCCTTGCACCTAAAAACCCTGTACTTTCTAGAGAGACAGTTTTCTCACACTACTATTACAGCGGCGCGCACAAAAAGGTACCACCGAAAAATACGAACTTCTGAGGCAATAGCAGCGTGATCGCCTGATATCCACATATCCACTTCCCCCCAGGCATACATACGTATCGGTACTCTCAACGACCCACTCATGCCCACAATTTAGCTCCGAGCTCCAAATTCCAGGTTCCGAGTCCGAGTCCGAATCTCAGGCTCCAGTCCCCAAGTTCTAGGCTTCAAGCTCCAAATTCCTAATCTTCAAACTAATCCCCATGGCAATCTCCAAATTCTAGCTTAACACAGCACATTTGCCAAAAGAAAGGAACAGACACACATGCCGCCATGTATCTATGTAGAGCAGGTAATCAGGCATCGCACAAAAACACAGGCACAAATGACCCTCATCCTTCCCAATGTTCCATGGCCCTAGCACCCACCAAAGCCTCACCATGATCTTACCACCTTAGTATCTACAGTTATACCCCCACTACCCTCTCATCTCGCCAATCCAACTAAAGAAATTATCTACGCAGCCATCCAGCCCAAGCACCCAAACATACGCGGAAGAAAGGGCAACAACAAAAAAAAAAGTTTCCATTCCCTTCCTCCCCCCCTGCACCCACTCATCCCGCATCTATTTCCCCCGAGAAACTCTGCTGCCTAACAGCGGAAATAACACACGCAGCATGACGAAAAGCACAACCTCATCCATGGCTCCATCTCTTTCCTAGTCGCTAGGACAACCACTCCAGACACACTCACTACCCTACGCGAACAAAAAATCCCCGCTGACAAGCCATCACGTGACCATCACTTTCCCTTTCCCATCTCTCTCGCTATCAGCCCCCCAAGCCCCCCACCGTCACCAACGCTCGCCGCAAGACAGCAAGAAAGCAAGACAAAAAAGACAATGAGAACCTAGCCCCGCGGAACTACGCAAAGTGGATCGGGCACCAGTATCCCGATCCGATGACCCGAAGACAAGCCGTCCGGGTTCGGTGTCGGTGTCGGGGGTGCGGGAATCGAGGGGGTTGGATGTCTGGGTGTTACTACTGCTGCTGCTGTTGTTGTTGGGAAGCTAGGAAGCTAGGAAGTTGGGAAGTTGGGAGGGGCTAGAGTCGCGTGTTTCATCGTAGCAGGGAGTACGAGGAGACAGAGAAGAGAAGAAGAAAATAAAGCGGGTGGAAGACGGCGGGCGGGGAGGGCGGGATGGGGTGATGACGTGTATGTGTATGTGTATTTGTGTGGCGCGGTGCAGTGCAGGGGAAAAAGGGGGGAGGGTATTGGGGTTTTCTTGCTTGCTTGCTTGCTTGCTTGCTTGCTGGGTTTTGTTTCGTCGCTGGGGAGAAAAAGGAGGGGTTGATATTGTGTGTGTTATTTGTGGTTGTTGGATTGATAGATAGGGTGGTAGATATGTAGCTTGAGGTATTTTTGTATGCTGTAAAGAATGGACATGAAGATATGTTGGATAGAAAGATAGATGGGGCGAGAGAGGGGGGGTATAGTATGCGCTGCATGTCCTTTTGCTCCTCCTCATCCTCCTCATCCTCCTCCGCTGCTTATTCGACACAAGAGAAACAATCACCATGGTGATTGAAATACAAAAGCCACCTTTTTGTGGTAAAGTCATATGGTATCATTGAACGCCTTCACTCCCAAAAATGGGTACAAGAAAAAGATAAACAAGGCATGAACTTCATGACCGCCGTTGAAAGGGCGGCGGATGCGGATAAATCTCATCATCGTCCTCATATTCCTCGTCTCCTATCTCCCTTAATCGTACAGGCGACAAAGGCGTGATGGGGCTGTGCAGCAGCGTAGCCGCCGAGTAGCGTCTTGCCGTCGGACTCACAGGCGGCGACTCCAGCTCCATGCTCTTGCACCCCATACTGCTTCTCTGACCATATTTGCTTTCGACAAGCGTAGGCGCAGATTCCAGACTGCTGCCGACGCTGCGCACAGTTTCCAGCACATTGGATTCGCCCTTCTCGCAGCAGCTGGATGCTTGGTAGCTGTTGCGGCGGGAGCGGGAAAAGTACATGCGCTTGGGGTAGCGATGGTGAGGAGCGTCGTTGTTGGTGATGATTTTTCCGGGATGTTTGGGCTTCTTGCATTCCTTGACTTTGCTGGAGACTCCGCCTTTTTTGTCATCGGAAGAGCTTCGCGTAGCTAGACTGCTTGAGAAATCGTCGTGGATACAAGGCAGAATCTTGTTAACCACGCGCGAAGTTCTCGACTTCTTGGACCTCCGTGCGTAGCGGCTGTCGCCAGCGGAAGAGCTGGATAAGTCCCACTGCTGCCAGTTGTCGGTGCGGGCGTCGCGTTCCATAGGCGTGGCTTTTGTGCGGAAGTTGAAGATCCAGCGGGTGACAAGGCCGCGGAGAATGGGGATGTTAGCTACAATGATGGCGACGTTGTTTTCAATGTGGTTGATACAATAGTCGATCGGATAGGTCCAGTCGGGCTTGTAGAGCGTGTACAGACGGTCACGGTATGAGAGGTAGATTTTAGCAGCGCCGATGGCAGTGACGCTGGAGAGAGGGGTTAGCAGCTTCATCTTGGCTACCGTGTCGACACTACTTACGCGAGACTGCAGGTAAAGACTGCGAGCACGACAAGACGGGAGCGCAGACGGGCGCTCATCATCCTTCGGACGATGATAAAGGGAATCGGGAGGATCAAAACGTCGGTGAGCAGGTTGGCACAGGTGACCCAGATCAACATCTCGCCCATCTTATGGCGGCCCATGCAGTGCAGACCCCCGAACGTCCGTGGCTTCCATGTGTTGCCAGTCAGTGGCGGGCAGATGAAGATGTAGAGGAACCATGGGATCAACGCGCTTCCAACGGTGAAGACGAGGATGGCGTAGAGTGCTCGCCTGAGCCACCGGATGACTGAGCCAGCTCGGAGGAGGAGAAGAATGATTGACGTCTTGACCAGAGGCAATATCGGTATGTTCAACAGATTGAATGCCATGACAACCTACAGGCTGTCAGTGTTGCAGCCGCAGTGCATCGAGGCAGTACGTACGGCGTAGTATTCGTCGTAGTTGGGCTCTATCTCATCAGGAGGCACCTCCCAAATGTGCACACCAACATGCCACATCTTGACATCTGTGTCTTGTTAGTAAGCGGTAGATAGCACCACTTGTCCAGTACGCACGTTTGTATGAGGGCCCTATTAGGGCGATTGACAAAAGCAACGGCAGTATGATGAGCCAGTCATCTATTCACGACTCGTCAGTCCATTGTCGCACACGAGGCAGTAGTAAGCGGCTTACCCCAGCTCAAGCGCAGATTCAGCTTCCGCCGTGTGTATATTCTCAGAATGACAAAGACAGAAGCCAGAAGCGGAGTGCCGATGATGACGCCCAGGCAGGTGAGCTGAAGAGGATAGGTAGGCATGTTGTTGACGAAGCCCACGGGCAGAAAAACCTGGAGGAATCGCAAACCCGCATCTCGCGCTGCTCGAGGGTGAGCATTCGCATATAAACGCTCGCAGGGCGCAGGGCCAAGTGCAGGTAACCCTTGCTACTCTTGCCTTGAGCGCCTGGACAGGCACAGCATCCCCGCAATTCCGTGCGTGCTGCATACATATTAACACGCACCGAGCAAATCAAGTACCCCCGAGGCGTCTCCATCTGCGCTGCGGTCTAGTCTCCCGGCTGTCGTCTTCACGTGGGCCGCACTGTACAAGTTTCACTGAATGTGGTCGTTTTGGCCGTGGCGACCATGCCGCATCAGCCTGGTGCGACAGGCTCCATATGGCGTCTCTCACCCCTCCCTTCATTCCGTCTCTAACAGGATCAGCACAGCCAAGCCAAGTAGACGGGCGCCCGACATGCAGGTGCTGATGTTCTGCTGAGAGTGAGAGAGAGAGAGGTTGGGCCAGGCTCTTGCGCACCCGGGTCGAGTGGCTGGCTCAAAGGCGAGCGAGCGCATTGGGTAGCCCTGCTCCGAAAGCATCGAGGCGAACGAAGAGCAGCGCTAGGACGGAGGGCCTCTGGTGTAACAGACTCTTCTCTTCCTAGAACCCGGACCGCCCCAAGTCTGTCGGGTAACCGATCCCTGCTTGCTGCAGAGCGAATCTGGGGCCGCCGCTTAATGTCCACAGCCCAATCATGCATGGCGCGTATAGTAGATATCACGCTACCGACAGTTAATCAGAGTGCGGATATATGCATCAAAGTCACAAAGGAAGAGAGGCGAGGCAAACCCGCTGATGGTGCAACAACGCCCATCGCGTGGCCTCCCAGGTCAAGGCGGACGGCTGGCCCGATTACTGGAACTCTCTTCCCAGAACACCCGACCATTCCAGGAGCTCAGACCATGGTTCGACAGGTGTCAGATTCTCGTTCCGGCCGCGTTTCGTCGACGCGAGACTTGGTGGGGAGCCAATGTGACAGCGGGCGCACCTCTGCCAAAAACGCTGTTTCGCATGGCCTAACTGGCCGTCTTGTAAGGCTCCACTTTGACATCGTCCACATGTACCTTCATCTACTGTCATTGCTACCACAGCCGTCAGACGAACCACGTCGCAGCAAACTGCCGATGACCCGTGCGTCGTTATATTAAATCGCCCGCAATACCGGAAACACTGTCCTCATGAGGTCATTTGCTAGTGGGGTAGCTTCTTTGTCGCATCATGCTGCTCCTGGAAGCGCCCGAGCTGGGTGCCGTTTTTGCTGACCGAGAACTTGGTAGTCTAGACGGTGTTTCCATATGGAGAGGCACATGACTCTGCTGCGCACCTTGATGCCAATTCCTCGTTACTACTCATACATCGTTAAAGTGCCAATGCCTGCCAAATCACCCGTAGCGCACCAAATCCGGGATGCGCCTAAACGCCGTTAATCATGTGCTCAATGCAGACATTACCCGAGTGATTGCAACCATCACTCGCCTCTCTCTCTTCTTTTCTACTTTCAGTCATGTTCCCGCCACCTGTTTTCATCCGTCGACAAAACTCATCTTCAAGTCTAGTCGCTTTTCAGCATGCTGTCCACCAGGTCTCCGAGTGGTCCCCAAAAGTCTTTGCTTCCATTGGCCAGGCCATGCTCGTCGATGAACAGCACATAGTGTTTGAAACTTGTGTTGAGATGTGGCTCCAGCCCTAGCTCGATGATGACGGGATAGTGGTGGCAATAGATGTGTGCGTATACTCGGTACAGACGCTTGAACATGTTGCGGATAAGAGCGGGGAACGCCTTGGGGAAAGGAACGCCGATGCGCGACGGGAACATGGCTTCATTGTCGACGTTCGACTGGACCCATGCCATGAGATGCTCAATGTATTCCGGCGCCGGCATTTTCGTAGGCTTCTTGTAGTTTTCCGAGTCTTGCCAGAGGTACTCGAATCTAATCACTGTCAGCGCCGTGTGCAAGCAGCGCCCAACGCTGGCTTACTCGTCTGTAGCCTTCATTTCCGGACAGCTCTGAGGTGAGCAAAACTCAGTGATGGATCCGTACAGCAGGTTGATCTGGTTGTAGAAGTCGACAACTGCGCACGCAAATCAGCTAGTTTCCACCTCATGTTTAGCAGCACTCCTACCATTGACTGCCAGCCATTCGTCCTTGTCTTCTCCCTCGGGTAGCCTGACCGCTTTCCTCAAGCTTCCGCTTCCGAGCGTAGCCTCCGCATACTGCTTGAGCTGCCAGTTGCTCGTGCCTCGGTTTGCCTTTTGTGGCTTGAAGGGTGCGCGCGTTCGTGGATTTCTAGGAGAAGGAGAAGGTAAGCCTTTGTCCGTCAAACAGCTCTGGTTACGCTTGCGCATGCGCCTGGAGTAGCAAGAGGAACACCAACACCGTAGTGATAAAGCCCGACATGTTGTCAAATCGCGCTATGTTGTATATATCTCTTTGAAGATTGTATCCTTCTTTGCTGTCTGGAGGCTTGGGAAATGGGCAGCGGTTCTAAGCGAGCGAGCGCGCAACGGGAGATTGACCGGCAACAGAAGTATGGAGGGCGGAAGGGCGAGAAAGCTCTTGTTAATGACGTTGGGCTGAGTTGGTTGGGTACAGGAGGGAGGGTGTTTAGACCCCGCAACAAACAATCGATAATCGCCTGCTGCAACCACCACCGCCCACCTGAACCGCGCTAACACGTGAGACGACTAGCCTCCCATGGCGAAGCATACATCTTGTCAATACTAGTAGCATGATTCACACACCACAACAAGTTGTGTACCATCTAGATAACAGTCTCCTTTCGTGAATGAAGATGAAAGCTAATAGAAAGCATAGGTGTGTAGAATGCCAAGTCGCGCCAAGCATGAACGTAGCTTGAGCAAAAAAAAAGTATCAAAAACATACGACAGCGGGGATTCGCTAGTGGTCACCCACCTAACTACTAATCCACCGATCTCAAGCTTGAGTACCGCTGAGCGAACGGGAAGCGCTAATATCTTGAGTCTATGGCCGTATGTACAATTAAATCAAAATGTAGCATACATAAACCCCACGCTAGTGGAAAGCGTGCTAGGACGACTTCAAGCTTATGATACGAGCTGACACAGCTGTGCAAACCCAACGACACAGCCCTGCTAGATATTGGCAAAGTCCACTTAAAGCCTATACAACATAACAGCATGCAGAAGTCTGTCGCTGCTCAGTTCAATCTTGCCTGTTAGTACTAGAAGATATAACGAAAAAATCACCCGTCTCATTCAGGTCTATCTGAGGTCTAGGAGCTACTCGCCGTTTGACAACTTCGCTTCATCCAAATACCACTTAGGACAGGCAGATCAGCCCCACATTCTACATACTACATACAATGTATCTTCTCATAGCTCATTTGCTAAAGTACGGATCCTGCTCAAAGTAGTCGCCTTTGTCACGACCCCGCCCATTGCGATGGCCGTTCCTGCCCCGGGTGTCGGGGGCACCATCCGTCGTCGTCTCGAGCTCATCCGCCTCGTAGTCTTGCATGCCCGTTTTGATGCGCTGAAGCTGTCCGCTAACGTAATCGTTAAGGCGGTTTGCCATGGCTGTCTTCTGGTCGAGCGCCTCTTGGTCTAGTACACCAACCGAGTTCTTGCGTCTTACCGGGCTTGTGCCATCGTCTTCCTCACCGTTAGTCGAAGTCTCTCCCCAGTCACTTCGGAAGCCAATACTGCGGCTTGTCGACGATCGCCGAAGAGCATGACGTTTGGCTGGCTTGCCTGCAGTCGTAAAAACATCGTCAAAGTAGTGGCTGGCAGCACCAGTCGGTGTGCGCGGTGTCTGCGGGAGGCGACAAGTCATGCTGCTTCTTGTTAGCCCTGGCACATTGCAAACTCACGAGTCAACCTACCCAGTGTCATGAATCATCTTTGCAATCAGGCCGGTCCAGCCGCACTGATGCGTCGCTCCCAAGCCGCGTCCAGTGTCGCCGTCGAAAAACTCATGGTACCACATATAATCTTTCCAGTGGGGGTCAAAGTCAAGCATCTCGTTGCCATTGTTGATGGCTCTTCTACCATCATCTCCGCGAGCAAACAAATGTTGGAGGCGATGCTGAATTTCCTCTGCCACGTGTCCGAGATGCATAAAGTCACCAGAGCCCGTAGGGCATTCGACCTTCAAGTCGTTGCCGTAGTAGAGATGGAATCTCTGGCAAGACTCGATAAGCAAGAAGTTTACTGCCAGCCATATGGGGCCTCGCCAGTTGCTGTTGCCACCGAACAGGCCGCTGTCCGAATCGCCCGGGAGGTATGCGACCTCGTACTTCTCGCCGTTGACGTCCATAGAGTAAGGATGATCTTTGTGATACTTTGAGAGTGATCGGATACCATGATCAGCAAAGAACTCGTCCTCGTCCAACATCCTTTTCATTATCCGCTTGAGTCGATCTTCGTTGACAAGCGACAAGAGCATGCGGTTGCCCTGACCGCGTTTAGACAGCGTGTGAATGTTGCGTTTTGATTGCTCTGGACGATTGGCGATGAACCATTCTACGCGTTTCTTGAAGCTAGGCAATTGGTTGATGATCTCTGGCTCCAGCGTCATGGTCGAATAGAGAGGAATGAGACCGACGAGGGAACGGACCGGCATTTGGTGACTCCACGGGCCACCCCACGAGATGGCGTCGTAGTAGAAGCCGTCCTCCTCATTCCACAGCGGTTTCGACTCGCCTTCGCTACGGAATTGCATAGCATCGCTGATCATGAGGAAGTGCTCGAAAAACTTGGAAGCCATGTCTTCATAGATGCGGCGTCTCTTGGCGAGCTCGAGACAGATGTTCAACATGTTCAAGCAGTAGAAACCCATCCAGCCAGTGCTGTCGGCTTGCTCAAGGACACCACCAGTCGGTAGAGGATCGGAACGATTAAAGACACCAATGTTGTCGAGACCGAGGAAACCACCCTCGAAGATGTTCTTACCGTCCGTGTCCTTTCGGTTGACCCACCAGGTGAAGTTGAGCAATAGCTTTTGGAACACACGCTCAAGACAATCAAAGTCTTCACGCCCGTACATCTTGCGCTCAATCTTGAATACCCTAAACAATGACCAGGCGTGGACTGGAGGATTCACGTCGCCAAAGTTCCATTCATAGGCTGGTAGTTGGCCGTTGGGGTGCATATACCACTCGCGTGTAAAGAGATCGAGCTGCTTCTTGGCGAACTCGGGATCGATCATGGCCAGTGTAATGCAGTGGAAGGCGCTGTCCCAGGCAGCAAAGAAAGGATACTCCCAGGAATCAGGCATGGAGAGAATGTCGTCCAGGTGCATGTGCTTCCACTCGTTGTTTCGTATAGCCTTGCGACCAGGCGGCGGGGGAGGCATGGCAGGATCACCATTGGCCCACTGGTCCCAGATGAAGTGGTAGTATTGCTTGCACCACATCATACCGGAGAAGGCCTGTCGCTGAACGTTGCGCAAGTCGTCGGCAATCGGAAGAGGACTTATCCTGTAGTAGAATTCGTCTGCTTCAGCACGACGTTGCTCGATGATGTCGTCGAAGAGCTCTTCGTCGAGATAATCGTCGTCTTTCCGTGAGAGCCTGAATCGGACTACAGCGCACTCACCGGGTTGGACGCCCTCGCCTTCGTCGAAAGAGTACCATGCTGCGCACTTTGTGCCTGTGTTCTCGGGATTCACAGCATCCTTTTCGTCGTCTACAATGTAGCGATGGAAAGCATCCTTGACATATGGCGTCTTGTTCTCAACATCCCACAGGCCCTTGTAGTTGGTATCGTTATCGGTAAACAGGAGCTCAGGCTGAACATCCTCGCCGCTTGGGCCGATACCAGGAGATGGTGAGAGCTGGAAGTATCGGTCCCCAAGCTTGTGGTGTTTCGACTGTGCAGTCGTGGGGCCAACCTTTGTAATGGATGGCTTCAGCTTTGGATCTTCATGACCCCACGCCCAAGTGTTCCTGAACCAGCAGTGAGGCACTATGTGCAGTGGGGCTGGCTCTGGACCGCGGTTGTAGGCTGTAACCCGAAAGCACAGCTCTTCTGGGTCGTCGGCCTCCTTAGCAGTCTCTATGAAGATGTCCCAATATCGGTCGTCGTCGAAGATGCCAGTGTCAACAAGATTGTACTCGGGCTCGAGCCTCGTCCGCTTCGCATTGGTCGCAATCAGGTCTTCGTAGGGGAACTTGCGCTGAGGTAGCTTGTAGAGAAACTTCATGTATGAATGCTGCACCCAATTGTCAGTGACATGGCTTCAGAAGGAACAGGGGACATACGGTTGGCGTGTTATCCAGGTGAAAATGGCACTCCTTGAGTGACTCTCCGTGGTTACCCTGTGGATTGGACAGTCCAAAAAGTCGCTCCTTTAGAAAATCGCTACAAGCAAATCAGTTGGCTGCTAGAATCTCTGGGCTGGAAAGCAACCCACTCCTTCTCATTCCAGAAAGCAAATGCTATGTTCTGGAAGCCGTGCGAGTCAGAGACACCAGCGATACCATCTTCACCCCAGCGGAAGGCGCGCGACCGTGCCATATCGTGCGTGAAGTCTGCAAAGGGATTAGCGACGGCAGCTGGAAAGGCATGCTGCAAGAAAAATTCCACTTACGACTCCAAGCATCTCCATCGTGGCTGCAAAGAAAAAAGATTGTAGTTAGCAATGGGCAGTGTCAAGGGCAGCATCATCACCTACGAATAGTCTTCGCGGACTAGATGGGTATTAGCATGGCTTGAGCAAGATTACAGAAAGCAAAACTGACCTGTCGCCCACTGTCGCTCGGCAACATAGGGACCCCATCGCTTCCAGTAGGCGGTGCGTTCGCGGTCCTGCTTGAGGCGTTGTTCCTCTTCGCAGAGGTATTCTTGATTCCCAATGAGAACCATGGTGACTGTGGGAGCCGGTGCAAGTGGACGTCCGGGTCGATGGTAGGAAGGGGGAGTGGTGCGGTGGGCGGCGCGAGGAGCGGCGTGGAGATAAAATAATTGCCTGCAGGCAGTATGGGGCAAACAATGGGGTAATGGGGAGCCAAGATATCAGAGAAGGACTCGGTAGAGAGGCGCACTGTGTGCGGACCAAACGGTCTGGCAAGGAAGGGCAATTGAGAGAGACAGACAAGGACGACTAAGACTACGACAGAGGACAGAGGACACCGGTTGTCGTAGTAGCTGTTGCGAACCGTGGACGTGCAGGAAACTCGCGATACATAATACATCATAGGTATCCGTGCATGGCGGCGGGACTTATCGCGAACGGCTCGACTAAGGCCCACTCGAGCATAACGCCCTCGCCCGCCCGGTTTCACGCCCATGTCGACAGAGCCGCAATAAAGCGGCTGCAGAGATGTCGGCCTGCCTGCCCTGCTTTTGCATTGCGTGTCGTTGTTTGGAGTCGCGCCCGGCTGGACGAGGTGCGCACCCAAAATCTCTGTGCCAAAGCAAAGTGTTGAGCGCGCTTACTGCCACGATAGCAGACGTTAGTGTCGGCTTGTTCCCCACCACGCCCATCGCCGATCAGCACTGGTCTAGCCCGTGCTGCTTGGAGAGAGACGGTCGGGCCTGGGGTGGTGGGGAAATCGTCGTGACAGTCCCGTCTCCGCGGTACCAGAGTTTTCACACTGCACTGGCACCGAAGACTGTGCCACGTCGTGACTGAGTGACTGCAAGTTGACAGCTCAACCCGACATGCTATTTACTTCGCGTGTTGCGCCGCCTGTCGCGATACGCCAAGTCACGTGATGAAATATGCTGACTGATAATACCAGCCAAGATGCATCATCACTATCATGCTCGTCCTACCAAGAACTCTTCAAAACTAATCTGGACACGGCTGCGTGTCCACTCCACAATCTGTCGACTTCTCTCCTCTTCATCACTGTCTTGCTGTGGCGAGTGGGCATGGTACCGGACCACATATCCCAGTTGCCTGGCTGTCCGGCTGCCCATGTCCACTACATCTCTCCAGTCGGCCACATCCCAACCCACTAGCCGGCTCTGATCCCAGAATAGAATACCTCCTCTGAAAATGAGCTCCTTTCGCATAATGTCACCAGGTGCGATTCCACTGCACATTGTCCACCCATAGTTGCAAAGCTGCCAAGCTTGGCACCAACCTGGGTACTGTACCTCGCGCACAGGGCCTGCCCAAGACCGCTGTCTGCGACGATCTTCTTCAGCGTGCACTGCATCCGAATACCGAAGAATGCTTGATCCTTGGCCTACCGAATACCCTGTCTCTATATCGACCACAGCACCTTGGCCGTAATGCCGCACGTATGATGACTTCTGCGAAAGACATTCACAGCACGTATATCGCTTGTCAATGACTGTGTTGAAAAGGCCGCCTGGATACTTGACGCAAGAGTCCAGAAATCCTTCGATCGAGCTGCCTTGTGCCATCTGCCATGGCGCTAGTGTCCGCATGAAGGCGGCTGCCAAGTTGCTCCCGGATGTATCGTCCTCATGTTCGAACTTGGACCTGAGCTGGTAGTAGATTCTGACAAGGAGAAGAGCGCATACCATTCTCATATGCTCGGTCGCAGAAAGGACAACGGGCGTAACAGCCACCCGTGAGTCTATGCAAGCCTCCATTGCAGCATTCATACCTTGTGCGACGATGTCGGCGGCCACGTCTACTTCCACGTAGATATCCACCAGGTCCTGCATCCTTTCCAGGGCGTCGTCTCTTACAGCAAAAAATTGCGGGTACCTAACAGTCCATTGGTCCAAGTTGGCCTGGTTCAAAAATTCGAGCACTTCATCGGCATCAAAATCGTCGTCACTGATGCTCTCCAATGCGCTTGAGACGTGTAGCAACCCAGCGATAGGTTGGGGGATTTTTTCGAGAGTACTTTGGATTGTCGTCTCTGGATACCTGAGGTATAGGCTTTTGACGAATGAGCTGACCCTCAGGAGCCTCCCAATAGATATCAAATCACACTTACAAAGTACCTAGCCCTTGCAGTCAGTTTCAGGCGCTTGTCTTGAGGCATCTAGTGAGTCTTACAAGGAGTTGTAATTCTGCGGGCAGTTTTGTAAATTCAAAAGCAGGTCTCGACCTTCGCTTCAAGTTGCGTGCGGCTCTTTGTTTTGCGCTTCGTGCCATTGTGTTGTGATGAGAGAAAGATGTAGAATGTAGGCACGACGATGGTTGCCTACAACCTGTCAACGCTAGCGCCTGTTACGGCAATTCTTCGGGCCGCGCAATGATGCTCAGGTACGCGCAAGGTCAGCTAACCCCCAACGCAACACATCTCCCTCATCGATTCACCCCGCACGGTCCTACACAAGATGCTGGTCTCCCTCACAGTTGGCAAGGTTGACGCTGGAGTAGCAGTGCTACTAACCGAAGATAAACGCCTTGTCAGTAACGTCAATGCGTCTCAGCGCTCGAGACCGCGCTGGCACACCTGTACATTTCACTTTAGCTGACGTCCTTCTAGATTGAATTCCCCTCCATTTTGCTTCCGGCAGACATCTCTTCTGGTTCCATGGTAGACATCGATGTCGGACGCAATTACAAAGCCGAAGCCGACGCACAGAAAGCCTTCCATGAGCTCCAGTCTGAAATCTTCCGCACTTTTGGTCAGCGCACGCCTTCAGCGCCCGTTCTAAAGTGTCGCAATGCCACTCAGACCTCGGTGGTCCTCGAATGGGATCCTATCGATGTTGCAACCGCCGAACTCCGCAGCCTGACGCTCTACCGCAATGGCAACAAGGCAGGCACAATACCCAAGCCCAACGATCAACACAGCACCAAGTTGAGTGGCTTGGCAGTCGACACAGAGTACCAGTTTCATCTCGTTTTGAAAACTAGTGCCGGCACATTCAGCAGCGAGAAGTTGAAGGTTCACACACACAAGATGACAGATCTGTCAGGTATCACCATCACGCCCGGTCATATGCCTGCAGCTCTTCGTGAGTCGCTGCAGCGATCTGTAGAGCGCATCGGTGCTAGGATTGCCGACACTGTTCGCATCGACACAACACACTTTGTCTGCACCGAGGGCCGGGGGCCAGCATGGGAGAAGGCAGTCGAGAACAACATACCAGTCGTTGTACCAGATTGGGTCATAGGATGTGAAAGAGAAGGAAGGATAGTCGGCGTCAGGGGCTACTACCTAAATGCCGATCCAAGGTTACGAAATGTGGGGGCGGGGTCTGCGCAGCAGCCATCTCAACAATCATCACAACCGCAACAGCAGCAGCAATCACAGCAACAGCAACCAAAGAGTCCTATAATAAGTCCAAGGACCGAGGTTACGCCACCCACTCCTGAGCAATCAAGGCCAGGCCGCGAGACAGATGGTGCAGCACCACCACCCCCGCCGCCCAAAGATGATGTGAGCGAGAGAAGTGGGAGAAGCTCCATGGAGTCCAAGTCGCAGACAGGGGAGCGCAAAGATCGAGCAGATGATCTCAGACCGCATTCTGGCAGAGAGAAGCAGCAAGGCGAAAGCGAAGAAGACGACTCAGAGCCTGAGCCAAGCGATGAGAAAACAATAGAAGCGGGCCTACCCCAAAGGGAAAAACCAGGGCAGGCATCAGTCGACGAAGATGATAACGGAGAAAGCTTCCAAGACGTACAGCTTTAGAAGAACGTGCCGAGAGAATACTACAGCTATGGACAGTCGCTACACGGACGTAGCTTGAGCTGTGGGTTATCCCAAAACTTGCTTTCTGGTCGGACAAACCATCACTGCTATTCAAGCTTTCTACTCTGACTCGTTCAGTTCCTCTTTCGCTACGGCCCACAATAGAAGATTATAATGCACACCGCTCCGGCCAAACTCATGTGTCTGGATACTGTGGCTAGTCCTGGAATCGTTATCTCACTGTATCCTGTTTACGGGCTTGTGTATGGGATTGGCCGGAGAGAGCATTATGTACCACTGTCCGATCAACATGACTGTGCTTAGGTGTTTTTCTGCTGGCGATTGTGTCATCTGCAGAAGCTAAGGGATACTTAGTAGACGATGAACCTTTCCACCAATCAGCATCTTGGGTAAAGTAGGCTACAGTTTCTTGTCGCAATGAGAGAGCTGTTGTTGTTGTTTTTTGTTTTCCGTTGTTGTGCTGGTCCCGCGAGCATCCGGCCGACGTTCACAGAATGAGCATTTGACCAAGCTAACAACCTAGGGGTCCTGTCATCAGAATAAAGGGTTCTTTGCAGATCCCGTACCGCCAATACCCGTCATTCGGCGATACTCTACGTACAAGCATTGCCCCAGTCTAGACAGGCATCTGCCGCCTCTGACAATCCCGTACATGTGATTCTCATAGAACCACTCATTATCCGAGACCCTATTGAGAGATAACTGCAATGGACTTGAGTTAATCTGCTCAAGTGCTAATACGAGGCATTTTCTTAGATTTTGAATTTGGGGATTACTCTCTTTGGAGCAAGACTTTGCGGAAGAACACACTCACGTTGCCGTACTTAACCCTGCACCATTAGCACGCACGGACCCTTATGTAACCCCTGGATATGCTGTAAGCACCGAGGCCAAACTTTGATTTCCCTTTAGACCCTATCGTAACTCAATCGAGCGGAAGAGTCAAGGATATATTGTACGGGCGTGCCCGCCATTGTAGTCGGCGTCCTGCATCCTCACCATTCCTTCTATTTTGAGAGGAAATAAAAAGGCAATAATGGCAATATCTTTGCGACTGCCACCTATATTCCAGCGCCTCCAACTCCCTCTCCTTGTACTAAACAATGTCGTTGCGCTTGCGCTAGGACCTAAGCACCAATTGTTGCGTGTTTCCATTACTCTGCCTTTGCTCATCGTGCTCGTTGCGCAATCGCTATACCAAGAATGGGACAAGGGCTGGGGCCTTAAATACGGGGCTGAGTGTTTTACTATGAGTATGATACTCCAGTACGTGGATTGGATTCTTTTGCAGAGTCCGGACAAAGAAGGGTGGTACAAGATACAGTATGGAAGAGAACATGAGCAAGAGAAGGGCAAGGCCGGAGCATCGAATGGCAAAATGAATGGCAATGGGAACGCAGTGGTGGCAAGCAGGAGATATGAAAGCATACCAGGAGGTGCTGGCACAACTTTCTGGAGCCGGATGTGGTGGGGCATGCGTCTGTCCATCACAAACAGATACGTTGGATGGAGTCAACAAGTCAAAGGCGTCAACATGGAAGTTCCATCCGACTATCCTCGACTGTGGGTTCGCCCTGCCCACTTTACATGGCGGCACAGCTAACCGTCTCCGACAGTCACTATATCGCACGTAAAGGTCTTCGCATGTTCGTACTCTTTGTGCTCTACGACATCATCACAGCATATGTAGCCGCCTCCCCGTACGGCACCTACATCGACTTGCAGCGCTCATCCGAAAAAAAGTACCAGCCTTTCTCCCTGGATACCCCCTTTTTCCCACACCGCCTTTGGTATACGTGGGTTTTCATCCTAATGTCCTGGGTCAGCCTTGAATTCTGTCACGTCGCCTACGGTATCATCAGCGTAATGCTTGGCCTCGCGAATCCGCGCGACTGCCCCTCTGGGTTCGGCCACTTACGCGATCTCTGGAGCGTGCGGCAGGGATGGTCGGCCGTGTGGCATCAGCAGGTGCGGCACATATGCAACGCGCCGAGTCTCTGGCTGGCGCGTGATGTCTTTGGGCTGAAAAAGGGTAGCTTTGGATCAAAGTATGTGCAGCTCTTTGGCACGTTCGGTCTTTCGGCAATTGTGCATGCGGGTGGTGCCATGTTGATTGATGGCGGGTCGACGGACGATATCGGCTCTATGCGATTCTTTCTGGGACAGGCGGTGATTATCTTCGTTGAGGATCATATCATTGCGTTGGGGAAGAGCATGGGGTTTAGAGACTCGTGGATATGGCGTGGAATAGGCTATTTGTGGACTGTGGTCATGATTGGTTGGGGGTGTGAGGAATGGACCCGGAGGATGATAGGGCATGGCGGATGGGTGCTTGATAGGACGCCGGATTTCTTTGGTATTGGACCCAAGTGAGGTTGGATGAATTTTTGTCTGGTGAACGAGCCTGTAATCTGAAGGAGAGGTGGCTGGATACGTGGTGATGTGATTTAACTCGTACATGATTAGTAGTCTCGGGCTTGGGTTTTCTTGACGCCATCTTCTCTACTCTTTCAAATCGGCGCTCAATCTTCTTGTTGTTTGTGTTGCAAAGCTTATTCATGGCAAAAACGAATACTTCCAGATTTGTAGATTATCTTTCGAGTCCTGCTAAGCTTTTAAAGCCTTCAACGACATACTTTGAACGTGGAAGTAGTGAATTTTGCTTCCATTGGAATCAATATCTTTACATTTTCATTTCCATCTCTGCATTGGCAAAAGTCAAAGACCGCATTCATTCGATCGAACCATTATACCGAGCAGCTGAATATAGTATCTTTCGTTACCCTTTTTTTCTAGCCTCCATACGATCGCAAGCATTATGCTTGAAGTCACCTCATCACCATATCTCAACCCTCTCTCTTCCTACACTCAAGCTTCCCAAACCACAACGTCCCGCCAAGCTACCCCTCCTTCCTACCACCAACTACACCCTTATTTCGAACTCACCAACCCCCTCAACCTTCTCCACTCCCCTTTCCTCCTCCTCCTTCTCCTTCTTCCTCCTTCTCAAACCTCCTCCTCCACATCCCCACATAATTAACCACTACCTGCCTCGCCCAAACACTCCACCACGCCTCCATCGCCCAGCGCACAAGCGCTTCCTCGGTTGCACCCGCGTCCACCGCATCCGTCCACCACATGTCTGCGTTCTTGGGTCGCGGCGAGCAAAGCACTTGCGGTGTACCCGTGCGAGGATCAAATTGCGTCCAGCGGGCGAGACAGACGAGTTTTGCTTGCGGGGACATGGTGGCGGATGGGGGGCGTTGGGTGCATGGGACGGGGGGTTGACGGGGGAGCGGGGCGAGATAGAGGGGTGTGATGGGTTCGGGTGGCGCAAGGTGTGGTTGGGAGGGTGGGAAAGGGCTGATCTGATCATGTGTAGCGTGGGTGGAGGCAGTTGGGGTTAGAGAAGGGGATGATGGCGGTGTTGTTTCGTGCGAGGCTGTGGGGTGGGGATCGAGTGTTGGAGGTGTTGGATGTGCGAAGATGATGTCGGGCTGTGCAATGTCGTTTTTCCATCCATCTGTACCGCTTGGGATGGCTTTCATGATGAGTTCTGTTAGTCGTTGTTCTTGGTGCTTCTTGATATGTGTAGCGCGTTTGATGTAGAATGCTTTTGCGACGCTGGGAAACATGGTGAAGACTTTGTCGCGAACTGCAGTTCTGGTGTGTTTGTACCATGTCTGGAGGTCTTGGGGATTGCATTCGTTGCCGGCAACTTCAGAGTTTGCATTGATTGAAGGATCGCCGGGAAGTCGATGGCCAGGGTAGTGCTCAGGCACCCATACCTTGACGAAGGGTATCCAGTGCGGGGACCGGTCTTCAAATCGATCATGGTAATTTTCGTCCGCGAGGCGTGCAGCAAAATGAACGGGATGGAAGAGCCATGAGCTAGCGAAGTAGTGATAAACTGGTAGCATGATTAGCACAATCTACACTCAAAAATTCCAGATATACATCAGCCAGCTTACTTGCTTCCTTGGTGCTGAACCTGGAGTTGATGATTCGATGATCTAAACCAGCAATCCGCAGTAAATCCTTTGGGTCTCTACTCACCCACACCATACTGCCATGATGATCCGTCCCTTCAATATCCTCGACACGGATGTGGATACCTTCGGGGTCAATAGTGAGACCCAGAGGCTTAATCATACTCCCGATAATCTTACTGTTGCTCGCGTAGTTGAGCTCAAACGCGTACCATTCGAACAGCTCGGGCTTGAAGCAGACCTTGACGTCAACCTGAATAAAGTAGTTTCCGTCACAAGGTGCATCGATGGCAAAATACATGCAATCATTGGTGAGATAGCCTCGGCGACCGTGTACAGTCTTCAAGGTGTCTTTGATGAGTTGGACGGTTTCTTCCCATGGGAAATCGTGTATTGTATGGGTTCCTGGAGAACGCAGCGGGCTGCAGACTAGGAAGTTGATATCGCCATAGTCGCACTTAGATAATTAGCAGAATTAGAACAATACTTTGCTATTCAATTATACCTTTTCGGGCATCTCAGTTGGAACGACCACGTGTACGAACACTGTCTGAAGCGCTGCAGTAACATGAGTTTTGACTTTGTTGTATACGTTTGAGTTAATGCGTGGACAGTAGAGATTTTTGAAAGCACGGCCGCCCATATTGTAATGATGCAGCAGTACAGGTAAGAGGACGAATCTCAGTTGTGAGTCTTCAAATATGTACCGCTGATTAGAGATGAGGCTAGGAGTGGATATTGAGTATTGATAAAAGACATCTTGTTTGCTTCAGCATCACTTCACGTGGTAAAACAGCTGCTTAGATGGCCTGACAGTTGTTTGTGCGAACATGGTCTACCTTCGCACTACCTTCGAACAAAGGGCTAAGAGTTTGTAGATAAGTCAACCACAGCATTAAAACTTTTCAGAAGGCATATGTTTTTATATGAGCGACTGTATTGTCGGTTTGCTGTGATCCTTAGTACTGATTACCAGAATGATGCAAGAACAGATAGTGTCTGGGCTGTTACGCTCCCAAATCCAACGCAACACACACTTATCACAGTTTTCTTGTTCAAATACCTTCGCTGTTTAAATTCAGTGTGAGTGATGATGGGGCTAGGAAAAAGTACTGCCGGTCTTACATTTCAGCTGTTGCCCAAGATAACAGTGCAAAGACGCCCTCCTTCATCTGTCAACATCACTTCTCGTATCGATGCATCCGTCAAGGAGGATATGCGGGTTGTAAATTCACCTTCCAAACATAGAAACCTCCTTTGCTGTTGATCCCTTTGGAAAAAAATGTCTAGGAAGTTTGTAGAGTCACGACACTGTCCGCCTTGCCAGTAACAAATTCAACGCGATCGATCATCTCTTTACGTCTAGCCAGATGCACGTTCTAGGGGCTAGAAATGTGCCTTAAGATCAGCCTTGCAGCCTTTAGCCAGCTTTCAGGGTTTCAGCTTTGTGATACTGCAGCAAACGAAGATTGATTGGGCCAGGCTGCATGACAACACTTTCACCAAGCTATTGTTTGCGGCACGGTATATGCTTTAGGCGCCCACACCCCCACGCTACACCGAATACATAACAGAGCAGCAATCGCCTTGAATGTCGCCTTCAGTATCACAACAGCCAGACGAAAATGTCCATTGCACGTCTTCAAGCCATTCTCGCATGCATGACCTGCGGCGCCGCAGAACCTAACGCCTATAACTACCCCACCGAAAAGACAGCCTTGCTCGTCGAGCCCGATGCGCGCCCTCAAGCAGAAATCGAAAATGATGTAGTCACAACTATACTGTTTACTCCATTTAATGGTCCTGCGCTACGTATGAAGCTCGACTCAGTCGTTGGCGCCTACGGCTGGCGAGAGAGTCTCGCACAGCATGTCTTGGAGAAGCTCGCTCAAGCACTCCAGGCAACACCTGAGAAGCTCGGCCCTCGTGTCAAAGATGCTTACCATCGAGTCTGGGCAGCTGCACAGGGCATCGAAGGTTTCGTCACCGAGCACCCCGTCATGTGTACTGTTATTGCGCTGGGCGTACTTGCCATCATCGCACCCTGGATTCTTGAAGCACTTGGTTTCGCGGACTTGGGGCCCATTGAAGGTACGTAAAGTCCATCAAAGATTGCTTTAAACAAGGAGATACAAAAAACATACTACATGAAGGAGAGTTAGCTGACTTGATGGTAACGGTTGCACAGGTTCCTTTGCAGCATGGTGGCAATCTAGGTACGCTGGGTTGGTGCCCAAAAACTCACTTTTCTCCTTCTTCCAGCGTCTGGGCATGAAATGGCACTGGAATTTACTTGCATGATGAAGGAAGAAAGGAGACAAGGAATGTCGTGACATGAAAAGCAATGCACGTCGCTCGTCAACATGGATTCAGTTAGCCTTGTAGTAATGGTTTCATCAGATACTTCTCTAGACTACAGCGAATATCCTGCAAATAAACCAAGAGATACATACGGTCGCCCCAGCGTCCCGTTTAGTTAACGCCCTGCACACCGTTGACATCCAATCCCCACTATCCTCACTGATCGAGAGACAATTATGTGTCTTTACAGCATGTTAGGAGTGTACTAAATGCACTTTCGCCCAAGCTACCTTCGCAAAAAAAATTAAGAAACACGGTGCGAAGGTCGAGAAGCCGAAGTACATGCCTTTATCGTGGACAGCCCCAAAGATCTCCAAGGCCTGCTCTTGCCTTGTCCTGCGAACGCCCAAGGTCACCACGACAGTGATAGTGACACTGCCGACTGGAACAATCACTGCCTACTCTACAGAAGTGATTACGCTTACTGATACAGCGTAAGCTCTCCTTTGGCATTTCAAACCGCGTTCCGGGCGAGGAAACCAACTAAAACACGAACAGCACCACCGTTGTGACCGACACATTCACAACCACCACAACCATCAGAGCCACAGAGACCGTCACATCAACGTCACTGCCTACGCGGCCGAAACCACCATCGCATTCACCGACGTGACATACATCAAACACTCGCACGCTTTCAACGCCAAACTCGCCAACAACGGATATTTTCCCTTCTTCTATAAGCACTAACCCATGGAGTTCACTGGCGCCTTCACCTCGACCTCCTTCGCGACACCTAACTGGCTAAGCGACAATACTCAGCTGAAGCTCTCGGACCGATAAGGCGCCTTCGCATCCGACCATTCTGCACTAGCAATGCACGGTTTCTATATTGCCAGGCAGACGGGTGTACACATACCTTCGTCTCGTCACAGGACACGGTTGACAACTGGGCGTTTTTGTGGGTCGGTGATGCCGCCTACTCCGCGTGGGACGACAGCAACACGGCATTCAGGTCGAGTATGACGGGTGCGCCGTACGTTACTGGCAATTACCAGATCAACATGAATGTAGGAGATACGGTTCCCATGACGTACCTGTAGGCGAACAGAGGTGGTATCGGACAGAGCAGGCTGCAGATTTAGATGCCCAATGACGCCGTGATTACCTAGCATGATGGGTACTTTGTGCGGGCTTGTTCTGCGGGCGTGTTTGCTTAAGCAAGGCATGTTAGGGAGCGGAAGGGGTGGAGCAAATACGTAAACTGATGTTTAATCTTTTTTTGATGAATGTTACGGAAATTTATCTGAGTCCATCCATCTCTAAACTCACATTATCTGCTCTTGATCCATAGACGCCACCATCCAGGATCCATTGCTCGTTGTCGTCGTTGTCGTCTTGTACTCGTCTCCATGTCTGCTTTCTCTCACTACTCTTCTCTTTTCCTTTGCTCTCTTCGATCTTGATGGTTGGCCGAATCAAACTACCCAAGAGCGGATTCCGGCTGAAGGCGCCACTGCCACTTGAGAGCGCGTTTCCGTCCGCCAAGCTTTGGTCGGGCTCAAGGGTTTCTTCCTCGCTCTCTGGTGTAGCAGGTCGTTCTGCAGCAGCCATACGCCGGACAAGTTTTTTGCCGGAGAGATCGATGCTAGCGACGACCTTGCGCTTCTCATATTCAGGTCGCGCGTTCCACTCTTGCTCTCTCAAAACTTTTTGCTGGCGCTTGAGCTGCATAGCACGTTCTTGAGGACTAGCCCACATGCTCAGTCCAGCGCTTGTGGTTTCAAAGTCTGCAGCCTCATCGTGGACTTGAGTTCGCTTCGCATTTTGCGCTTGAAAGGCAAGTAGCTTATCTCTGTGTTGTTTCGCCTTGACTAGTTTCTCATTCTCCGACTCTACGTCTGATGCAGGGTTTGAAGACGCCGGTGTAGGGCCCCGAGGAGTTGAAAAAGGACGAGGTGCTAGTGATACTTCGGCCCGCTTCTGACCAGCGTTATTTGCAGCCATTTTCTCTTTTCCACGCTCTTCACGGAGAATGCGGACCATGGATTGGATGTCTTGGGCGTTCAAGAGCGCAGAGTTACAGAACGTACATGGCCCGATGCCTTCCTTCACGCATATAATCTTGCCACAGTTTAAACAGTTTGGCGCAGCTTCCAAGAGCGGATGCCTGGTAGCCATGCAATTGCATTTCCGCTTGTCGTTGTCTTGAGATGCTAAAGTGGGATTTGTCTGAATTTCTAGCGCTCTGATCGCAGATTCCAGGTCGTTCAGTGCTGTAGAGGCGCCGTGCATGGGCGTTCCACCAACGACATTAACCTTAGCCTTGGGTTTGGGTTTGGGGTTTGTCTGGCCGATCACTGTACCCGGAAGCTTCGCGGCTGGGGGAGCAGGCGAGACGCCACGTGATTTTGGTGTCGCCGCGCCTGATGACGCAGTCGATGTTGGCAGCTGTAAAGCATCTGGTTGTTCCGATAGTCCAAATTTGGCAGCTTTTGACTTGGAACTCCCCGCCATATAGTCCTCCTCGTCTTTTTTGATGTACGCACCAGAAGTATTTCCATAATTGTCAGGTTGTCGCGGTGGCGGAAGTTTGTTCAGCCCAGTCTGCTTCTTCTTCTTATGCTTTGGTTTGGGGACTTCTGGAATGTCATTTGACGGCTGGCTCTGATTCGATGCAGCAGAACTCTTGGGCTTTCTCCGGTTGTTGAAGGAGGTGATGAATTCAAGGGCTTGCGGACTATCTCCGAGTAAATTCTGGAGATGGTCTGCCGCTTCCTTCTGGGAGAGCGAGTCCGTATATGATATCACCTGCTTCAGCGACTCATCATCCAAGGGAAGAAGCTTCGAGAGTTGTGGTAATGCCCAGGATGATAGATCCATGATTGCAGTTGTTAGATTTTGGGGAGGGTTGATGTCGGAATAGTTCGCTTGCCGTGATTCATCACTACACACTAGTTAGTGTGGCTAGTGCGGCTGGTGTGGCTGGTGATATGGACCGTGCGCGGATCTGACATCGAATTTCCAGATGCTGGGGAAACTGCCATCATAGTCCTCACTCGCCTCTCCGCACATCTACCATGGCTACCGACGTCGCACTTGACACCACAATCGTACGTCTCTGCCCTATTGTACTGTAGAGTAATTCTAACCCTTATAGGGCACTGTTGTTGTCGAGCTCTACAACGACCATGCGCCCAGGACATGCAAGAACTTCTCGACCCTGGCTCAGCGCGGCTACTTCAACGGCCTCATATTCCATCGCATAATACCAAACTTCATGATCCAAGGAGGCGATCCTACAGGTACTGGCCGAGGCGGTGAATCCATCTATGGCGAAAAGTTTGAAGACGAGATATCGCCGCAACTCAAACATACTGGTGCCGGCATTCTCAGCATGGCCAATTCGGGCCCTAATACAAATGGTTCCCAGTTCTTCATTACCCTTGCACCTACTCCCTGGCTGGATGGCAAACACACTATATTCGGGAGAGTTAAGAGCGGCATGCAGATTGTAAAGAAGCTCGGCTTGGTCAAGACAGATAAGGAGGATCGCCCAGTAGAGGAAGTAAAGATTGTGAGGGCATACCTCCTGGATGACAATGCTCAAGCACTACAACGCTACTAGTGCGCGACAAGAAGAAGGACCGGTTTCAATACTGCGCAAGGCCCCGTGCTCGCAACATGGATAATGCTCTGGTGTGAGTCTGGAATCGAGATATTGCAGAATAGACACTCATACGCCCAGCTAGTTCAATCCGCCGTTCGGGTGAATCAACACCTTCGTATATCCTTCGATCCTCTTGTCAAACTTCTCGTACGCCGTTGGTGCATCCTCGATATTAATCTCATGAGACACAACGAAACTTGGCTTCGCCTTGCCCGATACAATCATGTCGCGAAGATACCTGTTGTAGGCTTTGACATTGCACTGTCCGGTTCCGAGATGGAGGCCCTAGACGGGTTAGCGCCGAGAACGGCTATGGCGTGCCTACATACCTTTTCAAAAAGCTTTCCGAATGAGATCAAGATCTGGCCTTTCTTGCTCTGTTCATCTGGCGCTCCTGGGTCTGCTGGTACATAAAGTCCTGGGATACCTAGCCCTCCAGTCGGGCGGGTGACCATGATGAGCTGGTCAAGGACGATGTTGGGTTTCTCTTTGCTGCCCGAAGCGTCCACTGCCTGGTATCCAACTGCATCAACCGCGCGATCGACCATGCCTCCGTTGAGCTTGATGATTTGTTCAACAGGGTCGCTCTTCTTGAAGTCGACGGGTACGCAGCCGATTTTCTCCGCAGCCTGTAAACGTTCCGGAACTGTGTCCACAACGAACACCTTGCTTGCACCACGTAGCACACCACTGTATGCTGCCATGAGACCAACAGGGCCCGCGCCAAAAACTGCTACACTCTCACCGGACTGGAAACCAGAGAGCACTAGCCCATGCCATCCTGTCGGGAAGATATCTGCAAGCAGAATGAAATCGGCTTCATGCTCGGTACCTTTTGGCAGTTTCAATGCATTAAAGTCAGCGAATGGCACCCGAAGATATTGCGCTTGGCCGCCTTGATACGGTCCCATGGCGACATATCCGTATGCACCACCAGCGAAACCCGGGTTAACACTATAGTTGTTAGGCGACACAGAACCACATTTCTGCCAAGTCTTGACTTACCCAGTACAGAATGCTGTTTTGCCTTCTTCACAGTTGCGACATCTACCATCCGCAACATTCTAGCAAGCTCGGCGTCAGCTCTTTCATCTACAATCAACCCCGTTCATACTCACAAATGGTAACACAATCCGGTCGCCCTGCTCCAAGAGTGTTACACCTGATCCGATCTCGATGACGATCCCCATGTTCTCATGGCCGAAGACAAGACCTGCTTCAGCTGCAGTACGCCCCTGGTACATGTGCAAGTCGGAACCGCATATAGCGGCTGTTGTGACCTTGACAATAACATCGTCTGGATGCTGGATCTTGGGCACCTCGACGTCCTTGACTGAGACCTTGAACGGGCCCTCGTAGTGTACTGCTTTCATTGTATCGGCCGGCATGTTCGGAACACTGGTTCTGGCTTCTGTATTGGCCAGATTGTGTTTAGCGTTTAGGTGAAAGGAATATTTTGATTAAAATATGCGGATTGCTTAGGGCCTAGGTGTGAGGGTTGTCAAAGCGAGAGTGTAGTGTGAGAACGATGATTGCCTCGACGATGGAGGGAACTGCCCTGGTCATATATTTATTTACACTAAGTCTGTTATGGTAGGTAGACACCGTCCTCGTACCTACACTGGGTTGTACTTTCCAACAAGGACGACTTATGTTCAGCAAAACAAGGACATCAGTGCGTGCTATGCATGGTGGCGACGAGGGGGAGTACGTACACCATGCCGCTGGTGCGAAATGGAACCCCTCATTCTTGGATCTCTTCGCTCAAGTTGGCACCTAGAAGCGTCATTATTGAGGGGCTATAGCGGCAGATGCGCTCACGTCGATCCCGGATGTGGGGTAAAGCGTTCCGAGTCGGAATGTAGGGTGTGTTATGCTTCGGAACCTAGCGTGTTGAGATCGTTTCCGAGGTTGTTTCTTTTCCTACTACAAAACCACGTAGTTGGAGCGTATCAGACTTGCGTCAGTATTGATCCTACTCCGAATCACGAATGTAGTATTCAGTTCACCTTTGCTCTTCGTGTTTTTTATATCTTCTTCTTGGCAGTGTTGATGTTATTACACGGCCGAATTCCATAGATAGCAGGAGCTCCTGGATCTAGAGTTAATGAGAAATAGCTGGTGCGACATTGTTCTGATGGCTGTAGTAAGCGAGTGGTAAAAGAGTAGCACGCATGGGTATGGTAGACTCTGCATGACGGCGGGTTTCAATAGGTGCAATAGTATTTCGTTCATAGCCTCGACAACATTCATAGATTCTTTCTTCTTTTAACGTTCCCAAGCAGATCAGTTATAAACAGTTTTTCAGTCTAAACGTCCATGCCCCACCTGCAAAAGTAATACCAATCTAGCAATTTTATACTACTACACCCGTATAGTAGTTATGTTCTTTACAATTTTATCCGCACATGACAAATAAGTTGCCCTTCCAACCATCCCAGCTCATTCCATATTACGCAAGTCCAACCACACGTTGCGGTCGCGCATTCCGCTCGGCCTGCTTACGTACTACGTACCAATAAAACCAATTTACGAGTCAACCTAGCTACATATCCACCTATACAGTGGCGGTGCTGTTTTTAGTACGCAGAACACAAACTACTCTTGTCTTTTTAAGGGTCGCTACTGGGCTAAGCAGAGTTTTACTCAATTGAAAGAGTAGGACTCGTACTTAAGGTCTTCGTAGGCTTTTGCATATTGAAGTAATTCAATTAGTTATCTTAGGAAAGCAAAAGTGCTCCAAGAAACCTTTCTCCCACCTTAGCTGCTATCTTCCTATGCTTGACCTCCTTCGCTTCAATTTAAACTTCGCTTGCTTGAGTAGCCGCACCATTGCCTTATCCTTCCATTTGGCTGCTAACTGTAGCACCGTCCTCCTGCTGTCATCTTTTGCATTCATGTCTGCCCCCATGCGAATCAACAGCTGTACTACTGGCTCTTTCTTTCTCGAAGTATCCTCGGAAGCAGAAACTGCCACTAAACTCCAGCAAGAGGCAACCCAGGAGAGAAAGCAAGAGCTAGAGGAAGAGTCTGAAGACGAAGAAGATGGTGATGCTGATCGAGAGCTAGCTATCCAGGAGATCGAAAAGCAGTCACGCCTACACGAGGCCGACCAGGTTTCTTGAGGAGTGGTCTTCTCGCAGGTACGATCCAAACGGCGCGGTCAAGAGATTAGCAACGTCATCACTTTGGACAACTCTCAAGCGCATGTGGGAATGTCAAAGAGCGTCGTAGGAAAGATCAACCAGCGGATTAGGGATGTGCGGACCGAAGGAGGCTCCACAGCTCATGTGGGTGTTCTAAGCTGATGTTCATTGAACTTGGGGACAGTAGAGCGATTGGTTTGATGAATTGGAACAAATCAGAGTCTTGTTAGCCACACAATCAGTCAAGATTCAATCTGAGATTATCATAATGGATTCGACTAGATTAATCGGTCTGTGGATCACGTGATAGAGAGAGCTGAGAGTCGTCACTATCGTTATTATACGAGACTGTTAAATTATCTATCCCCAATCTCTGTAACCTCGGGGAACAGCGTTGATGATTAGGATGATACTTTATTGAGCGTCTGTGGACCTGCCCTCTACTAGCTTTCACTCTACCCGATTCTCCATACAAAGCACGGGTATCATCTAAGTATTCAAATGCAGCTGTCATGCTTCTCAGCAGCGCATGGTCACAAGAATATAGAAACATGTCCTGCCTCAAAGGTCACATGAGAAAGAAAGTCTATAGGGAGACGCTACTGGGTAGCGTAGTTGTGAGGCGGAATGAGATAAAATGCTCTTCATCCAGACCACGATGCATCACAACGAGTCTAGTTGCAAGATTACTACTTCAGTACATGCATGTATGAGCTACTCCAAAACAGAGGAAATTGCGGTAATGGTTGCGAAATGAGTCTCTGTAAACTGAGCTAAGCGCGAATTGGACCCAATTCTATAACCAGCCTCATGGCATGTTTGCTACCTTTCCTCCCGTTTGATTGTCGTTCATTTCGCATAGGTAACTACAAAAGCCACCGCCACATGCGTCGTAATCACATCCTGATCTTAGTCACAGAAATAAAATTGTAGGCGCCGCCATTAATATTACACCTACGTCACGCCTACAAGACCACGAAGCGAGACGCGTCACCCCACCCCACTCCTCCAAGAAAAACTACTGTAAGCCACCAGGTCCAAGTGCGTTTGAGGTAGCGACACCGTTATGTCACATGGGCTAGCTGATCGTCGGCGCTGTATGGCCTAAAAAAGACATGAGTTAGTTAGGCAGGAGGAAGCGAACCACCTACCACGCCGAAAAGGGGGGCTATGAGCATTTTTCCAAGATGGACAGAAAAGAATACCAAGTGTGCGAAGGACATAGCACATACACCTCGCTCGCTTACTGAGAAACCAGTGGCAACTCCAGCAATCTACACCGCGATAATAGGAAAAAATCCTGTAAAAAAGGCGTGTCTGTACTCATACGTACAACCACACCCAAACCCAATGTTTCCATTATCCTCGTTGATATACTGCCATCCCTCCATCTGTACAATACATGTATATCCAATCAAACCCCCCTCTTTACATGGAGAAAACCAGCACCTATAAATTCTCCCCTTAGATCAAAATACCTCCTACACCATCTTCTTTTTTTTTGCCCATCTCTCTTCCATTCACTTCTGCTGCTTACTCTCTACAAACACGCATATTCATACACCTGCATATACTATCCTATAGGATTCTAACCACTCGAGCTATCTGTATCACAGAAGTAGCGATGAGAGGAGCGGAAAAGAAAAAACCACTTACAATGTACGAATGCACAACATGCCCCCCCACACTTCGTCTACATCAAGCAGTAGTCAAAGCAACAAAGGATGGGAAACCACGGGCCAAGCATAAGACGTAGCTAGTGGGGGAAAAAGCAATATCACAAATCCAATTCGAAGACAAAGATAGCTACGCAGCACTGCGTCAAATCGTTAACCAAAAAAACAACGGTTTCACACACACTACACAGCATTTGAGCGATGCCAAGAGATGTTCATTTCTTCATTTCGTTCAAGGTCCTTTATTAGAAGGCCCAAGCATATAAAAAACGCCAATCGCTATGCACATTTACACATAGGATGCCCCTAGTATGCAATTATAATGACCACTGATTATGCAACTCGTAAATCACAAAAGAGACCGCACGTAAAGCGACATCTCCTCCGTCTTCCATCATTACTACTACTTCAAGCGCACACGCTTACCAGCGGGCTCAGCATCCACCTGCTGAACAGCCGTGCTCGTCGAGGGCGCCCATTTCTGTTTTTCGCCGTCAACACGCTGCGCAGTATCTGGGGCGTTGCTAGCCTTTGCTTTGTCATCATCGTCTGGCTTCTTCAATTGCCAAGGTGCCTCGATAGAAAAGGAAAAGATTTCTCGATCTGATCTGTGGCCTGCGACCCGTTTTGCTTGCGACACTTGGCCGGCATCCGATTCGCTTTTGGCAGGAGCAGTTGTCGTAGAAGTGATATTGCTGGTCTCTGCTGACTGCTTGTCGTCTTCCTTTTTCTCCTCGTCTTCGTCCTCAATTTCCTCGGTATAGTTCCACATGAGATTAATCTCACCGCGGACAAGAGCAGTGAGCCAGATGCTGCCAAGCACACCTGGGACCAGGTATAGCAATGCTGGCTGAGCATGGTTCCAGACCATCATGACGCCGAGGGTAGCCAGCAAGCCCACGATATAACCTACTAGGCCAGCATTAAAATATGTCTTTGGGAACGTGAAGGGAGCTTCTGCTTCAGCCTCCGTCTTCGCAGCGACCCATAACGGCCGGCCTGTAAGCGAATGTGTCCAAAAGTGGTCGCTCCAGCGTCCAGCCAGAGAGTGGTATTTTGGCTTCTCAACAGTTCCTTGCACACCTGCCACGACAGCAGGTATATGCTTTTGGCGACGGAGGTAAAAGAGGTATAGGTCGAAACGCAAAGCAAGGCCAATCATGATACCAGGCAAGACCACATCGCCAAGGCCAAGCATAGCATGCGAGGGGACTGAGGTGGGATCGTCAGCTGCAGCAGGCCGTGGAAACATGAGCTTTATGGGCACGTCGAGGGACTTTGCTACGGTTACCATCATAGGGCTGGAATCAGGCGTTAGCAACGCTCTGAAGGTGACGTGCGAGGAATCCTACGTAAAAAAGACAAAGTAGATGTCGTAAAAGAAGAGAGCGCCTAGGATCAGACTACCCGTAGCAAATGTCGTGGGTGACATGAGCTGCAAGGCGCCATAGGAGAATCCGAAACCTAACAAATTTGTCAAATACCATGGCTTGTCAACCAGGTTGAAGTAAGTCACGGTCGCAAGGCCAGTCAAAATGCCAACGATGCCATGAGGCCCAATCTTGAACTTGCCCGCGAAGACACGATGCATGTAGAGTTTCAACACCCACTTGTTGCCTGGCATAGCACGATCGGCCCAGAGAAGGTTCCTGGCACCGTCAGATAGCGGAATCTTGGCGAGGAAGCCTGGTAAAGGTGTCGCGAGCGGTTGCTTGCCCTTGACGTCCCCAGCTACTGGAGCTGCCTTGGTCGCCTCACCATCGACATGGTACAGTGCGCGGCCAACGACATGTCGACGCGGGTATATGATGGAGTGCCCAATGTCAAGGAGGTCGGTGACCAGTCGCGAGACGGAGAAGACACCAAAGACGGCAAAGTAGGCATTGAGGATCTTGTTGAGCAGGGCGGGATCTTTCATCCATTTGAGAAGAAAGTACAACGAGGCAAGGGCAGTCCCTGCAAAGAGAGGCATGAGCAGGGCATCCGTCGGCGATAAGCCCTCCATGATTCGCTGCTCGTCCTCGTCCTCGTCCTCGTCTTCGTCGTCTTCTTCCATGCCGTCATCCTTGACGCTGGTGTTCTTCTTTTTCTTTGTGGGTTTTGCGGCGGTCGATGGGCGTGTGAGCGAAGCATGGGCGCCGGCGTATATTGGGAAGAGGGCCGAGACGATCAGGTGGATGTAGGTAGGTAGCATTGGCTGCACCAACGAGAACTCGTAAGCAGCTTTCCCAAGAATCTGGGCCCAAAGGCCTGGGTCCGAGTCGGCCATGGAGCGCTGATGTGCGCCAACTGTGTTGCTTTTTTTTCTTTTCTTGTCAAAGTGTCTAGTAAGGATGGAAAAGACGTGGGATAGCGATCGCAGACGCGTGGAGGAGGAGGACGGTAGTGGTGGTGGGGGGTGTTTCAACTTTGGAGAACAATGGAACACCAACGTGGCTTCAAGGGTGGACGGGATACCGAAAGAGTGCTGGAAGAAGAGAAAAAGAATAATAGTCAGCCAGGCAGCAGCTAGTGTCGGCGGCGCAGGCGTCGAGGGGGTGCAACAAAGAAGCAAAGTCGAAGTGGTGTTTGTTCTAGCGGCGCAGCTGCAGTTCCCCAAAGACCAAGTAGCTGTTCGGAAAGCAGCCAATCACACTAGACGTCGCTTTCCTACCGATCGCCAGCCGTGGCCCCGCCCCCCACCTCACTCCAGATTGGCGCATCTGCATGAGCGGGACCTTGCATGTGCTGTGCTTGACATGCTACTCGCTGGCTGGCGTGGGAGGCCTACTGTGCCTCATGATTCACAATGTCGACCCAGATTCTCGGTATGCTAGTCAAGGTCCATGTACAAGATCGTTGCATTGTGTGCCTAAAATATACGCTTGCTCTCTTCTTCGCAATATGCTCCACGTTGCAATCTGCGAGCCTATCCTTTGTATCCTTAGCCTAACTATGTACAAATTCCGTAGCCTCTTCCTCCACCCCTTAAAATCGATTGAAATGCGTCACGCGTCGTGTATGCTCATCATATGCGCGGAATTCGGTAACACCAACCCATGGAACAAAGTAAGCGCCGAATCAAGATGAAGCCAACCCCTAGCCACGACAAAAGAAAAAAACGCAAGAGGCTACTTGGTAGTATGTTTAAACGCCGAACCCACAATTAGAAAAGGATATTTTGTGTGTAAAAAAAAACGACAAGTGAGAAGCAGGCAGAAAGGCGCCATTAGCTGTGGCCAGACCAGCTGACGGTAACATCCTGGTTAGTGTATACGACAAGTGCCCACCCCCAAACGCACACGCTGGTAAAGCAACAAAACGCACAAAGGAAAATAGCAAAGGTTCAGCATGGTGTGAGCCGGGTTGCGACACTCAAGTCTCTTAGCATGTCAAACGACATGCCGTCGACAGTGACGCGTTGGTGTGATTCGACGTAAACGTCATGCGAGCTCCCCAATGCAGCTCCCTCCCAAGGCGACATGGCACTCAGCCTCTTGCTCCGTAAGTGGGGGGGAGGTGTAACAGCCGCAATCACCCGCTCTTTCATATGGGGCGTGATGGCTGTGGGCCGCTTACAGTCAAAATATGACAGTGAGACTGACGAGGAGGTAAACGACGGTGCAGAGGTAGCCGACAGGGACGTCAGCTGAGGATGCGGGGAACAGGAAGACGGATAGTCGTCGTAATCCGGTTGGTCGGATGAGGAGCTGGGTAGTGCTGACTGATCCGGAAACTTGAACGACTTGACCGGATCGAGTTCAGGCTGGTCCTCTAGCGGTGTCGATGAAAACAGAAACGACGAACCGTTGCCGGAGCCCGAGGTTTCGTAGTAGCCTAGTACCGAAGGCGTATGGTTGCTTCCAGTGGAGAGGGTGTCATCGAGAGAAATGGCGTGTTCTCGTAACTCATCATCCGTGTCCTCGTCAGTGGAGCTCCATGCAGAGAATTGGCTCTTGAATGGTGGTCGAATAGGGGGCATCTCAATCACCCGTGGCTTCTCGACCGGTCGCCGTACCGACGAGCATGAAGACTGAGACGTATGTGTGGCAAACGATAGGTCTGGACACGAGCGGGGCGACACCGGCGATGTAGAATTCGAGCCCGGGTGGTAGGTCGGTATCGACTTTAGTTGGTTTTTGGTGAACTCGGCTAGAGTGGCGGAGTAGTTTCCTAGCGTGGGAGAAATGTTCCGAACTGATCCGCCATCGTCATGTGGTGGGACAACGGTTGAGTTGCTTCGATCCGTCGCATCAGAAGGCACTCGCGAGTGTGTGTGCCTAGATTCAAAGGGATTGGGTTGCTCCAGGGGTGTGGGTATGGCGGCAAGTTGTTGCAGAAACTGCAAGTGGTCTCTCGGGTCAAAAGGCCGGACATCGTCCTCGTCGAGAGAATGGTTGCGGCGGCCTTGGCGTTTCCGGACGGCTGCTCTGCTCTCGGCCAGGATAAGCTGAGCCTCTGGTGTTGTGCATCCAAGGGCATCAATGATGGGAAATGAGTTGCTTCTCTGTCTCTGCACGCTGAGGCGTGGGCTGGCCCGGCGAGCAACCGGCGACGACTGACGGAAATCCATGGTGTTGAACATGTGAGCGGTATGGGAGTGCGTAATGAGCGGCTGATGGTCCTAGTACATGGCCGTAGCAGCCGCGGAACGAGTGGTATATGTGCAAATGCTGGCGACAGTGCGAGGGCGAAGCTAGGCACTGTGAAGCACAAAAGAAGCAGCCAGGGGAACTAGAGTAGTAGGGAGGGAGTGGTGATTGGGGAAAAGAAAGAAATCGATACTTGGACGGCGGACAGCGACGGCAAGGCTACTTGAGAAGCAGGAAAAACGGGCATGGTTCTGCCATTGGGCGCAGACGGGGTCGGCAAGATATGAGTGGTCGTGGTGGTGGCCTTGGAATGCCCAGGAGGCGCTAGGACCCAGCAGCTCGCACGGCACTCAAGCCGACGACGGTACGAAAGAGTTGGCATGCCCACATGACGTTTACCGACTTGGACGGCGGCCGGACATGGGTTTCATGTCGCACGGCCCTAGATCAGGGCAAAAAAAGAAGGACAAACTATCGCGTACCCCTGCGTGGCGTATACCCTACTGCCGGATCCCGCTGGCGTTTCGTGCCTGATGGCCAATCCGGGTGGGCATGGTTCATCGTCTTGTCATGCGCGACTTCGTAACGTCATGGAACCAGCAGCCCATTGCCGTCCTGATTTGCCCCGGGTGGTACTGTAGCGCCTGTTCGCGGCTGGTGCCCGCAGCCTCTCACCTCAAAGGGCAGCCTGGTGCTGCTGCTGCTGCTGCTGCAGCTGCAACGCCGCGGGCTGCAACTAGGTATGACAGCCGTCTGGTAGGTATCCACCACCGAGTGTCTCAGGAATTCGCGTGCGTTGTGTAAGACGATCAAGGCGATCGACGCTACCCTTGCTTTTTGCCTCCGACCAAGTGTTTCTCAGAAGCCTGCAGCCTGATCGGCCCAGCCACTGATGCCCTCTCTGCCTCTCTGACTGGGCAGGCAGCCCGCTGGGCTAAGATTGGGGGGCATATCGATCAGCGCTGTCCACGCAACCCACTCAAAGTAGATAAGGTACGCACGGCACAAGCTGCGTTAACGGATGCCGTACCCCTCTTCGCTCCCATAAAAGGGTCTTTGGGTGCTGTGACTCGTGACCAGCTCGTTCTTGTCCAGCAGCATCGGAATAGGCGTGGCGCTAGAGCAGGTACGCTCGCGTGAACTATTGCATGTGTGTAGTATGTATGGCCCTAACGACGAAAAAAGAATAAGCACGACAACTCGGGCCGACCGAGGAGGATGCCAAGCTAGGCAGAGGCTGCGCAGCGCAGGTTTGCAGCGCGAAACCCGCGATAGAGTAAAAGCGACAGGGCGTGGTGGGGGGGAGAAGGAGAGAAAGAGGCGCATGTGCTCGAGTGGATGCCTGCCTTTCCCGGAAATGGCGCCGCGCCACACAAGCACAAACACATTCGCATGCGTATGCACAAGCACAACGGGTCGGAGCACACTCCGGCACCGCCTCACAAACACCTACAACCGCCTGAAACATGTCAATTCTCCAGCACACACCAACACACATATACACGCTCGACGTGAACCTGCGACTTGCCAACTGCCAGTTACTTTTGCACATCGCCGCCCAGCGTCGACGCACACGCGCTGACCTGTAAACGGCCCCTGCGCTCCCAAAAGCCTCCGTGGCTTGCCCCTGCTTAGCATTCGGTTGAGTCACGGGCCTTGCTACAGCTTTGGTCACAGAAACATCAACACCATGCTCAGCTTTTTATTTTATTTTAGCGGTTGACATCATGATGAGTAACAGTAGGCATCAACGGAGTCATTCTCCGAGTGCCGGCACTCCTGCACCACCTACCACCAACCACCAACCAACCAAATCTCTGTTCTTGGTGCCGCAGCAGACGCATCGCACCACACATACCGCAACGAGGTCTACTATCACGATCCACCTGTCCCCTATACCAGCTTCTCAGATTGCCTCGTGTCTGTCCGATGATTGTTGCTCTCAACACGTCTCTCGCCTGTTTCACCAGCAGGTCCAGCACCAACAATGCAGCACTCGCTTCTCGTAGCCTTTCCTAGCATCCAGCACATTCTCCGTCTTCGGCCCGCCCATTCCCCACCGCCCTTCCAATCACCACCTATCCTGACGCCTCACCATCTTGGGTTTTGTACAGTAAGCTCTGCATCCTGTCCTGGGCATGGCTAGCCCATCGAACGCGAGCGCGAGCCCAAGCACCAACACCTTTCCCTTTCCGCATCGCTCCGTCAGCCTTGTCCTAGTACTTTCGGTCCTACTTTTTGCTCTTCCCACGTTGCACGCTACGTACATGTTGAAGCGCTTACGGCACCTGCCTAGGACTGTTGACGATACCCATTCGGTTCTTGCCCTGATATTGCCTAGCCGTCTCCTGATCAGGCCTGACATGTTGTTACTATGTGACCAGCCATTCCAGTACATTCTCGAGGCTGCTTTGTTGTCTTGCACCGCTACAACTGGTCATCAGCTCGTCGCTCCATTGTCGCTCTGTGCGCTCCAAATTTGCATGCAATACTATTCAAAGATTCACACTATTGTTTCCGATTGTGGCCCTTTGTAGTTTCCAGCGCAGTAATTGGCATTGCCTTAGACAGTCTTGTCTGGTATCTGCCCAACTGCGCAGTTTGGAGCCTAAAGCTTCCTGTATCTAATAAGCGATCTGTTTCGTTCATTCTTAAGTTTAGACTGTTGTGCGACAGTACACTCGCCACTCAGTGCTATTCACATCCGCAACTGACAGAAGTATAGCAACATAGCATTCGGCGACGTCTCTTCCTATGCCCATGTCAGATTTCGCCACCATATCACATACGCCATTGGAAACACTTTCACATGGGCAATCGCTGAAACAAGTACTGAAAGTATCTTCATATGATGTCCACTATCGTGTCTTCTCTTTCACATGCGAAGGCGGATACCGCAGAGTAAATCTTGTCTTAGACTCGACGTGTACGAACGACCACGCCTAGCGCAAAAGCTTGCTTGGTCACTCTTCCAGTGTAACCACAAAGCTTGACCAACCCGCTGCGAACAAGTGAGCAACTTGCTTACCCTGCAAACCTTCAACCTCATGGAATGCGCCGTAGAAGGGCCGTCCCTGTAATCCCAGCTGTCCCATACTGTTATCACCAGCAGCAAATACTGCCCTCTTTTTCGCCGAGCCGCACCCAGACTCGGCTGCCACTAATACATGTCCATGACCAATGGCGACGTGATACACGTGAGCCTCGCGCCCATCAATCCGCACGTCGAGGCACCTGACAAAGTCATCCTGACCATCCTCAGCCTTGATGCCTGTCCTTGGCATGAGTCCTTCTGTGTCTCCGTTTAACACGTCCATATCCCCCACTGACCCGGGACATGCCTGACCCCACAAGAACAGCTCACCCTCTGCGCTCAGCGCTGCGCTTATATACCCACCCGACACCACCCGTGTGACACTCGTTTCCGAAAGGTAGGGAACGGTTCCAACATTTGACCGGCCGTCGTAGGGCCGGCCCAGGCAAGCTTGATATCTCGTGTCGGTGCTAGACGTCCACACATGGCCAGCGGCGTCGAGAAGGGTTGTCGTCGTAGTGTTGCTAACCCATTGTGGTGGATCATGCGAGTCATACGGTGCGAGTTTCACGTCTAGAAATGCCGCCGCCCATGCCGCCGCCGCCGCCACCCTCCCGGAGCTTGGGCTGGGGCTTGGGGAAGACAGCCAAACACGCAGTTGCGGGATGTCTTGCACGTGTGCTAGGTACTCCTTGCTTGCGCAACTCTGTTTGAGATGCAGTAACAGAGTCTCGTCACTTAGAATCTTGATATCGGCGATGGTTGGAGAGTCCTTTGCGCAATCGCCCATGCGGTAGACTTGGACCTCTTGTATCCTGTTGCCATGACCGTGTTCCATCTCGTAATCCGTGGCAAATAGTACAATCTCTTGCTCTGTGCCCAGTGTATGCACATACCCCTGCAGGCCATGATGCATGGTGCTGCCGAAGAATACGACCCTGTGCCCCTCTTCCTCACCTCCGATTGCCTTCCCCAACCGGCTAGTGGTGCTAGCTTCACAGAGAAACTCCTGTTGGTACTGGTTTAGTCCTGTGCCCATGTATTTCAGATGCCACGAGTCTGTGTCATTGTCAAGATGGCGATACGCAATCAAGGCATCGCACCACGAGGCCCATAGCACGCGTATGCTATGCGCACGCAGGACGGGGTTAGGGAGGGAAGCAGGGCCCGAGCCGAAAGTGTAAAGATGCATCGTTGTTATGACCATCACTAGTGTCTGCCTAACGAACCAAGCGCCCGGGATGTTGTGTAAAAAGAAGACAATGATTGTGCGGGAAAAAAGAAGCGCCAAACTTTACCACGTAGAGACAAAGTAACATGTGGCTGACCTTGAGCATGGGTTCGGATCTGACTCTTACATACACTTTTCTTTTTTCGTTCTTAGCCAGCAACGTTCCTCTTGGCGCAAGGTAAATCGTCGATTTTCCGAGTGCCCAATTCATGCTGAGTCGTACGTAAAATATTCGAACCAGCACCTCCGAAACCTTCCTATACAGAGAACAACAGAGAAGGGAGAAAGTAATGCGAGCCCCCCTCCGTTCGGCGCAATTAAGCATGTGATGTACAATTATAATCATTATCATTTTCTCTTAATAATTCTCTTTTTGGATTTCCTCCGCCCCCGCCCACGCGTGGCTGAGCTACCCCTTTTTTTTTCTCGTTCTTCTTCTCCTCTTCCTCTCACCTCCTCTTTGCCCCCACCCCCCTTCCCCATGCTCCAAGCTACCTATGCATTTTAACTTTAGACGAGGCAAGTATATTTCGCTTCCCCGCAAAACGCGCGCTGCTTCAAGTTGTCTGCACTCGATCGACCGATCGATCGACTTTGTCCCCCCATCTCCTCCCTACCTCTCGAAACAAGCTGCGCTGCGCGTATGTATCTTTAAGCTTTTTTTTTTCCTGAAACATGTACTATTTTTTTTAAAAATAAATTCTCCGAAGAAGTAGAGGTTTAATGCGCATGTCGTCATTGCCGTTATGCGGTGTGTCTGCGATGGTAAGAGCAGGGGGGTTTGAGATGAGCGCCTTGATTGTTGTGGGCGCTAATGCAAGGTACGAATGGCCCAGGGGTTTGGGTGGGTGATACGAGACGAGAATGGGGGGAGGGGGCCGTGGGTGCGGGGGGTTTCTTTTGGCTTGGTTAAAGTATGCGATTCTTGGTATGGCATTTTCAAGCGCTGTTGAGGATATGCAGTACAGAAAGTTTTGCGGGATAGACAAAGTAGGGGACACGTTTTAGAATCTGGGATTAGAGCGAACTGATGATGTGTACTATCCTGTGCAGAAAATCAGTAATGCGCGAATTATTCGCAGCTTTTTGGTTGCAGTGGTGTAGTGGCACAGGGCTGGCTATCCGACAGCTGCCTTACCTCATGCTTTTTCAGTGCGCCTGACCTTATTTTTAGTTAGTGCAGTGTATACAGATCTACATATCGCCAGAGTCTTACTAACCTTTGTTCTAATGGTCATCTAACGATTTACTTGCTATTACCTTTCCGTTGCTCGCACTGTATCTATTAATCTAAAGTAATCTAACATTGTGTAGACTGTGACCTCTTGCTTTTAACACTTCCTGCATCCTTCTATTTAATCAAGGATACGAGGAGGGAAAAAAGCCCTTACTAACGGTATTCCAGGTGCATTGTCAATGATGGTTCACTATAGTAAAAGACATGTCCTAATAGCCTAGCTATATTTCATTCTCGGATTTGTACCTCCAAAGAGCGGAAATCCTAATAAACGTACTGCTTCGACTTATGTACATGTTTTTCACTACTCTTCTTTTGGTTTCTCTTAGTGTTTGCGCATATATATAGCACTGCACTTGTTAGGATGTTGTGAATCAGAGTCTCAAATCTTGTCCGCTTGCTCGTGCCAAAGAAAGACGGCCTGCGGTGTATGTAGACACGGCAGGCAGTTTTGTTGGGCTAATGTGCTCCTGGCGAGAGCCAACATTTTAGCGTACGTGATAATGAAAAAGTGATGAGGATTAAAAGCATACGACGTCTTGATACTGTCAGAACACGGTATTGTATTTTTAGTGTTGAACATGTTGCATGAGATTGGGATATCTACCTAGCATATTAATAAGGCAATATACAAGAGTCACCTTTAGCTACTTATTTAGTAACGCACTTCTGTTTAAGTAATACTATCCTATCCACAGCATCTCGTCTCCCATGCGCGAAAAGAAAAAATTCTCAAATCCTTACACCAGGTGTTTTATGTCGTACCCATTCAAGATCATGTTAGCCTAGCTCTAGTTCTTGTCTTAGTAGCGTCTGCAAATCTTTGTAGAAGGGTGGTACAATCTATACCGTAGCACACTGTAGATAATCATTTATACTAGTTCTCGTAGTTACAATCTTTATACATAACCCTTAGCTATCGGCTCCTAACTCTACAGAAACATTCTCTAGCTAAAATCCGTTGAGCAATCAATTTAATGAGTGCAGTTACGGTTAGTGTCTATACGTATGCATGCGCAAAAAATTTATGTGTGCCACAGTGTACAAAGAACCATTGAGAGTGTGGTAGTGCGGTGATAATGTTTATAGACGGATAACTATTTGCCTCTTCATTATCTAGCAGAACAATGCAATCGACACAGTTGACAGACGTATCTTCGATCACGTGAGATCGCGCGTCAAGCGTGTCGAAACTAATGCTTAGTCTCATCGCTGATTGGTTGCTGCCTGTTCAGCCAGGCTGCAACGCGTCTTTTAGCCTTGGATTGGTGGCAGTTGCCTGCCAGACCCTCTTTTACGTCGGCTCACCACCCCCTTGCATCATCTTCTCCATCGTGGAAGGCTACTGTCGAGCGGTGTATAATGCTCCAAAACATAGCAATTCGAATACTTAAACTCACACTGTACTGTCTTTCTGCTTCCTCCTCTCAGCTTATCTCGAGGATCCATTGCACTACATCGACGTCATTTTCGCTATTGTAGAGCTTCTTACTCTTCTAATGGAACAACAGCACACATCAACACCAATGGAGCTTCCTTCACTTCCAGCTAAACATGTCGACTGGGTTGCATATGTTGCCAGCCATCCAGAGAAGCCGCTACCCGAGCTGATTGCTCCATACAAAGAGTATGATGCTACACTACGCCAGATCTTCGCTCAACAACCCAACCACCCAGCAATAGCTATTCCTAATATTGTTCCCATCTATGCAGGACGTGAGCACGAGCTCACAGTTCGCGCCCGCAACCCTACCAATGAATCCGAAGCTGAACGCCAACACTATATCATGCCCCTCAGCAAAGCCGACCGCAAGCCCAGTGGAGGCCCAGCTGTTGTTACGTCGCTGGATGAGTTTCGAACAAACTTTCAGTTGTTTTCTGAATCATCTCTCGTCGACTTGGACTGGTCCAATGTCGTGGCTGCAGGCAGTGCCGTAGTGACATCCTTGTTGCCTGTCTCTGAACAACACAAGACTTCCAAGCGAGCTCTTCGAGAATATTATCATCAGCAACTGGCTCCTGCTTCTGATGTTGATCTCTTTCTCTACGGTCTTACCGAGGACGAGGCTGTCGAGAAGATCAAGCAGATTGAACAGCGCATCAAGGACTCGATTTTGACCGAGACCACTACGATTCGGACTAAGAACGCCATCACCATCGCTTCAAAATATCCAACTCGCCATGTGCAAATTGTTTTGCGCATCTACCGATCCATTTCTGAAATCCTCACAGGGTTCGATGTGGATTGCTCTTGTGTCGCCTATGATGGAAAGCAAGTCTATGCTAGTCCGCGTGCCTTGGCTGCCTTCATGGCTCAGGTCAATACAGTTGATTTGACCCGTCGCTCTCCTTCGTATGAAAACCGTCTGTCCAAGTACGCGCGCAGAGGGTTTGAAGTGTACTGGCCGCTTCTCGACCGTTCTCGTATTGACCCAACACTGTTCGAGCGCTCATTCGGGCGGACACTCGGCCTCGCCAGGCTGTTGGTGCTCGAAAAACTGCCCAACAGTAGTGACAGAGAGGCTTACATTGACGAGCGCCGCGCTGAGCGTGGTAGACCAAGGACGAATCGGTGGTTTACACGGAAGCTGCGGGGCAACATAAAAGACGAGCATGAGGAAGATGTTGCAGAGTGGGTGGAGACTAATGAAGTTAGTAACTACCATACTTTTACCATTCCATATGGACCAAACTATCACGCACGAAAGATTGAAAAGTTGCTATACACGAAAGACCTGCTGCTAAACGCCGAATGGAACCGGCCGAAGGACCGAGAGACCACACTGCACCGCCATCCTGCATTTTTCGGTAATGCGACTGACGTAATAGGAGATTGCTGTGGCTATTGTCCCAAACCAGTCACACCTGAAGACGAAGAGATTGCAACCGAAGAGAGCAAAATCTACGTATCTGGCACTCTTTCCTTTATCAAAGATGATCCAGGGCGTCAGGCTATCGGGTCGTTCCATCCTCTCACAGATAACGACTGGACCGACATGGCCTACGTTGGTAACACCGCAAGGCTATGCCGTGCGATTATCGACAGAGATCTTGAACATGTCCAGGACTGGTTGAGTCAAGAGGGTGCTGATCCCAACCGGCGAGACTACACCGGCCGCACTCCACTTCACCTGGCAATTACGACATCCACGCCGCAAGTGGTGCAAGCTCTCATTGATGCAGGTGCTCGTCTTGTTGCCCGCCTATTTGATGGCAAAACTGCCCTGCATCTCGCAGCTATGCGCGGCGAAACAGAGATGGTCAGGGCGCTTCTTCTCAAGAGCGAAGCAAACGAAGAAAAGGAGGCAGAAAAGGAGGCGCCCAAGCAGAAACAATGCAGAAACCTGAGCAGCGGCAGTGTTGTAGAAGTTTCAAATTTGGAAGAAAAAAGGGAAGATAACGACGACACTGATTGTTCTGATGACGAGTCTGATTGTCCTGATGATGAGTCTGAGAACGAAGACGCGACGACAGAAGGATCCTTCGTTAAGATCACTCACCGGGAATCACAGAGTCACGACTCTGCTCCTGAAGATACAGACGATGAACCAGACGTCTACGACGTAAACGTATTGGCCTGGGATATGCCAGTAACTCCACTGCATCTTGCCATCGCAAATGGTCATATACACGTGGTAAAACTCCTCGTTCAAGAGTTCGGTGCTGATGTATTACTTCCCATCAAACTTGTAGACGTTCAAACAAAATCTCCGCGGGCTGCAATCCTCCCCTTAGTCCTCGCATTGCACCTCCCACCTGAGAAGGCCAAGGAGATGACCAAAGTGCTGATCAGTCTCGGTGCCTCACCAGCTCAAGGAGACGTCAACCATGTGACAGCATTGAGTTACTTTGCTGCTTATGGAGGGGATTTACTGAGGACCATGATCTCATCAAATCAGTCTGCAGCAGAACGAGCCGCCAATCACCTTTCCATGAGTGCTAATTCTTGGACGTTGAATGCAAAAAGCGCCTTACACATGGCCATACAAAGTGGAGACATCGAAACTGTGGACATACTGCTAGAGCTCGGGACTAAACCCGAAGTCGATTATGACACCTACATAACATCTGCCAAAAACCAAAGACGTATCACTGGTGATACCGAGAGTAATCAGCGGTTCTTTAACGAAAACTTTGAGCAGCCTATATTCTCTGCTGTTCGTTTCGATATGCCTTCAGTGGTTCGAACGCTCTTGGATGCTGGTGTAGACGTCAATTGTCTTTCTCAGAACACTTGGAAAGCGATTTATCATCCCGGATACTTACAAAATGACGTGGGTACTTTGCTGGATGCCATTCGTATGAGAATTCGGGCTCTGCATACGTTCATGACAACAAGCAAAGCCGAAGGCGCGGACGGTTCCTTGAGAAGCACTGGTTGGATGAACACTCTATGGAACCCCAAGCGTTTCTTGCCAATTCCACTGGAGGACGACACTCATTATCTTCGAAGCTACGAACCAGGAACATATACTTATTTCGTCGTGAGCAAGCAGATCAGAGGAGCTAGGGTAACCTACCAAAATGACTTGAAGACTTATGAAGAGTGGCTGGAGTCTCAGAAAGACCCAAAGGGCACTGCAGAAAAGAAAGCGGCTGTCGAGTCTCTAGCCAAGGCGTTCGAAGCGCTCGAATGCCATTTAGTTGAGCGCGGTGCGAAGACTTTGAAGGAGCTTCGTCCTGAAGTCAACACGGAGCCACCTTCGGGACCTGGTTATTACCATTTCCATGAAGACCATCCAAAGCCATGGAAGCCAACTCTGACCTTCAGACTCCCATATTTGACTGAGGAGCAAAGGGAGGCTTATATCAAGCTATTTGAAGCATGCTGGGAAGGCGATCTCTCGATAATCAAGGAGCTCACCCTAGCTGTCTGGGGCAACAACCAAACCCCCCTTAAGATTGCTGTAACGGATTCAGAAAATTCATCACCATTATCTATTGCCGTACTCCGCAAGCACTATGGCGTTGCAAGAGCCATCCTAGAGATTGCACACGCGCAATATGCCCCAGAACAAACACCATTGGCTAGACACACAATCCAGCCAATAGACGAAGACGACAGCAGCGATAATGACGGTCAAGGTGACATACAGATTTACACCGAAATTGTGGATGACCGCTTCACCATCGAAAATATTGGTGAAGTACAAGGCCAGGTCCAAAGCACTATAAAACCATTGGAGATGATCAGATGGGATTGCCCTGCGTCAGAGTTTATCCTGGATGACAGCACGTCACCAAATCGGCGACTTTCACCCCTGGAGCTTTCTGGTAGCGTCCATAGCCAACGGAAGCGAAAGGACGAGGCTACTACGCCCGGCAATCTTATTCAATTCGCCATCTACTCCGACGACTCCGATTTACTTGAGTTCCTGATTGCAAGGTGCGAAGAGTATACCCAAACGACTTCTTGGACTTCCGATGAACCCAATCCGAAATTCTTCAGTTTTCCCGAGGCTGATTTCCTCTTCGCTCTTCGCCTTGGACGAATTCAGTTACTTGAAACAATTATCAAGCGAACCGGAGCAGGCTTTCCACTAAACGATCTTGTTGTACAGAGTGGTATTGAGATACCCATGAAACCCAAGTACTATCAAGGACTCTCTATCCATGGCAAGAAGCGAGCAGACTGGGCAAATGCTGGGAGAGTGTCTCAGTACAAGGTCCTTGATATGCAACATCCACCCCTGCTGTATGCTGCTCGTTTCGGAAGCCTGCAGAGTGTCGATTGGTTCTTGGGGGATGCACCACTACGTTGTTATTTGCAATTTGCGGATGACCATCGCGACGACATTCGAATTCAGAATCTTGCAAAGGCGAAGGGTGGCCTTGAGGCATCCATTACTGAATGGCTCGGCTTGCACTCTCACTTGCTGCTCCATTGCGCTGTGCTGAGCGCAAAGAGTGAGAAATCCCTGTTACTGCTCCGGCATCTGTGCAGGACTCACCCCGAAGCTCTTGAAAAACGTTCTGCGAGTGGTATGACGCCACTGCATCTCGCTTTCGCCCTGCACCGGGTCGACATGGTCAAGACCCTACTAGAAGCTGGAGCTGATCAAACAACACGAAGTAATGACGGGAGCAACATTGTCCACTCTGTACTAGAATCATATACCGTGTGCAGCAGTGATTCCAGCGTTCTACGTGAGCTGTTAGGCTTGATCGACGCTCGTCTTCTTCCTAGCTTATTCATCGAGCGAACCTGTAACGCGCCTGGTGCAGCTACGCCGCTTGCACGCTGGGTCTATGTCAATGTGCAGAATTGGGAGAACAAACCTAATAAGAACGATCACGAAAACATGCTTGGGCTGTTACTTGAGTTCAGCAAAGGTGACGACCTCGGAGTAATCAACGGCGATGGAGATACACCAGTCCACGCCGCAGTCAGGTATCGTGCAGATACCTTGGTACAAATCATGCTCAACTATCGTCCTGAGATTCTTTTCTACGAGAACGCATCAGGACGTACCCCATTTGAGATTGCAGAAGACTCTTATCTCTCACAAGAAATTTTCAGCGACCCGCCATCCCTTTCGCCCCTTGCACAGACTGGAGATCGGATGAGACTTGGTGCACCAGCTTACACACATGGCAATGGCACGGGTATACTTGGAAGGGATCCAAGTTCGTTCATCAAGGAGCCTGGGTATGGGCGCTCTAGCATTGCAAAAGTATTGCAAGTCTGCAAAGACTTCGCTGCAAATCAAAGCAAGGATCAAGAGAGAAGACTTGTTAGTCTGGTCGAAGCAAACGAAGTCGCGAAAAGGCTTGCCGCGAGAAGAACTGGAAATCATGTTGCAGATGACGCCACGTGCGAAGAGGAAGTTCCATTGGAATTAGAAAGAGAGAAAAGTACGAAGTCCGACGAGGTGACGGCGTGGTTCAGGTGGAACCTGAGATAATTTGTAGTTGTAGACGTGGGGATGTAAGGATAGGGGCATCTGGGATTCCGGATCAAATGTTCGACCATGGGGATTGTGTGGCGGACAGCACATGAATGCATTAGGGAGACTATCCGCAGCCATGTTTTGTCATTGAAGAAGGGTTTTATGGTAGCTTAACGCCAGAAAACTCAGCACAAATATCTAACAACCTGTCCTGAGCCTGCTCGTCTTCAGTGGCCTTGTGCGGGCTGCCCTCCCTTTTACTTGGATGGAAATAGCACCCATTCTTCTTTGCCAGCTCTTCTTCGCCTTCAGCAAGCATGACGTAGCTCTCAACCGCTGCATCGATGCTCTCTGGCGCAGAACTGCCGCCCATCTTGGTCGCAACCCAGCCAGGATCTAGTGCATTGCTCTTAACTTCTGGCCACCTGCGGGCAAATGCTTTCGCGAACATGATGTTATGAAGTTTGCTTGCGCAATAGGCAGTGTTTTCACTGTATGCTGTCTCACCACGCTTGGTCCAAAGAACATCGTCCAGCTCGGGAGACCCGTACTTGTGCATTTCTGAAGAGAGGAAAACCAGTCGCTTGGGCCGATTGATGAGTGCGGTGAGGACATACGGCGCAACGGTGTTGACGGCCGCTAGGGCGGGAATTCCTTCGGTTGTTTTCCGGAAGGGGCCTCGATACAGACCGGCGTTGTGTATGACGGTGTCAAAGGTGCCCAGCTTGTTGACTTCGTCTGCCATTCTCTTGGTCTCGGACAGACTTGATAGGTCGCCGGTCACGACGGTTTCCGCGCCTGGACATGCAGCTGTGGCGTCCTTTGCGCGCTGAGTATTGCGGGCGTGGAGGACGACAAAGTGGCCTTTGGCGATTAAACGCTGGGCCGCGGCAGAGCCCAGACCATCAGAAGAACCCGTGATGAGGATCCGCGCCATGGTGTCGATGGCGGTGGGTGGGCAGGACTAGGGGTAGGTGTGTTGTGTTGCAGATTGATCTGGATTCATCATCTCGTTGAGAGGGAGGCCTTGCCCGCTCCCATCACCCAATGACATCATCAACATTCAAGAAGGGACATATACTAGCCGCAACATCACTATCGGAAGTCCATGCTACAAAACCTCTTCGGACTTTCGGAGGCCTCGGGTTATACGAGGGCTTGTTCAAGAGTGGTGATTGGCTGCGGGAATTCTAAAACTCCGACTTGTCTGCAGCGAAGAGCGCAATCTTCCACAGCCTGTAGCAATCTTGCAGCTCAGCCAGAGCACAAAGACTTACTAAGGCGCCACATCCGTCATCAGAGGCTTAATTCAAATAAGCCTCGCAGTGATGCATGTGATACTGCACTCTGTATCGGCGCAGAGACACTTGGCGGTCTGATTGTCTCTCCCAAGCCCGTCCCATGAATGGCTTAAAAGCAGTTGCAACAAGTCACGCATATCTAACCCTCTCCATATCCGACGAATACCACACCCAAACTGCATCTTAGCAGACAGTTCACCAGACAACATGTCATTTTCTACAGCTCCTCAACTAAAAATTCTCATCAACGGAGCTGGTATCGCCGGCTCTTGTCTCGCCTACTGGTTGACCAGAACACGCCTGAATGCCTCCATTACTGTACTCGAACGCTCAGCAGCCCCTCGAACAACAGGCCAATCCATTGAGATTGGCGGTCCGGCTGTTTCCATTGTACAGAAGATGAATCTACTCGAAGCCGTGCGCGCTTGCAATACCACAGAAGAAGGGATGCGCTTCGTAGGTACATCCGGCAAAGTTGTCGCTGAGTTTGCCAAAGGGGAAAGTTTCACGTCCGAGTATGAGATCCTGAGAGCAGATCTCTGCGGTCTTTTCCTAGATGCGACGAAAGATCTGGAAAATGTAAAGTACATATACGGTGACTACGTTACGACAGTAGAGCAGACCGAAACAAAGGTGGATGTGGGGTTTGAGAGCGGTGCTAAAGACAGCTTCGATTTGATCGTGGGCGCTGACGGCTCAACGTCAAAGATTCGATCACTGATTCTGAGCGAAGAAGTGAGAAAGGGCAGTTACAACTTCATCGGGCAATACATTGCATTCTTTAGCATTCCTCGCCAATCCACAGATACCAAGCACTGGTACTGGTACAACGCACCGAAAGGCCTGGCACTCATGATACGACCGCACCGCAACGAGAAGACAGTAGGATGCTATATTGGTCTGACCACACCAGGACACGGAATACGCGACCCCGCTGCCGAGAAGGCCATGGATGCAGGGCCGGGAGCTCAGAAAGCCTTCTTGCACGATCACTTCAAAGATGCTGGATGGCAGGCCGAGCGGATATTAGCGGGCATGGACCAATGCGAAGATTTCTACATGAGCAGAATAGCCTGCGTTAACCTTCCCACGTGGACGAACCATCGTGCCACTTTGTTGGGCGACGCAGCTCATGCCACATTCGGGGTGGGAACAACGCTCGCCGTCGAGGGCGCCTATTTCCTCGCTGGAGAGCTATCCAAGATCCAAACTAGCGATGATATTCCTGGTGCGTTGAAGGCGTACGAGCAGGCTTTCATGCAAATCGTGTTAGAGAAGGGAGGTTTACCGCCTGGATTTCCGCAGATTGCTTATCCGCAGACGGCGTGGGGGATTAAAGTGCGAGATGCGATTGTGCGGGTTGTGAGCAAGACCAAGGTGTATAAATTGTTTGCAAGTGGTAGTAAGCCTGTTGAGTCCAATTTGCCGCCTTATGAATGGGTTAGTGTTTGAGATTGCGGCGGCTTGGAGATGGGATGGGATTTTTCACTGTTTTCTTTCATAGATATATTTGCCTGTATTACTTGTACATGATGTCCACCTCTACTAGGCCCTGACAATGATCTGAAAGAACTCTCCAGGAGGGCAAGATGACATATCCTACTAGGTGTTTCTTTGAGCTACTGCATTCTACAATTAGTGTAAGAATCTCTCAAGAATATAGGTGCAGTGTTCATGGAGCTGCTAACGGCGACTTTACCTGGCGATGTTCTAGTAGGTAGTAATCGACAACCTGGGATTGATAATCATTACCTTCACCGCTAGTCCGTTGATTTATGCTTTACCATTCTCTTATATTACGTCCACACGTCGCTATGTTTTCTACGTTTAGGGTTTCCCTCTGCGAGGGCTGACATAAAAGATGGTCAACCATACACGTCTCACACAGATACGGCTAGTGTCCAGTCGCAACCGCAGAGTAATGTTTGCATTGATTCGAGGATGCAGTGAAATTGACTTTGAAGACATTGTCTGTACCTTTGTGGCGTATGAGATCATTTGACGCTCTCAAGTTCCGATCGCGCAACTAAAATACCCGAGATAGGTGCCGATTGACTCTCTGAGTAGAATGCCCCACTACCCTGAGTATGTTTTCCTACCTCACGCCGCAGTTTCGCACCTACGTTACCGCAGGGGCAAATGTTCAACATTGGGCTAGGCTAGGGCTCCTGGTGATCCTCCAGATGGAATAGCTTTGATTCGATAACTGTCTACATCACTGTTAGCACCAACATAGCTCTCTTGAGAGTGCCATATGTCTTCTAAAGTGGGGCTAAGTCTGCGCATGTTGTTGAACATTTACCCCTGCGGTACTGTACGAATCAGCGGCCCGTCTGTTTGCTGGGTAAGCGTCGGTGATGACTATCGCATTCTTCGATTATGGGGCCACATGGCGGTAGATCTGCAGTGGTACGCCTATGAATATATACCTTGCTAGCACATCATTCGTAGAAGGACCTCATACCATCAAGAAGCTTTTTTAGCGACTGAAACGATATTCCGTACTGTGTACCCAGCTGTTGTGTGTTAAAGCCTCGCTGCTATAGAACGAACTGCTCCTCAGCAGGATGTCACCCTACAATGCCGTGGCGGCCGACTGACACCACAGGCTTCAAGGTATATAGCACCGAAGATCCGCCGTAATGTGGAGCCTGACAGCTCCGCTACTAGCAAGCGCCATGAAGATCACACCCATGGGTTGATTCCACAAGCCTTGAACGACAGATTCCTCATCTTTCAGCACATTGGCATTATCAGTCACTGTCGGGTTCTTGATGTTTTCTCCATACTCTTTTTTTGGCTTCTGAGCGGCCCGACCCAACGATGAAAGAATATTTTGGACGCTAGGTTTGGCACTACCGAACTGAGTTATTTTCTCCGATTCGCCGAGGCTTACCGGGATAGACCATGACCACGTTCCAGCGCAGTTGTACATACAAGGAAATACTCGGCATTTTCTGTAGGGTATTTGATGGTTTGGACAGGTGGCGTCATGAATCCGGCAATATAATCCTGAGTTTGAATATTTGTTGGTGGTTCGAGTGGAGGTGGCTTCAGCTTCAAGATATTACCGGTTGCGGAGTGCATGGATTGGCACGCTCACTGCCGGGCTTCGAAAACGATCTCCATAGCTTCTTCCAAAGGTGAACAAAGCCGATCAGTCCGACCTTCGTAAGTTCCCAGTCATCACAAGTATCTTAAACACATGTGGCGCCTGACGGCCTTACAGCCTGCCGCTGAGCCTCACTAGACCTCTTCAAGGAGTACTCCCGCCATGCGTGTGCGACTACGAAGGTGTGTATCCACTGCTCTGTAGCAGGTTTGAGTAGAACAGAAACTCTGCGCGCTCGGACGTGCAATTTTTGCAGCAATAGAAAGACGTGGAATGCATCTACTTTGGGCTAGACAGGCCGCAAAGCACCACTGACACCACTAGTATGATATCCCAGTGACCCACACCAATGATGGCGCACGATACCGACCAGCACGACAAGCACGACAAGCACGACAAGCACCCCTCGAAAGCTTGTGCGGGAGCCCCATGGGGCCCAACTCGGGCTTGTTTGAACCCACGCCGAGACCCACATGGAGGATTACCCCGTATATAAGCTCTCTCCAACCTTCCCTGATCTGTTGGATTTTCGAAGTGCTTTGGCTTGTTAGCTCCTTGCTTTTCCGTGGCGCCAACATATCACGCTGCCTGCAAAATGTCGGGCGTCACCGATCCCAAATACGAAGAGAAGCCCACGGGCGACGTGATGCGAGAGAAGAGCATCGGCGACCACCATACTGAGATCTTGGAGAACAAGGACCTGTTGACTGATGCTCAGAATGCTGAGTCGCGCGAACATGAGATGGGGCTGTTGGAGGCCGTTAAAGATCATCCCATGGCTTGCTTCTGGGCTTTTATCTTTTGCTTTACCATTGTAAGTATCATTCTCGAAGATGAAACTGCCGCAAATCCATTCGCAAAGTAGTGTGTCGGCTTAACGCTGACATGACCCAGGTTATGGAGTCATTCGACATGTTCTTGAACGGTAACTTTGTCGCTCTCGCCGCTTTCAAAGAACGATACGGGGTTCAGGTCGCCGGAGAGGCTAGCAAAACCATTCCCACAAAATGGCAGAGTTCGCTCTTTCAGGCTGGTCAATGTGGCGCCTTTGTTGGTGTTTTCATCGCTGGTCCGATCACCAACCGTATCGGCTACCGCTGGACAACTCTTTTTGCTCTCGTTCTCATGAACGCTACGATCTTCGTCTCTTTCTTCGTAAGTAATTTGTTGCCAATTAAAATGAAGTTTCTGGCTGACAGAGTGTATTCAGGCCGACTCACTGGCCTTACTTGTGGTTGGGCAGGCTTTAGAGGGAGTTCCTTGGGGCCTCTTCATTGCAAACTCGCCCGCCTATGCTAGTGAGGTTGTACCACTCGTCCTTCGTGGTGCTTGTACGGCGACTCTGCAGCTGTCTTGGTCTATTGGCGGCCTAATCGTTGCTGGCGTCACCTACTCATTCAACAAGCGAACCGATGAGTGGGCCTGGCGAGGACCTCTTGCCCTGCAATGGGTCTTTCCGGTAATTATCCCCTCTTCACTCAGCTATAGCAAAACTGACAATATAGATCCCACTTATGGTTCTCATCTTCTTCGCTCCGGAGAGTCCTTGGTGGCTAGTACGAAAAGGGCGTAAGGACGAAGCTCTCAGGTCCATCAAGCGTCTCGGCCGGAGGAATGGAACTCAAGCAGCCGCTGAGGACACGCTTGCCATGATGGAACGTACCGCCGAGATTGAAGCCCATGCAGGTAGCCAGCCCAAATTTCTCGACCTCTTCAAGGGAGTTGATCTTCGTCGAACATTAATTACTTGTTTGATTTACGCGTCCCAAAACTTTGCTGGTAATTTGATTGCCAATCAAGCCACATTCTTCTTTGAGCGTAAGTATCTTCTCAATAAGTTCCGAATACAAGCAACTAACCGTTTACAGAGGCTGGAATGTCCACCAACTTTTCTTTTAAGCTCAACTTGATCAACTCATCTTTGCAGCTGATAGCAAATATCTGCGCCTGGCCCCTGAGCGCACGCTTTGGTCGACGAACAATTTACCTCGTAGGCACGGCCACCAACGTTGCTATGCTCTTCCTTCTCGGCATCTTCGCGTCGATCCATCAGACCAGCGCAACCAACTACGCGCAAGCTTGCCTCGGAGTCATCATCTCATTCGTCTATGCTCTAGCCATGGGCCCGATCACGTACTCTATCATTGCAGAAGCCTCCTCAGTCCGTCTTCGTGCTCTTAGCACTGGTGTCGGTCGTGCGGCGTACTACGTTGCCGAAATTCCCATGATTTATCTGGCCTCACGAATGCTCAACCCTACCGGCTGGAATATGGCCGGCAAGTGCGGATATGTCTGGGGAGGCACAGCTTGCGTTTGCTTCGTATCAGCTTACTTTGGTCTTCCTGAGTTCAAGGGCCGCTCTTATCGCGAGTTGGATATCTTGTTCAACCGCAGGGTTTCTGCCAGGAAATTCAAGTCGACTGTCATCGATGTCAAGGACAACGAGTAGATTGTTCTGCTTCGCTGGTTGTTCATTCAGAAGGAATCTCTGTAGAATGCTTACGTCATCATTTGATGTTCTTGAATTTGCTTGAAAAGAAGGATGTGGAAACAAAATGTCGCAAGTATATTATTCGCGAACTTAGCTCGAATTTCCCTACTCGCTGTGAAGCTATCTATCAACTCTTGGACTTCCAGGGTTCTCGCAAGCACGAGATTTTAAATATTATGGTTTGAACTTTTGAGTGCTCTAGTCCTCCACTGATTTATTTAAGTGATGTATGAAACATATGTTTTTAACAGTGAACAAGTTTCCATGGACTAATTAGCCGGTAAGCGCACGATGTCATGTTCTTGCGTAGCTACCCCAGCCGTCCTCGGCTCTGCCCACCCCACAAGCTGTCGTAATACCTGTAAAAAAAGAGATGCCGTTTTCCGTGCTCCCGTTCCTCGCCTTGGAACTGACACGGATGGTCTAATGTCTTCTTTGCACTAACGCTTTGCAGCAACCCTTCCGTGGTCCGACACTGCGTCCGGTGCCTCCGATATGTTTACCCGGGCCTCGGCACGCTCGGTGGAACGTCTTTACATGGACGTCTAAATTCCACCATTAGGAAGAGCCATGCGTCCCCGCAATCCAAGATGCACTTCACCCCAATACAGTAGTAGCGTCTTGCTTCTATCCCGTGGCGACCAGGGTGATGGTATTTGTCTACTGCTCATAAGTCTTCTAAATGCCCGGCACAATGGCGAGAGCGCTAATTGGTCTCGACGTCTTTAGATCTCAAGCACCATGAAGACTTCCATTGGGCTCTCATGGCTGTCGGCCCTATCTTCGTTGGCGACGCTACCGAATGGTGCTGGTGTTGCTGCCCAGAACAACACGCCTAGTACGTGGCCGCTTCATGACAATGGCCTGAATGATGTCGTACAGTGGGATCACTATTCCTTCAAGGTGAATGGGAAGCGTCTTTTCGTTTTCTCCGGAGAAATTCACTACTGGCGCATCCCCGTCTATGAGGTCTGGGAGGATTTGCTAGAGAAAATTAAGGCGGCTGGTAAGTATTTCGACTTGTACAGGGCGCATTAGTATCATAGCTAACAATTACTAGGTTTCACGGCTTTCGCCTTTTATGGTAACTGGGCCTATCATAGCGCAAACAACAAGACCTTAGACTTTGAGAGCGGCGCGCACGACTTCACGAAGCTCTTTGAGATTGCGGAGCGCGTTGGCCTCTACGTCATCACCAGGCCGGGGCCTTACGTCAATGCTGAAGCGAACGCCGGAGGTTTTCCATTATGGCTCACTACAGGGGCTTATGGCACGCTACGCAACGATGACCCTAGGTACATCCAGGCATTGAACCCCTACTTCTCCAAGTTCTCTGAGCTCACATCCGAGCATCTTGTGACTAAGGGCGGAAACGCGCTGGTCTACCAGATCGAGAACGAGTATGGTGAGCAGTGGAAAGACAGGGATGACAAGATCCCCAATGACAGCGCTGGAAGATACATGCAAACACTTGAGGATTTGGCACGGGCCCATGGCATTGATGTTCCCCTTATCCACAACGACCCCAACATGAACACCAAGAGCTGGAGCAAGGATTATGCACCTGGAGCCATCGGAAATGTTGATGTTGCCGGTCTCGACAGCTACCCATCCTGCTGGTCTTGCAACCTTGATGAGTGCACGGGTACCAACGGAGAGTAGGTGTTGAGAATCGTAAATGCTCGGATGACAGTTACTGATACTTCATTCCAGATACGTGGCATACCAGACCATCAACTACTTTGATCATTTCAAAGAGGTATCTCCAACCCAGCCGAGCTTCTTTCCCGAATTCCAGGGTGGCTCATACAACCCCTGGGGTGGACCCGAAGGCGGCTGCCCTGGCGACATTGGTGCTGATTTTGCAAACCTTTTCTACCGGAACTTGATTTCCCAGCGCGTCACCGCAGTCTCACTCTATATGATGTTTGGTGGAACAAACTGGGGTGCCCTTGCTGCTCCAGTCACAGCCACATCCTATGACTACAGCAGCCCTATCAGCGAGAACCGCGAGATTGGCGCCAAATTCTACGAGACCAAGAACTTGGCCATGTTCACTCGTGTCGCGGATGACTTGACAGTCACCAATCGTCTTGGGAACTCTACCTCGTACACGACGAACTCAGCGGTCGAGGCTAGTGAACTCCGCAACCCACTCACCAACGGTGCATTCTACGTTACCATCCACTCCACTTCGTCTTCAGCGACGAGGGAATCATTCAAGCTTCATGTCAGCACATCCATCGGTAACCTCACTATCCCTCAGCATGCTGGTTCTATTGTTCTCGACGGCCATCAGTCTAAGATTCTTGTTACCGATTTCGCGATGGGCAACAGTATCTTGACTTACTCCACTGCGGAAATTGTCACCTATGCTCTTATTGACTATAAGCCAGTCGTTGTGCTATCAACTGGTGTTGGCGAGTCTGTTGAGTTTCACGTCAAGGGCGCTACGAAGGGTTCGGTTGTTAGCAGTGGTGCCAGCTCGAACGCTACTTTCTACACTGAGGCCCATGGTATTACGACCAGCATACAGAAGGTGTCAGGTATGAGCGTGTACCAGTTTGAGAATGGTGTGAAGGTTATTGTTGCGGACAAGCCTACCGCGTACTTGTTCTGGGCGCCTAATCTATCGAAAGACCCCTTTGCGCCTGTAGATCAATCCGGTGAGTATACTGATTCTTGTGATTTTTCGGTCCTTGGAAACTAACACACACGTAGTTTTGGTCCAGGGACCGTACCTCGTCCGTCATGTGGCTCTTGATGGCAAGATCCTCGCCTTGAAGGGAGATATCATGAACAGCACTGATATCGAAGTTTTTGCTTGTCACGATGCTAAAACTCTCTCCTGGAATGGAAAGAAGCTCTCTACCTCGCGAACCTCGTACGGTAGCTTGAAAGCACACATCGCCGCCTTCAACGGCACTATTCAGCTGCCCTCTCTAGAAAACTGGAAAGTCAAGGAAGGCCTCCCAGAGAAGGAGTCAGATTACGATGACAGCGGCGCCGCTTGGGTTGTAGCAGACCACCTCAGCACCCCCAACCCTACCAAACCAGACACTCTTCCCGTTCTTTATGTCGATGAGTACGGCTTCCATAACAGCTTCCACCTTTTCCGAGGCTACTTTGACGGCTCCGCTACCGGCGTCGAACTCTCTGTCCAAGGCGGTCTCGCATTCGGCTGGAGCGCATGGCTAAACGGCGAGCACATTGGTTCCTGGCTGGGTAACACCACACTCGGGGTAGGCAATGCGACGCTCTCCTTCGCCAATGCAACCGTCCACTCAAACGGGACCAACGTACTCCTCGTCGCCCAAGACAACACTGGCCACGATTTGCGCGGCGGTGCCACCGACCCCCGCGGCATCCTCCGCGCATCCCTCTCCGGCCCCGCAAACTTCACCACCTGGAAAATCGCAGGCGAAGCCGGCGGCGAATCCATCCAACTCGACCCCGTCCGCGGTCCCCTAGCTGAAGGCGGCCTCGTCGCCGAACGCCTCGGCTGGCACCTCCCTGGCTTCGACGATGCAGACTGGGCCGCCGCCTCACCTTCCACCGGCTTCTCAGGCGCAGACATCAAATTCTACCGTACCACATTCCCGCTTGACGTCCCCGCTCACGTCGACGCTTCCTTTGCTTTCGTGCTGAATGCGCCTGCTGCGAAGACGATTCGCGTCCAGCTCTTTGTAAATGGGTACCAGTATGCGCGTTTCAATCCGTATGTGGGTAATGAAATTAAGTTCCCTGTTCCACCGGGCATCCTGAATTACAGTGGAGAGAACGTCGTTGGCCTGAGTGTGTGGGCGCAGGAAGAAGACGGGGCGCAGGTTGATGTGCGCATGGTGCAGGAGTTTGCGGTCGAGAGTAGCTGGAAGTCGAGGTTTGATGGTGAGTATCTGAGGCCCAAGTGGACAGAAGAGAGACTGGCTTATGCTTGAGCTTGTATATAGCCTTTTTTTTCATGTTGATATTGAAATGAATACTCATGTTGTCATGAAATGTTGGCTTGTGTCTGGATTGATTTCAGGATATAGGACCGGAAGGAAGAAATATGCATGAACTGATTGAGGAGAGTAGATATACCTGCAAAGGCTCTAGTCTGGGTCGGTGGGAGTAGCTGTTTTCATTGATTGCTAATTCCCTTTGGGGCTTTCTGGGCTCTGTCCAGATATCTACACCCAATGCATTTCCCTTACCAATTAGATCCCGGTATCAACATGCGCATCATCTAGAACTTTATTCCACGCAAGGACCTCTTTCTTCTATTAAACGAAATTTACATAAATGGTGGTATACAAGAGCGAATACCCAAGAACTCCAACAGGATATCTGCATCGTCAACAAGATGGCATGCCAGGACCAAAACGGATATGAATTGCCATATGCCAACAAGGTGTCTTGAGCGGTCCCCAATCAGCTAGCTTCTTTCTGGCATGTACTTCAACCCGTATTTCCGTGCCCCTGGAAGCCATTGCGTAGTCTCGAGGATTTTCGGATGGCAGACCTCTACACAATTCCTCCTTAAGATTCATAAAAGTTTCCCTGGTCAATGTGTCATCACTTAGCACGATCTTTAGCCAGGACTGTCCGTAAAAATCGCCGCATAAAATAGTGACGTTCACGAACCGGAACTTGATAGCGAATCCGATGGCTTGAAGAGGTGGGAGATAGACAGCTTTATCACAGAAAGCGCGTGCGTCCGTCATCCACTGCCGTTTGTATAGGTGTGTGTCTATCATATACATGCAGACATCAGATTCTGGTTTACCCTCAATCGTGAGGCTTTCCACTTTGAATAAGCACGATAGCGTTTCCATTTTGTCTGGCCCTTCAAAATCTTCGTCGAGAATATATAGTTCTTTTGTAATCGCGCCTTTGACCTCTTCGGGACTGACTTCTAAGAGCGCTGCAGATTCGGATCTTTGATAGCGGCCATCGGTCCGTTCCAGCAGCACAATGCCTATACGGTTGTTGTCTGCTTTCGAACAGTCTAGGACCGCAATGGTCTCGCCGGGTGAATCTTGGATACAAGGCAGCGTTATGTGAACGCCCAGCGCTGTCATTTCTTGTATACTGTTTTCAGCCACTGGCTGCAAGAACGTCGGGCGAACATCTTCCAGAGTAGAAGCATTAAAACATACCGGCAATTTGGCCAGGAAGCTTTGATTTCCGCGAAAATCAAGCGTTCTATTAAACCAGCCTCCATAATCTTCGTGGGTTGACCATAAAAACATGGTATGGTCCCTTGTTTGCTTTAGGAGTTCAACCTGTAACCTTCGAAAAGCTCGCTTACCTTCACCGTAAAGTAGTGGCATGTTGACTCCGACAATTCCTAGCAGACAATAGGCAATATCTTCGTCTCGAGTCGTCTGTCTGTTCGATGCCCAGCTGAGCCGAAGCCCCATGCTAGCATTGTTGATGGAAGTCCTGTCAAGTATACGAACTACGTCGATACCTGTTATCTTTTCAATGTCGACCGCTAGACTTGATTTTGTACCAAGGAATATCCAGTGTTTTTCGAAAAACTCGACAACTGCAGGCGCGAGCAACTCCTGTAAAGTCCAACCGCGTTCAAACCAGCGCGTATTAGAAGTCTCCCCATTTTTTGCGGGTCCAGAGCAGATGTCCGATATGGGCTTTCTGGCGAGAACAAAACTTCTGAAAGGTTTGAGTGCCTAGCAGATGCCTCAGACCAGGGGTTCCTGAACGGGGTGTATTGCCACCCACGCTTCTGTCCAGATATATTGGAGTCCAGCCCTAGATCCAATCCCTTCATGACAGAAACATCCGACAGATACGCGTAGCACTTGCTAGCCTCCCAATAATACCTATACATCGAATTGATGGCCTCCGACAGCTCAGCGCTACTCCTCTTGTCAATGCAGCAAGTGTCAACCCAAGCCCAGCTATAGCCATCCTCTTTTGCTTGCTCGCAGCATCGCTTGATCTTCAAATACCCCTCAGAGGTTTTTGTTAGTGCATCAGGTTTGCACATGTTTTCGAACGTGACCTCATCGTTGCCCCATGTATGCGATAAGATGACATAAGCCGGAATCGTACCCAAGAACGAATGGAGTTCAAGCGTCGTAGTGTTGATCAAATGCATGACCTGGGGCGCTGACAAACGAGCCTAGCACACAGATGGGTCGAGGGGTATGATTGGGTTTATCGCAGAAGCCCTTTGAGAATGTGACTTGAGGGTGTGCTATGACAGCAGCGTGTGTTTCGCGACAGCGTTGGATATGCACCCGTCCGCAACCTGGCGTGAATCGTAGCTTGTTGTTTTGACCCTGGTGATGAAGCGGTTGTGAGTAGCCGACCAATGTCCGATGCAGTGCAATACTAAAGACGAGGCGAAAAGGATGTGGAAGAGGTGGAAGAGGGGGAAAAGGAAGAAGAAGCATGAGAAGCTTACAACAAGTGACAAAGCTGAAGTCAAGGCAGCTGACTGTCGCAATCAGGCAGGAAGGAGCGCCACGACTCCCTTGACGAGGTTTTAGCCGCAGCTACAGTTAGCCCCAACCTATATTACAACCCCGCACACGTATACACGTTCGATCTCACTCCCTTTTTCGTGGGTACGATCTTTTCTGGGTTACCGATCGGTAGACCATGATGTGGTGAACAACACATACGCAGAAGCCACACGAATGTGCCATCAAAAGGCCATAATATGATGCAGCAAGTGCACCCGACCATGCAACAGTGTTTGCATAGTAAGCAAGAAAAGAGAGAAACACTCATGTGTAGACGCTACTAGTACAAAGAGCACACCAAACACATTTCCCAGGGCGAGTGATTCCCAATTCGCTATAGTCGAGCAAGCAAAAAAAGCACAAGAGAACCCCGCTCAGATATCTAGGTAGATACCACATAGAATATCACGATGCTCCTGACACCCACCCATGATTTTTCCAATGCAAAGAAGCAGAAACCGATTCAACAAATGGTCTGAATCACAGAACCCCCTCGAACTCTACATGACCACACAATTCTCCTCCTGCTGCTTCTGGTTCGTCCTACTCAGTCTCTCTCTTTTCATTTGTGCCTTGCTTCCTCCCCGCTTAAGCTCGTCAAGGCGTTCCTGGGCTTTGGGGAATTTGTATGCTGAAAAGTGCGAATCAGTCATATGCACTACTTTGTCTCCCTCATGACATAAAAATCATTGGAGGGGAGAAGGGGAAAAAGGAGACTTACCAGCAGCTCTTCCATACCACCTCTTCGCCTCTTCCAAACTCCTCGAACAACCAATGCCTACCTCGGTGAAATAACCCATCGCAAACAAGGCCTTTGGTAGTGGAGGCTCCGCACACGCTGCTTTGCGCGCCCAGAGATAAGCTTCCGTGTCGTTTTGTTCGAGGATACCAGATGTACCTGTCAAATACCATCCTGACAAGGCGAGTTCACTCTGGTGTTCTTCCTGAGCGGCGGCTTTAGTGTACCACGCAATACTTGTGCGGGCATCAATCGGGCATCCCAAAAGTCCGTACTCGTACGCTTGTCCAAGGCGGAATTGAGAAAACTTGTAGCCAAGTTCTGCAGCTTGATGGAAGAGTCGCAACGAGTATGCTTCGTCGCGTGCTATGCGTTCGCTACCGGTTGATGCTTCGTAGATGAGCGCTAGCTCATGAAGGGCATGAGGATTGTCTCGGTCGGCACGATCGGCAGCGCGCTTGAGCATGTTGATGGCTTCACCGAAATTCTTCTGTTGACCCAAATGTCCCTTCAGAAAGATCATGCCCATCTTGTACATTGCAGGCGTATCACCCAGTGCTGCTGCACGCTGGTACCACTGTACTGCCTTGACCAGATCCTTCTTTGTACCTCCGCCTTCCTCGTGACCCATCTCACAGCAGACGGCTGTCCGGTACGCACTCGCAGCATGTCCTGCTTTCGCGGCGGACTGGTAGAGAGTGAATGCCTCCTTGGTGTCCACCTGTAAACCAAGGGCCCCTTGACCGTAGCAGTCGGCAAGATAGAACATGGCATCGGGAGATCCAATGCTGACCAACTTCTTGACTATCTTGTAGCCTTCCTGAATAAACTTTTCACGGTTCTTGCTCTTTGTCCGATTGTCGGCAGTGCCTCCTTCGTCAGCGAGTACGCTAGACGCTTCCACAAGCCTCTTTGCTAGCCTCAGGCCTGTGGCAACATCGGAAGACTCGGACTGCTTCCAGGTATTACGCAACCTGTTCAGCTCATCATACGTGACCGGATGCGGCACTGCCTTCTGCGCACTGTTTCGCTTTGCAGATGAGTGCTGACTATCCTGACTTGGACGTCCTGGCTCACCGTTATACTGACGGACTGGCGGTGGCCGTGAATTCTGAGGCATGGATGATTGGGATGGCTGTTGCTGCGGCGGTCCTTGTTGCATCAATCCCGCTCGTACCGGCACTGGATGCGCTGGTAGTGCGTCTGGATTTGACCGAGGCTGAGTAGTACCAGGCCTTCTGCCCATCGGATCGGCAAGGTTACGTCCTGGAGCTGGCGCCGCTGTTCCTGGTCGAGGTATGGCATTACCGGCTGCCGGTGGCGATATGAAATCTCGTGTGTTCGGTAGCGGTTCTGAATAGGTCGACTCATCCGAATAGAGCCTTTGAACTCCTGGTGGGTTGCGCCCGTACCTGGGGTCAAAGCTTTGCGGCTGTCCCTGCATAGGACCATGATTAGGCGGCCCACGATACATGCCATCGGTTGTCATCCCTCTAGGTGGTGGCCCCCGACCTCGAGCACCGTTTGGTGGACCAGTCGGGCCTGCAAACCCAGTGTTTGCTCTTGGCAGCCCTGGCATAGGAGGAGCATTCGCAGCCATTTGATGCACACCATTCGCGTATTGGTCGTTAAGATTAGGCTGCGACCGGCTTCGCAACAACTGGCCTTGAATGTTACCGTTGGGCTCAGCCCTTGTGTTTGCAGGAGCGGCCGGTGGAGTATGAGCGTGTGTCTCGTTGGCCGGACTCAGGTGACAGTCAATCGAATCGCCTCTTCGATGCATGTTGTTAGTTTCCGGTATAGCATCAAAGTTAGGCATGTCAATTGCAGTTGCCATGCTCTTACGGTCATCTTGGTTATAGTAATCATCGTAAAAGTTGTCTAGGCCTGAGTGGTCATCGTTTTCCGCTTGCTGATGTTGGTGAGGCTGTTGTTGAGATGGCATTTGCGGCATGGGAGGTCTTTGTCCTTGCTGCATCGGGGGCCCATTCGGTCTGGACCCCCCAGCAGTGCTTGGCCTGGGTGGAGCGTACGTCGGTGAGGCAGGGCCATAGTAGCCAGACACACCACCAGGCTCAGCATATTGTCGTTGGCCGTTGTAACCGCCAACTGCATTGCCATTGGGTGTATTGTGCGGCATGGTCACAGAACGCTGAGTGTTTGGGCCAAAAGCTCGCCTGGAGGGAGACATAGGGTCAGATGTACGATGCGGCATTTGGCTTCTGCTAGTATCAACATTCATCTGCGGAGGCCGTTGGCCCGGCGGCATTTGATTCTGAGGCTGTCGTTGACCTTGGCCTTCGAAATGCCCTGAATCCTGCCGAGTGTTGGACGGCGCTCTCTGAGGTTGCGTAGGCTGTCCTCGCCCTGGAGGGCCTCTGGGTCCTGCCTGCCCTGCGTTGTCATTGATGTTCATTTGCGCCATGCTCTGGTCGATTGTGGAATTTGCGCCAGATTGCTTTTGCTTTTGTGAAGGAAAGATTGGAAAGGGGTTGTCTTGGGGCAGTTTCTTTGGCGCTGGAGGATTCAGCAAGGATCGGTCAAGGCCTATGTGTATCAAGATTAACATGCTGTTCGATCTCATGAATCCGCAACTTTTGTCAACCACCCATGGACAGCACAACGTACCTGGCGGTCGTAGCCCACCTCGTCCTTGCTGTTGGTTTGGTGGGGGCCCATTTCCCCTGCCCACTGGTCGATTACGAGGGTCTGGCCGCTGTTGAGGAGGTGGTCTTGGGCCCTGATTCTGTGGAGGCGGGTGTTGGTGGTACGGGTCACTATATGCGCCTTCCTGGTAGTATTGGTCTTGTGGTGAGGGCCGGCGGCCTTGATTTGGCGGGGCCTGTCTCGAGTATCCGTTCACATCTTGATAGCCACCATGTTGCTGAGCATTTCCCCATGCTCCTTGATCGTAGTGGCCGTTGTCCCATTGCTCGTTGCCCCCTTGGTCATAACCGTAATCATAGTAGTTTTGATCGTACTGCTGGCCTTGGTAGTCGCCGTAGCCCTGGTGCTGCTGTTGCCTCTGCTGTGGCCTTGCTTGGTCGTAGTGTTGCTGTTGCGGGTGCGCGTAGTTGCCGTACTGCTGCTGGTATGCCATTGTGACAGCGCGACTGGGGCGGGGTTGCTGGAGGCAATGTAGGCACAGCGCTATCTATGTCGAGGGGCTCGCAAGCAAACTGGCAGCCGCGTGCGAAGAGAAGGGAATGAAGCTCTTAAGTGCGCCTGTGCAGGCGCGCTTTCAAGGACCGGGCCTGGTTCGGCGTGTTTGTCGCGTCCGTAGGCTGCTAGTGGACGTGGGGAGTTGGTTGGTAGTGTTGGTACTTGCAAGGGTTGGTCGAAATTAAAGAAGGATCCGTACAGGCGGCGCAGCACATAGACAAGTCAAAACGGCAGCCAGACCAAGAGGCCAAGGGAAAGTGTGGACAGATAGAGGTTGTGCGACTACAGATGGTCGGTAACAGACGCCTATTGGGGGGTTACGGGTACGGCTGTGGCTGCGGCTGCGCTCCTCAAACACGGGGTGAGGTCCAATTACTCGATTCTCACGTTTCAACCCGAGATGGCCGGCCTGTCCATTGAGCACAGAAGCAACCTTGCATTGACGAAATAAAGAAGAAAGTGTGACATTACCAGCATTCCGGGGGCCCTGAAACGCCGCATTAAGCGACTAGGGTGTCGGGGAACAGACGAATCATAGCGGATAATTAGCAGCACTCCGGGTATATTAAATGAGCCGTAAGGGTAACAGCGACGACGGCAACATCGTCATCAAGAATATGGTCAGCATCATCGTTGTCGTCAGCCGAGACGACGTAGGGTAGAAGGCGATCGGCTTGGGAGTCCGGCGGTGAGAAGGCAACGGGTCAGCGGGGAAGAGAGAAGAGTCTCTTTACGAACCGAGTTGCAGAGCGGGTGGAGATCATACAAATTATGCAGCTGAAGCAAGCCGCCCAATCAAAGCGGGGAAGGCCCTGCCGATCACAACAGCCTGGGGCTCGGCACAGCTGTTCGCCGCAACGCTTGCTCATAAGCCACGGTGGCGGTGCTGCACTCCGCCCACGTGATGACTACTGTGGCGCACCCCGCTAGCTTCTTTGCACCGTAGAATGTTGACTTCACCACTTGGGCTGTGCACGTCTCTGCCACCACCCGCCACCCTTCAAGCCGTCCTTGTCGACACTGCCGGTAACAATTTCACAAGCCTTGTCGAGTATCAAGTGAGCTTGCAAAAGAGATAAACATGCCGTCCGCCCAAACGTACATCAAGGCCATCTCAGCGTACGTCGTGGATGCTTCATTGTCGTCAAGAAGCTGAACTCTAATTTCTCAAAAGAGGCGCGTTCCTCTGCATAGGTGGGCCGGCGCTCGTCTGGTATGTCACGCCCACAGAGGAAGAGATCTTCAAGGTACATTCACTTTGCCACGTGCTTGTGCCTAGCAACGTGCTCATGTTTTGTGCAGAGATATAGCCCAGAACTTCAGAAAAAGGCTCTTGAAGGAAGGGAGCAAAGACAAAAGGACTTTGATGCATTCGTCGGTCAGCTGAAGGAGGCTGCACGGTCAGATAAGCCTAGTACGTCCTTGTCCACCATCAGTGCCTAACCAACCTGCTAACCAATCTAGTCTGGACTGCACAGAAGGAAATGGATGCGAAGAAGTCAACGGCAGAACAGCAAGCTCGCAGAGATGAGCGTGACGCCTATGCTGCTGAGAGCCGGAGAAGGCAGGCAGAAATCCGGGCGAGCGCTGAATGAGCGTGTGGGCACGGCTGATATGACCCTCGTTCCTTACAATCTGTATTTTTACATGTATCACGAATCTCACACTCGAAGCCGCCTGATAAGTTTGGGCCCACTTTATGCACTCTCAAAAATTACCATAACAAATGCAACACGACTGAATTGGGTTGACGCATAACTTCCCTCAGAAAAAGTGGCTCCAGGCTGCCAAGTATCACCTCTCGTGTACCGGTGGTAATCTTGCGCCCATGTGACCTGGCGTAAGGCCCGCGCAAACCTCCGCACGCGCATCGCAACCCCAACTTTGTCCACCCGCTTCGTCACGACAGTCGGAGCAGTATCCAATGCCCGGCGATGCGCAAGCTCCTGTGAAGCTCTCATTGCCTCTTGTCTGTCCTCATGTCAATATGCAATACCTTAAACTAATGACATCATAGGAGTTCCAGCAGGACATCTTCAATGAGCTGCGCGGGGAAGATGAGCTCGTCCTCCTTGCACGCGGTCTCGGCCTTTTGCGCATAGTCACCAATCTCCTACACTCGTACGATGCCGCCGGAAATAACCTCATACTGCTCGTCGGAGCTGACGACCGCGAGAATGTGTGGATTGGTGAGGCGCTGGCCGAGCATGCGGCAGTCAGTAATGCGCCAAAGTGTCGCGGTCTCAGTCTGGTGAATACAGATCTCATGAGCGTCGGGACACGCGAGAAAATGTACGCGCAGGGCGGCATATTCAGCATCACGTCGCGCATTCTTATCGTGGATTTCTTGTCCGGACTGCTCAACCCAGAGACGGTGACTGGTGTCGTGGTTCTGCACGCTGAACGAGTCGTGGCAACATCCTTGGAAGCCTTCATCTTAAGGATATATCGGCAGAAGAACAAGGTTGGCTTCCTCAAGGCTTTCTCGGACACGCCGGAGCCCTTCACCACTGGGTTCGCCCCGCTCACCAACATGATGAAGAACCTGTTCTTGACAAAACCAGCGCTATACCCGAGATTCCATGTCGCCGTTGCCAAATCGCTCGAAGGGCGCAAAAAGGCCGAGGTTATTGAGCTGGAAGTGCCCATGACGGAAGCAATGCAGGATATACAGAATGCCGTCCTGGCATGTGTGGAAGCCAGCATTAGCGAGCTCAAGAAGGCCAATCCAGGCTTGGAAGTCGAAGATTGGACAGTGGATAGTGCACTGCACAAGAACTTTGACCAGATCATTCGACGGCAACTGGACCCTGTTTGGCATCGGACCACGTTCAAGACGCGCCAGGTTGTTCGCGATCTGTCGCTTTTGCGCACCATTTTGCATGCACTTCTCACATACGATGCTGTGAACTTCAATAAGTACCTTGATACTGTTTTAGCAGCCTCCCAACCACCACCTGGATCAACGAAGCAAAACCAGTCCCCCTGGTTGTTCTTGGACGCTGCCGATACTATCTTTACAACAGCCAAGCGGAGGGTGTATACAGGTAAAGTGTCCAATGCCGAACTAGCCAACGCCTCAAATGCAGTGCCAGAGTCATTGCAACCTGTCCTAGAAGAGTTTCCTAAGTGGGTGCAGCTAGCAGAAATCTTGCAAGAGATTGAGCAAGACACATACTTGAATCCCACGCCGCAAGACTCGTCGAATGGATCCATACTCATCATGTGCGGCGATCAGGGCACCGCCTCGCAGTTGCGGGAATACCTGCAGACCATGTACGTCAAACCAGAAGGTGTCACTGATGAAGACGAAGACGAGTATGAGCCGTCAGCAAAATTCATGATGCGACGCAAGCTGCGTAACTACCTTGCCTGGAAACGCGACTTTAGCAAAGTCAGCGCAGCTCTTTTTTCGGAAAATCAAAAGGCCATTAATACCAGTACAGACAAGAACGTCCAAAGTGGGATACGTCAGACTTCTGGTAAGCCTCCGCCTAACAAGCGACGTCGCATGAGAGGCGGAGGCAATGCAGCAGCCGGTCCTTCACGAGGCGACACAGGTGCAATTCGTACAGCAGGAGATCGTGACGCGCACATTGCCAGTCTCATGGCCGAACTAGAGCCTACAGAGGTGGAAGTAGCGCAAAAACCGGGAGAAGTAGGCTTTGATCCTCTGGAAAACATGGAAAGCTACTATGAGCTCTTCGACATGGACTCATTGATCATCGTGCACCCATACTCTGGTGATCTAGACGAGCACGTTCTTGACGAAACGAAACCAAGATATGTCATCATGTACGAACCAGACGCCGCCTTCATCCGGCGCATCGAAGTGTACCGGTCCTCGCATACAGACCGGACCGTCAAAGTGTTCTTCATGTACTACGGCGGCAGTGTAGAAGAACAACGCTACCTATCGGCCGTCCGCCGTGAAAAAGACGCCTTCACCCGGCTCATCAAAGAGCGCGCAAACATGGCCTTTACCCAAAACCCGTCTGCCAATCTTGCGCCCGAAGAAACCTTCTTGCGCACAATCAACACCAGGATAGCAGGAGGAGGCCGGCTTGCCGCCACTGCCGAACCCCCTCGTGTCGTCGTTGATGTGCGAGAATTCCGCTCATCTCTCCCTTCACTGCTCCACGGTCGTTCCATGGTAATCGTGCCTTGCATGCTCACAGTCGGCGACTATGTTCTCACGCCGCAGATCTGCGTCGAGCGCAAGTCCATCCGCGACTTGATCCAATCATTCACCAACGGCCGTCTCTTCAACCAAGTCGAATCAATGACGGAACACTACAAGCACCCCATGCTCCTGATTGAGTTCGACCAAAACAAGTCTTTCACCCTCGAGCCTTTTACAGACTTTTCTGCTCCTGCTGCATCCGGCAGCACGCCCATGTCCGCAGCAACACCCGATCTGCAATCCAAACTCGTCATGCTCACCCTGGCATTCCCCCGCCTACGCATCATATGGTCCTCGTCGCCCTACCAGACTGCCGAAATCTTTGCCGAGCTCAAAAAACAGCAGGACGAGCCGGATCCCCTGCGCGCAGTCCAATTGGGCCTCGATCCCAGTCTGAGCGGCGACGAGATGCGCAGTTTTAACCAGACGAGCCAGGATATGCTCAGGGCGCTGCCCGGTATCAATGAGAATGCCGTCAGGACGCTGATGCTCAAGAGCGAGAATATCCTGGAGGTGGCGAACATGAATGAGCGCGAGATTTGCTGGCTGGTAGGCACCGATGTGGGGAGGAGGGTGCATCGCTTCTTGAATCGTAGTGTGTATGAGGACGTGCAGTTGCAGGTATTTAGTTAGTTCGCATATGGATACTGGTTTTTTTGGTCCCAAGATTATGCATGGACTTTGTTTGTTTATTTGCCCTGCTGCATTTAAACCCATCATCATACTTTTTATATAGATAGATCAAAGTTGTAGTGAATTCGAGTCGTGGAACATGAAAACGTGCATGCATCAAGAAGAATAAGAATAAGAAGAAGAGGCACAAGAAGTATCTGGTGGGCTCCTCCATTACTGCAATCGATTGATTAAAATAAACACTTCCTCTCATCCGCCCGCTCGCAAGAAGCAGCATTTGAGCAGCCCAACCCTCGCCACCGCAAAAACGCTAGAAGCCGCGGAAAGCGAGAAGCAAAGAGTCGAGACAGCATGGCGGACCTCTTCTCTCTTTTCTCCTCATCTCTCTCTCCTCTCTAGATATCATCAATATCAATCTCCTTCTTGCCACCCTCAGCCTCATCCGAATCGCTGTCGTCACGGTCCTCGTCGAATTCGAAACCGATACCCTCGTCGCCCTGGTCGCCATACGTGTCTGTCTCGTTGATCTTTGCGTTTTCGGGGAGTTCGCCATAGGCCTTTAATGAACGGGCTTCGTCGGCTATTTGATGAAGAAACATGACATGTTAGCCAAGAAAAGAACTTGCTTGTAGCCTTCCTTTTACTCCTTCCCTCGACACGGTACACACCAAGTGCAGAATGGGGGAATGGGTTGATTTAAACATACCAGAGTACTTCATAATGACATCGCCCTTCTCGTCCTGGTAGTCGCGCAGCGAAAGCAAAATGATGTCGCCCTGGTTGATCCAGACCTTCTTCCTCAGCTTGCCACGGATATGAGCGAGGCGGCGGGCGCCGTCGAAGCACTGGGCTTCCAGACGACCGTTTCCAAGCATCTTTACCACTTGGGCGTATTCTTGGCCCTCCTCCTTGAAGACGAGTTCGCGCTTCTCATTGTCGTTTTCGTTCTTTCCCCTACGTCGGTTTTTACCTCCCTGCGCGAGTACGTAGTCAGTATGCGATTTGTTGCTTTCTTTTTGTGCTTTTTGTAAAAGGAGGGATGTATTTCGGGACCGGCGCTGTTATTCTTCTCGACGGGAACGCGTGAGGCGCTGCATCGTGTTGAAGCCAACAACATCGTGGGTGTTGTGTGCGACGTAGTGGGGAGCCTTGCCCCTCCCAAAGAGCGAGGCGAACAAGATGACATACCTTTCCCTTGTTCTTCGGCATGCTGGCGGCTGTCGAAGCTGGTTTTTTTTTCCTTTTGTTTGTGGTTGTAAGTCGGGTGGGGAGTCGGGGACTCGAGACAGAGGGCGCAAGTTCTTATGTAGTGGCGGGACCCGTTGTCTGCACCACAGCCGCTTGCTTCGTGTGGATTCCGACACAGTCACTGTGGGATTGCCTGCCCTGCACATTGCACGCTAAACACCACGCGCTTACCCGTCTTGAGCCTAGCGTTGGGCGCTCACCCGAACAGTAACTCATTTCCTTGTGATCGTTTTCGACCCTTGCGCTTTCTTACCATCGCATCAACGTCACCGTGCATATTTCGTTGGTTGTGACGGGAAAAAAACAAAGAAGAGCCATGAAGAGCGTCTTCGCATTCCTCGCTAGGCATCAGCTCAAAACATTCAAAGTAAGCTATGCGCCAGAGTACAAGAACTTCATCACCAATCACGTCGTAATCGACTCGTCGCACCCGCTCCATGAGATGCAGAAGCGCAGACAGGCCGAGCGCAAGAGAGAAGGACTCTGGTGGCATGTGACCACAGGCGTTGACCTGAACAAGTCCAGCTGCGTGCGAGCATGGGCGAGGCGCCGTCTGCGCAATGCGATCAAAGACGAGTTGAAAGAGCGCGGATACGATGAGCACGGCATGTTTGTCGACGTCAAAGCGATTCGAGACAGACCTGACCTGATGAACGTGCTGAGGGCAGGCAAGACGCTGAATCTGACGGGGAGTCTGAGACTGCACGTCCAGCCGCCCTTGATTCCTGCAAAGTACGCAGAGGTGCGAGTGGAGACGGGACATGTCATCGAGGCCATGGTGCAGGCGATGAAGGATGGAGCAGGCGAATATGCTTCTCTGAAGCAGACGAAGAAACGGCCCGACTGGAATGCTCCTTCTTCTGCGCAACGCCCGCCTCCACCCAGGATGCGAGGACAATACCCCAAGCAGCGTGTGGGGTCATGAAAGGCTGGCCTTGCACTTTGCAGTCTGATAGACTTGAGACCTTGGGAGCTTGAGCTTGCTCTCTCTGACCGAAAGTGTCCTGGAGGAGAAGCTATCACCGCCTTGGGTGTTGATAGCCCCTCGTCTGTACAACAATCGTGTATGCACAATTGGCCTGGGAAAATCACCACTGTTGTAAATCGCGGTGCCTGCTAGCCACACAGTAGCGGCATCCAACACCAGCGATTGATGGCACTGGGCGGGGCTTGATGGAGCCACTTTTACCACGACAACTTTACGAAGAGTAGCATACCAACACAGAACCCACAGACTAGACGAGAGGGACGCACATGAGCCACAATACGATGCTTTCTGAGCCAAGGCTTATTTATTGATTCTTATTATCATTATTGTTATTGTGGTTGTTGTTGGATCTGTCAGGCTAGGCCAAGACATCAAAGTCAAAGACGTCTACGCCATCTGATCTTCACCTCCACTGTCTAACTAGCCAACCCGCAGATTACAGTCATAGGAGTTTCCGTCCTACAATGTAACTGCAGAATCAATATTAGTTCCGTATCACCCAAACCTCCTTGCAGGTCAATGGTTCACGTCCCCATCCACCGGGCTTGTTCAAATATAGCCACTAGTAGCGGCTTGTGCTTCCATGCGATCCGAGTATTCACCTATGGATCGGGAGAGCGCTGTCGAGGGAGATGATCAGGTGGAATGATCTCGATTCAGATACAAGGGCCGGGACTTATCCGGCCCATGTTGCATCATCTGATGTCTGTCCACGGTCAACTTACCGGGCAATCCGCGTCGCCTGTCGTAGGCGAGATCTAATGGAGGGAATCGGGAGTTTAAGAGCGTGCATGACTCCTGTGCTACACACATCTGCTGAAGAGATCTTTATCCGTGCTCTACTTCTTAGAGGGGAATTTTGTGTCTTCATGAAAGCGCTGGCACGGTTCCCGCATCTTTCAGTCACTTCATCCAATCGATGTAGCCATGAAGGCGTAAACCAGGACAGCACCAGTCATGCCCACCATGGTAGACGACAAGGCATGGATGGAGGAGCCCGCAGAAGGTAATGGTGCACCTTCTAATTCCATGTCCGATGGCCTTGGACTGTTTGGCACATTAGCGATTTTGCACACATCTGCAATACATTCAAATCGAGATGAAGGAGGTAGGGTCTTGGGCAACTCACACGACATCAGACATGTCAAAAAAGGCATATTTGCACCTTTCTCCGTCCTGCAGATTCTCATTCGTAAGCACGCTTGCTTCATTGGGGAAATCCATAATGGGGACTGCCGGGTAAAACTCCTTGTCCTTGATGATGTATTGTGCCAGGGCATATAGAGCGTAGTTCTCTGCATTGTTGGCCGCATCATACGGCATTTGCGTGGACAGGATAGCAAGCAGCTTGGCACGCGTGGCACCATATGCATACTTGAGGGTCTGGCGGTCCGTGGGGCCGTCGCCTTGTTCGTTGAGTACGCCGGCGAGCACTGAAGTGTTCATTGCACCTTCGGAAGCGTCTATGAGCCATTCTGTGGTTGAGTTTGGAGGCGCAGGAATGGGCCGCTGGACGACTGCCGTGCCGATGTCGGAGAAATGCATCACCATGCGTGCCCAGAGCGAAGCGCGATTATAATACTCCATCAGACGATCCTTTTGGATTTGGTCTTCAGCCTTGATAGTTATACGTGCTTCGAGCGGGTCCATGCGGAAGTAGTCGGAGCAGAAGACAATGTGCGGTTCGTTGCCGATGTTGTAGGCGGCGTGGTTGCCTTCGCGCCTGTTGCCTCTGTCGCATAGGTCCATGGGGTCGTCGCATCGTATGTGGATGTCAGCGTTGATGGCACCCTCCTCTCCGTGCAGCACTCCATAGTTTGCTGCTCGTTGCAGGCTCTGGGCAATCATGTCTGTGTAGTTTGCTGCTATCGAGGGGCCAAAGAATTCTCGCGCTGGCTGCGACGTAAGATCGAAGGGCGTGGCAGCGGCGAACAGAGCTGTCATCTCGGAGAAGCCATCGCGGATGTGGTCAATCTTGGATAGATCACAGCCCTCGCCGCCGGTCAAGGCGGTCGCGTACGTGGGCCTCGCAGGTTGCTTGTCGTCGCCGATGACGCCATCCGGGGATGCGTATGCGTGTGTGACGAGGGTGCTGAGGAGCACGGGAGGAAGGCTGAAGAGCGAGACGAATGTGAGCATGTCGCCCAAGCGGTGGGCAGCCGTTGGGTCGATCGATATTTCCGTTTGGTGTTCCGGCGTGCTATGAGCATGGGAGGATTGCAGATCTTGTTCTTGTATAGCAAAAGAGGATTACGACTGCAGCAACGACGACGACACGGTTCGTCGAGCGGGAACCTAGGCTAAGGGTGAAGTGCGTGCTTCAAGGGTACCGTGGATACTATGGCGGTTGGCGGAAAAGTGTCCATGCGCATGAAGGGGCATCTGCGGCTGCAATGCAAGGCTGTTCCCCAGTTTTATGGCGGTGCTAGGCCGCGCCGTGACAACCAGACGTCCTGACACAAGGGTCTGAGACGGTAGCGTCGAGATGCTAAGATGTTGGGCGGGCGAGGCGAGGCGAGTCGGAGTTGAGGGAACAAGCCAGTTCACACGGAAGCGTCAGGCTTAGACATGAGGAATGACACCAGGTCATGATGGAGTTGGTGGTGAGCAGCCAGGAGAGGCGGCGTATGCGCACGGCAATGGTCTTGTGCTGAGTTTATGTCGCAGGTTGCTTGATGCAGCAAGGATCGCTGGCGTATGAAACGCAACATAAAAGCGCCAAGAGCCAGTCATGTCTTCGTTCTTTGCCATCTCAGCATTCTGTACGGCTACGACGTTGCAATTGCCAACATAGGCCGAATTTGTGCTCAACTAACTCGACGAGTGACTGGTCCCAATACGCGGCCGTACAGTACACAATGGTGCGCACCGACGTGCAGTAGCTTTGCGTGTGCCAAGCCAACCACGGAGACTGTTCAACAGAAGTTTCCCATAGCACACCGACAAACTGCCATAGACGAGGTAGAGGCGTAGTGACAGAAAGCGATAGAATGGCGGTCGGCGGCGTGGTGGGGAAGGGTGTTCGCTTGTCAAGAGGCGTCCCCCCACTTCTGCCGACAGCCGTCATCTGCAAGTTCCCGGCCCAATCAGTCTGTCTTGTCGGCAGCAGGGCGGCAAGGCGGGTGGTCGAGTATGGGGCGTGACGCCGTCGTCGTGGTTTGGCTAATGGGTGTTGTGCGCGATGGAAGAGTTGGCACCCCAGGGTGGGTGTGGGTGGAGTGTGAGCGTGGCGACCATGGCAATCACCGCAGAGCCGCATTCCACCAAGTCGCTCTCCTCTGTGTGCCCTCTAGACACATCGAGACCCTAAACATAAAACCATCGCCTCTCTGCTCGCCCGTGACTGCATCCACCGGTCTAGCTGACCTCGTCCCGACACAGATAGATAAACCCCACAGACATCATCCTCCATCCCTCTCGACCTCGGTGTCGGGCGTACAGTTCGCAGCCCTGCGAAGAGCCAGTGAGTCCTGATTCGCTTGCACTGCCTTGCCTACACTCGTTCGCAAGGCTACGACGTGCCTTTTGCCTGTCTCCCTATCCAATCACTTCTGGAAGCCTGAGGCTGATGCTGCATGCGCCACAGCCACAGCCAGCAAACCCCGCAAGTCGCACCAGCATGTCTTTGGCAGCCCTCCGACAGCGCGATCGTGGTGTAACGCCCACCCTCCATGACTGGGTACAGCAACCAGACCTTTCTGCTCGATTGGTACATATTGGCGAGCAATACTTGCACGGCATCCGGGACCCGGACACGCCCAGTCTGGTACTCGAAACCGAAACGGTCAAGAGTGCGTCGTCCATGGCACCTGCTCTTGTTCACCAGTCCAATGCCTCGACTTACAGTCCCCCATCACTGCACTCGTGCTGCACCGAAGCCACCCCGACCGAGACGAGCATAAGTACCGGGCTTGCCGGCCATCTGGCGGGGTTCCCACTGCTCGACGAGGGCCATGACGGTGTGCTGGAGATACCCCAAGGTCAGACCAGAGCGCCTGTGTACGAGTGTGCCTTTTGGTTCCTGGACTGCGCCTACATCTCCTGCAATCAGGAAGAGTGGGAGAGACACTGCTTGTCGCATTTCCGTGGCGAGGAACCCCCTTTGAAAGTGCAATGCCCACTGTGCGACTGGACCGCACACACGTGTGAAGGCGGCGGCCATGTAGTCTGGGCAACACGCATGCACCACGTCGCATCCCAACACGTCATGTATGGCCAGACGCTGCGGACCAGTCGACCCGACTTTGAACTCTTTGAGTATCTGTGGCAAAGACGCTTGATTGATACTGAGGATCTGAAGGAGCTCAAGGCTGGTAACCACAATTTGACCCATCCGCCGGGGAACTACATCGAGACGGGTGGGCGGAGACGAGAGAGAGGCGGAAGACCGCATCGGACGCAGCATGTTAGGATGACGCGACAGCCGGCATCTCGTCAGCCCTGATCTCACGCCCTCTTTCACGCTGGCTCTTCTTCGCCTTTTTTTTTCCTTTTGCTCTTTCTGTTTCGGCGCCTGCGCATCTCCCTTTCGATGATTGTCCACAGATTGGCACACCACGGACATTTAAAAGCATAGCCCCGGCGTTTTCTGGAATATCCTTTTGTGAAGTTGCGCAATACCTCTCCGTCTCTTCTCTAGCGCTTCCCTCTCCCATCTTGCTCCAGGCATTAGTCTGGTAAACCCCCCTTCTTAAGCATCTTCCCTGCCTGACTCTCCCATTGAGCCGCTTAATTATATCTTTTCCAAGAACAAATACCAATACCATCTAGCCAGACCACCTACGTCCTTGCCGTGACAAAAGCATGAGCAAGACCAGTAAATACAATGCCCCGTTAACCCTCTTATATACCTCACTTCCCGCTTCCCACAATGGCCCCGCACTAAGCCAACTCCCTCATCCGATTCGCTGTACCAATAAAATTGGAGGGCTGAGTACCTTGCCTCCAACCATGCAAGCTTTCCCTTGTTCCCTCGGTCCCCACACATGGCTGCCTAAAATGCATTTCTTGTTACGCAGAACATGTGTTCGCCCGTTGCACAGGTTAGGTCTAGTTTGGCTCTTTTTTAACCTTGTTCCGCATAGGGAAAGAGCACGCGAGAAGAGGAACATCGGGAGTGGGCCGTGTCCTTGGAAATAGGCATACAGTGGTGTTGCCTTGTGGGTTGTTCATATCACAGTTATACAAGTGTATGTGGTCCACCTTTTTTCTTTTCTTGTTTTTCTTTGAAGTTTTTCTGCTGTTGTTAGGCTCATCACAGATTAAGTACACAGACACACACACACGTACGCGAAATGAAATACGCAATACAAGATCATCATTTTTTCGTTACTTCGTTATAACATGACACATAAAGAATACTCCAGCGTACAAAAGGTACGACGTAGAATTCCCCGTTTCGCTCTGTTCCTCATCCACTCAAGTCGCATTCGAGCATCTCTCTTTTCCTTTTCTTACGTCCGCATCTCTAATAGACATAAAAGTTCTGAGCTTCATTGTCCTCTTCGCGAATCTGCTTGTTCTTGCGCAGGAAGAGAATCTTGGCAACCCATGCCAGCAGCGCAGTCATGACAGAGAATGCGGCTGATGAACTCAGAGCAATGACGTACTGGGGTTCGTCGGACTTGGGCCAGAGGTAAGGGGTCCTATCGCGTCTGGTTAGTGGCATGTTCCTTTGACAGAATCTTATGAGGGATAATAATAACAATAATAATAAAGAAACTCAATGAGATGCTTACCAGATAAAAGAGGCGTTCATGACAGTCGTTACGATACCAATAGCGACGGCCTTCTTCTCAGGCGTCTGTCCGCACGTAGATCCGCACCATCCCAGAATCAGCGAGTTGACGCCGTATGTGCCAATGGTGAAGATGACCATGGCCACGTAGCGGCCCGCAACACCAATCTTAGCGCATGCGAGTCCGAAACCGAATGTTGCCACGGCTTTGGAAATGGTAATGTGCCAGGTTCGCTCGTTGAACTTGCCAGACGACCAGGATACGAGAATGGTGACGGCGCCGGCAATGAGGTAAGGTGGGCATGTTAGGACAAGAGTAATGGTTTGGTTGAAGCCGAGCGTCTTTACGACGGTTGGGAAGAAGTTCTTGAAACCTGTACGAGAGAAAGAAGAAAAAGGGTTAGTTTATGGTCCTTGTGTCACATATCAGAAGTGTGGGGGTTTCGACGTACCATTAGCGGCCAAGTGCATGTGTGCCATGAAGGCGAAGATCCAGACCATTGGGTCCTTTCCAGCCTGACGGAAACCAGCCCACACAGAGGTCTCGCCCTTGTTGCCAACAGTGTCCATGGCCATGCGGTTGGTGGCAAGATCGCGCTCTTCTTGGGTCAACCACCACGTGTTATGGGGGAAATCCGGTAGCAAGAAGAAGCCAGCAATAGCAATGACAAAGGTGACGGCTCCCTGCAGAATGAAGAGCCATTTCCAGCCACTTATGCCACCGACGTCGCTCAGACCATGGAAGATACCTGCGGCGATCAAGCCAGCAAAGGCGGTAGCAAGGATGTTACCAGTGTACAGGATAGCGATACGGGTTGCAACCTCCTTGCGAGTGTAGAACATGGATAGGAGGTACACAGCACCGGGGTAGTATGGGGCTTCCGTGACGCCCAGGAAGAAGCGAGTAAGAAGGAGGCCGGTGAAGTCTTTGGATAGTGCTGTGAGAGAAGAGACGACAGCCCACAGAGCCATGCAGATTCCCATATAGCGAGACGGGCGCGTACGGTTGAGGAACATGTTGCTAGGGATCTGGCCGAGGAGGTATCCGACGAAAAGGATGCTGACGCATGTTTGGTACTGCGTGCTGGTAAGGTTGAGATCCTCCTCTAAATCATCGAGGCGTGCCAGTGCAATCGCATTGCGGTCAAGATAGTTCAGCCAGTACATTGACCACAGCATGGGCATGATCCATCTGTCCAGCTTCCTAACCAGCGCGATTTCCCGCGGATCTGTCTTTTCGTGCGCTCCTGAATAGTCCACCTTGGTAACCATGGGGATAGGCTTGATGGGCTCGTCATCATGGGTCTGCGCTCGCTCCAACATGGTGACTTGATCTTTCTTAGTTTCCTGCATAGTGGCGATTCGTGCTGGTGCTTCAGTGAAGACACGGGTATGCAGGTACACAGGTGTACAGGGTAAAAAAGAGATATGAACAGAGTGCTGTTGGACCACCAGAAACCGAACTGGATGACCTGGAGAAGCAGCAATTCGGGGACGTGGACCCGTTCTCTTATACACCTAGCCAGTGCCTCGCCGTAAGTTGAGAATCCATATTGCCTCAGATCATCAGTGGCTGCCCTCTTCCGAAAACACACGGCCTTGCTTAGGTACCTCCGCGCGCGCATGTCTCCCAAGCCACCTAAGAGCACTTCTTCCGGCCGCCTTGGAACCCGTCTGGGGCTACCGGTGTGGTCAAGACTGGGGTGCGGGGTCTCCGGACAGCCACTGCCTAGTTTCTAGACGTAACGATCGGGTATGGGCCCCGACTCTGAATCCTAGATATGCATCAAAGGCTGTAAAAGGCCGGAAGAGGATCTGCCTTGGAAGCTGGGCACCACTAGTAACCGCTCACCATTCGATAGCTATGGTTGGATAACTCAGCAATGCCCAATTCTCAGAGGTCTCGTATTCGATGCAACGGCGATCAATGTTGGATGTTGTGAAAAACACCTTGGCTGCTAAGAGCTTCATACAACTGGCTTGATCATCGATGCCGAGTCCTCTATCGTGAGTGCGAACAAGTCTTCTCAGAAGACCTGACTCTCCCATCAAACATGCCCCACTGACTTCGCAACAAAGGCAGATGCTATCCCAGGAAGACAACTCGCTGGGTACCCAAAGCCCTCGGGACTAGGTTTTCTATGCACGGTGCTTCTCAATGAATGCTCGTGACCTGTTCCGGTCAAACGCCCAGAACCAACCCTGGACTTATGTGGTCTTGTCGCGGAGACAAGTGATTTGGCATGCCCACATATCCCTAGTGTTTCGCGATATCGGTTTACCTGGTAGCAGGAAAACCAGCTGAGTGTTCCACTAACGACTAGGCCAAGCAGGCCCAGATCAACCCCAAGACCCCCAAGATCTTGACCTGGCCACATTGCGGGGAAATTAGCGCCGATGATGGGACTTTGTTGCATAGATGCAGGGCTAAGCGTCTTGACTGTGCATGGCTTCTCAGCCGCGCTGCAGCTTGATCGTGTGTTCGGAGGACAAGCGCCCGCAAGGGCAGGGTACTTAGGATGACTTCGTCTCGAGACTATTGCCAAAACGGTGACGCCGACCTTTTTTCCGCTATGGAATGAGCCAATCACGCCGCAGCCAAGTCCGTGGCGGAACAGTAAACTTCTTGGCTGAACCACCACGCCCGGCGCCAAACTTTGTCGGAATCCCCACGGGGGATTACGGATGCATGTCGCGGTAGTTGACAGTGATAATAGCCATGAACTATGCAGCTGCGAACTAGTCAGTGATCAATTGGGCAGTATGTTGCGGCGGTGCAAGGTCCACTCTCATGCTACGGGGTCGAATGCCATGAAGAATTCGGGCTCTAGAGAACAGTTCGGGTTGTTCCTCTTGTCTTGCGGTATATTCGGCCGTGTGTCAAGTGGATCGGTGGGCATGAAGGCGATAGTGACGCTGACTGCGACGATCTTTCAACGAAGCGCGAGATGGGGGCCCCATGGGGACCGTGGAGTAGACCGTTTTACCAGATACCTGGATGCAGCCGTGCGTTGTTGATCTTCCTATCCTACCCGACTGTAGGGATAAGCTAGAGGGCGCTGTGGTCTCAACCAACAAAGAACATTGACTCTTGGGGAAGTCGATTCACTGCGAGGTGCGGTGCTTGGGTTATCTCAAGGGCAGAAATTAGTTTGATATATGCCAATGCTAATCAAGCTGCGGATAAATATCCGCATAAACAAGCCGGAGCGTAGAGTCGGCATGTCGCGTGAATAGACTCCAAAATGCTTTGGTGCTTGGTTTTGATGGACAACCGAGGTAAATGACCGAATCAAGCTGATTACGAAGAGAGACACTAGGGCTGTGCTAAGAAGTGCGGGGCTTGAAATGAGGAGGCAAAGCTCTACTCCAAGATGCTTCGCGAATTTCTTAAATAACAGGTACTTCTTTCTACGAGATCTGTCCATCTGCATGCAGCCTCATCCGTCAGATCACATGCGTATTTTCTCAGTCCGTTTCCACAATCTTGTTGTTTCCACACTAGAAAGCTTATACCAAGCTCTGTTTACCTGATTATACTTGTTTGTAGCAGTCGCCCTAGTTTGATTCCATGTTGTTTTGGTCTTGCCTAGCCAGTCCTCACTAGATATGATGTTTACGATCCGACGACCCATGAAGTTTGCTCGCGCTTGAAGGAGAGCTTACTGTACACAATACACCTAGTTGTTTAGATGAAGAGTACATCATCGCTTGTGTTTTTGCTCCCTGAGCTTCGAGGCTCTGATACTAGAAGAGAAATTACAGTTTTTAATACTACAGATGCAAAGTCAACAAGCATCAAGAGGAAATCAGGATTCAAAACAATCGTTTAGTACCTGCTATAAGGACACAACACCCGTGAGATCACAGCAAATGAAGATCATCCATCATCACAAAACTGGTTGCAACCCGTGACGAACCCATATGCTCACCCGTAGAGATCAACAAAGATATATCGGAAATACTCTTGATGCAACAGTGTCTACAAAACCAAAGCAGTCGACTGTCCCAAGTCATTCAGGATGCAACCCACATCTTCATCCCGAGACAAAGAAACTGGATCCCGTAGACTCTACACACACTACCCGCGCTTCCACACCCGCACTTACTAAAACAATACAAAACACAACATACACGAGACAATAGCCAGGCACAACCTCACCAGCCTCCCGGTAGCGTACCATCCAGTAAGATCCAAATCTCCAACACCATTCGCCTTACCTACCGCCTCGGGGCCGCGCTAAGAAAAGTACGCATTGTGCATATGTACCTACCCGTAGCAGCCGCCTGACAGCAGTGCCGAACAGCACGAATCAGAGATACAAACATGCAGACATGTTGGTGTATTCGGCCTAGTGTATATATCTACCGGCATGTACTATCCACATTAGCCACTGAGCTGTCACCTTTCCCCCCTGTAGTCTGCGCGTGGAATAGGATGTACATGTCTTGGTTGATCTGATTGATAACATCATGCCATGCAATTCAGCTTCGCATCGGGCACTTCTTGGTCTCGGAAGACGCAATGCTGGTAGAAAGAGAGACTACGTTGAATGTGTCAAAACCTACAGAATTTTTTTTTCCCTGCCACCATGAGAAGTTGATGTAGTTTGGAGATAGAATCCACATCAGAACCAAATCAACTACCTGATGGTTCAGTAGAAGAAAACCCCAAACTACGATTTCCTTCATAGCTCGTTAATAGGACGCGTAATACACACGATTGTCACATGGATATGTTTCATCCATAACGAAACAATGGACATATACACACCAACTATCCTTAGTAAGACTGCATTTTATTCACACAAAGAGGTATATTGCATTTACTTTTGTTGACTTTTTTTTTCAACTATTGACTATCAAACCCATCTTCGAGATAGTTCTAGTTTTTAGGCTTGTATTCGGAAGGGTTGACCATAAGTTCTGGTCGGACATACTTGTCAAAGTCGGCTTCGCTAATGACCTCGAGCTTGAGGGCAGCTTCCTTGAGAGTGGTGCCGTTCTTGTGAGCGTACTTGGCGGTCTTGCTAGCGGCATCGTAGCCAATAACAGGGTTAAGGCAGGTAACAAGCATAAGACTAGATTGTGTTAGTATTGACATGATGAACGGGACATATCTATAGACCTACCTCTCGCTCATGATGGAGCTGATGCGCTTCTCATCAGCTTCCAGACCGGCAACAAGGTTCTTCTCAAAACTCCTCATGCCGTCGGCAAGGAGGCGCGAGCTGTGCAGCAGATTGCGGATCATAACAGGCTTGAAGACGTTGAGCTCAAAGTTACCCTGAGATCCGGCAAAGGTAGTGGCGGCCTGGTTACCGAAAACCTGGGCGCAGACCATGGTCAAGGACTCGCACTGTGTGGGGTTGACCTTTCCGGGCATGATGGAGGAACCAGGCTCGTTCTCAGGCAGCTTGAGTTCGCCCAAACCGCAGCGTGGACCAGAACCGAGGAAGCGGATGTCTTGGGCAATCTTGAAAAGCGAGGTAGCCAGAGTGTTGAGCTGGCCGTGAGCCTCTACAATGGCGTCGTGCGCAGCGAGAGCCTCGAACTTGTTGGGGGCAGTAACAAAGTCTTTGCCAGTCATCTTGCTGACCTCGGTGGCAATGTCCTCAGCGAATCCCTTGAATGTGTTGATTCCGGTGCCGACGGCAGTTCCTCCCTGAGCCAGCATCTTGAGGCGGGGCAGACATGTCTTTATGCGCTCAATGCCAAAGTCCAACTGCTGCACATAGCCGGAGAACTCCTGGCCCAGCGTCAGAGGTGTGGCATCCTGCAAATGTGTCCTTCCGATCTTGATTAGCTTCTCCCACTGGTCGGCCTTCTTCTTCAGCGCGTCCCGCAAGCTGCTGAGGGCGGGGAGGAGCGACTCCTCAAAGTCGAGAACGGCAGCGATGTGCATGACGGTGGGGAAGGTGTCGTTGGACGAGGCAGACATGTTGACGTGGTCGTTGGGATGGACAGGCTTCTTGGTGCCCATTGTGCCGCCGAGGATCTCAATGGCGCGGTTGGAGATGACTTCGTTGGCGTTCATGTTGGACTGGGTACCCGAGCCCGTCTGCCAGACAACCAGAGGGAAGTGGTCGATGAGCTTGAGGGATGCAACTTCCTCAGCGGCTTGCTGGATAGCGTTTCCAAGCTTGGGATCTGTATAGCGTCAGCATCGTGGCCTCGGGCTCTTTCTTTGCATGCGCCGTACCCAGCCCAAACTTCATGTTGACTGTCGCAGCAGCGCCCTTGAGGATACCGAAGGCGCGCACAATGGGCGGCGGCATGCGGTCCTGGGGCTGGTTGATGCGGAAGTTCTCGAGCGAGCGCTCAGTCTGGGCTCCCCAGTACTTGTCGGCAGGGACCTGGATCTCGCCAAAGGCATCGCTCTCGGTTCTAGTGTTGGACATGGCGGCGGTGGTGGCGCTGAACTGGCGGCGCTGGAAGTAGGTCTGGGGCTTCAAGGACGAGGCTCTGGTGGTGGAGAGCGGGCGCGTACTGCGGGCACAGCAGAATGAGGGGCTGCTGGCCTTCGCATGTGCGAGTGATCGTAATGCTCCGGCCTCGGCAGCGCGGAGCTTGGTTGCGCCTCGGAACATGGTCGCAGCAGGTGGTGGGGGGTCCAATTGGGGGTTGCAGAGGATGGGAAGACGGCGGGTTGGATGATATCAGCGTGCTGGATGGAGACTGGACGCCAGTCGGAGGTCGACAGAGAGACAATGGCTCGAGACAAAAATGTCGAGCTCCGGAGCTCTGACCTCAGCCATGACGCCCGCGGGACTCGCCTCCGATCTGTCCCGGGGCAGGGTCTAGTCACGTGACGTACGGCATGCCAAGATGCAGGCGGAATTCGCGATGGAGAGGGTCGAGAGAGCGGGGAGACACCGAGCGAGAGAAAAGATTAGCATTTTCCCGTCACCTTCGACCGCTGCCCGCCGCCATCGCTTCTCTTGCCCTTCCAGTCTCGCGTCTTGGGCCCCAAGGTCGGCGCCCAAATTATCAGCACCAGCACCAGCACCAGCATCAGCACCACTATTAGCCCGACCCGTCGGCTCAGCCACTGTGATTGCAGTCGTCGTCCAAAGGTCGGCGGCGAGGCCAACGCTGCTGCCCCTCAAGGTAACGATTCGCGCCGCCTGCCCGCCTGCCCGCCTGCAATCGACTTTTACCACCATGTCTCTGTCCACATGCGCTCGGCCTACCCGCCTGCCTACTGCCAACTCGCCTGTCTGTTGTCTGTCCGCTTGCTCGCTTGCTTGCTTGCTTCCTTCGGCCGCCCTAGTGGAAAGTCTGCATAGTCACCGATCAAACTTCGGCATGATCGGGCACACCCTGCTGAGTGAAACACCTCGCGCCCATGGTCCTTTTTCCGCTGGACCTCCGTCCGCCATGCCGTGCTCGCTTCCGCTCCATGTTTTGGCTTATTGGGCGGGCAACAACCGTACATGCTGCTCGCTCAGCTGAGCTTAGTAGAGCCGCAGAGGCAAACGCACAAGTACATGGACTAACTAGGTCGCACCGTGACGCCCGGCAGCGTGAGCCCTGCACCTTCCGGCCTCTGACGGCTGGCCATGATTAGATTAATGCAGGCGAGTCAAGTCGAGGGCACCTGATCCGTCTCCACCGTTCTTGCGATCCATGCTGGGCGCTCGCTATTGAGCGTGCCAACGTGACATTGAGCTAAATGACCCCTCATCCTCATTCACAGGCCTGTTTCCAGCTTCGACAAACGATCCTGTCCGACTCTGTCGCTACTCTGGGCGCTGCCGTCTCGCAGCCTAGCAGCCACTCCTCCACCGTGCTTCACTTCTGAACCTCGTTCAATTCGTGCTCCACCCGTACCAACTAAGCCGACACGCACTTGCTAGGCCGCTGATAAGGCTTCCATGACGCGGTTCGAGCCTTCTGCTCTGCACTTCTCTACTCAACGACTACCCCAACCAGGAGCTGCGGACCACCTACACCTGCTCCAACATCTTCTCTGATAGTTTCCAACATTTGCGCTCGCTCGACAAAGTCTCCGCTCCCCGCTCGCTGACACTGCCACCACCTGGGCTTATCCAAGTGCGCCCTATTGAACCTCTAAAAGGAAAGCTCGTATGGCTGAGCCTGACTACAGCGCCGCTTCATGGGCTCAACTTGCGACTGGTCCCGGACATCAGGGTGCAGAGCTGACCGCCCCGCTTCTCTCTGCACATGCACCATTCCAGCAACAACTCCCGCCTCTATACGGAGGCGTATATATACCCATGAACAACCATCCAACCCCCCAAGATCGCGGCGTACCAGATAGTCCGGCTGGCAATCAGCTACAAAATCGCTCTCCGCACCCGCCCGCTGGAACCCGTTATCCATACTATCAGCCGTATATGTTCTCGTATCAATTCACGGGCCATCCACGACCGCCGCCTTCTTTCTGGAATGGAACTGAGCAAATACATTCCAGTCAATCGCTTTCCAACGCTGGCGGCACAATGCAAGGCTATCCGCCTGTTCAGGCAATAGGAACACCACCACAAAACAACCGATCGGCAGCATCTCTGAATACAGGACTTCCGCCGTTTGTTCGACGCCGTAATGACCACAGGGTGACAGTGGACGCACTCGCACGGAGCCCTCATGCGGGGGGTGTGCGCGCCCCTCACGAAGGCTATCGGGATTCAGCACATCCGGACGTGCGGCTGCACAGCACTAGATCACAGCCCCACGAACATGGTCAACCAAACGATCAAACACACCCTGCCTCAGGATACCGTCCGTGGATGTCACCTGGAGACCAAGGTCGCCGTTCAGATCGCAGTGTCTCTCCGCGAACATCAAATCGCCGGAGTTTTGAGAGGTATTCGGTTGACCTCTCACCTTCGAGCACGTCATCGGACGCAGAAGAGGCGGCCGCCAGAGCGCCACCGCCGAATCGCATGAGGAATCGACCAAGAGAAGTGCGGCCACGATTCACTGGGTACCGCCCACATATCGATCCCAACGTTGCCACCCCGAGACAGATCCAGGAACTCAAAGACGGTCTCCCGCGGCGTCTGCCAAGCGAGCTTCCCGATGATGCGTCCAAAGCTTGTGACATCTGCCAGAAGGACTACTCCACGTTACATGTCCCGCCTGCAGAAGAGGAGGAGATTGCAGTGGTATTGTCGTGCGGACATACTTTTGGAGAATTTTGCATTTCTCAATGGGTGAGTGCTGACAACTGGCAAGGCGATGATGCTGGCTGAACCCAAACTAGTTTGATACGTGCAGAACCCATAAAAACAAAGTAACTTGTCCCATGTGCCGGAAGCAGCTCATTGACACGCCACGGTACCTCCAGACCATGATGCACGCCTTTCCTCGCAATGGTCAGGCTTTTGTTGATCTCTTGGCTCGCGAGCAACTTGTTGCTAATGGAATACCACGTCAAGTTCACAATGTGTGAGGGCCTTGGAGGACGACGATTCTTGGACGCAGGCGAGGGCAAGGACCAAGCGGTACGAGGTGATAACTTAGTAATATGCTGTTTCCATGTCACCGTGTGCCTGGGGGTGGACGGATGTCTGGAACTATGATATCATTCTTTGGCTTGGATTACCTGTTTGGGGCCCATGTACGGCGTTTCTGCGGGCGGGGTATGGTGTTTTTCCGGGTAGATGAACTTACTGCAAGGGGGGAATTTTGCATATTCGAGGCATGGCTTAGGATGGATCTGTACATACATAATATACGACGAGCAATGAAGACGAAACCAGCACACTTGTACATATGCTAAAAATGGCAATTTCAACCCATGACGGCGATCGGAGAAGGGGGCGGTTCCACATGCCAGGGAAGCCTGGAATCCATCGTTGCCCGGAGCAGACTTAGCCCAAAACACGCACCCCACCATCAACACGAAGCTGAGCGCCATCCGCCTGCGTTTGTTTTGTCGCAGGCTCTGCAAAGTACTGGCACTGGGTGTCCATCTAGCCGATTGCTTGCGCTTATACAGTGAACCCGACACTGGACACTGGCTTGCTCCTTCTGCTTCTCCGTCGTTGCGACGACAGACGATAGCCCCCGCCCGCAATCGCCCCTTCTCCGTCGCTGTCGGGTAGACAAGTATGGAAGACAACAACCGAGACAACATCCAGCTGCCCACCCCACCGCCGCTACTTCACACTCGTGGGAACAATATGGATCGCCCCGGTACTCCGAGCGAGGCCTTCATCAGCCCACAGCAGACACCCCAAGGTAGCCCGAGCAAACACCACCAACCGCCAGGCGCATTCGATCTGCCGCATGTTTTCGAGAATGCCATGCGATTACTGCCCACCGTGGGCTCTCCCAGAGCGAAGCCGACATCACCAACATCACCCAGCAGGTTGAAACTGGGCGGCGGCGGCGAAGATGCAGGACATATGGGAGCGGACTCGACCACTGTTGCATCGGGCTCCCCAACGCGCAGGTCAAATCAGGAGAACGCACCGCCCGGTGGACGCTCCACTTTACACAAGGACAACGGTCACATGACACATGCAGCGCAGTCGCGGCAGGAGCCCTACCGGACGCGCGAGACTGAGCAGTCAACGCGGTACCTGAACGGTCCACAGCGGCTTTCCGCTGAAGAGCTGGAGAAGGCGAGGAAGCCCGCAGTAAAGCGTCTTGCCAATGTCACTCAACTATGTAGGCACACTACCACCTCTTGAGTTGGAATAGCGACTAATCAGACTGGCAGACTTCCTTGACTACTACTACGACCTCCTCACCTACGTACACACACGCCAAAACCGCCTCTCCCAATTCAAGGCCCAGAACCCCCCTCCACCTGAGACGCCCGAGGAAGACTATAACAATGCCCTTACACAGTACCTCGGCCGCGAGCGTGCCAACCTGCGCAAGCGGCGCACTCGATTACGACAGGGCGACTTCCAGATCCTCACGCAAGTTGGCCAGGGTGGTTACGGACAGGTATACTTGGCCCAGAAAAAGGACACTCGTGAAGTCTGCGCCCTAAAGGTTATGAGCAAGAAGCTGCTATTCAAGCTGGATGAGATCCGCCATGTCCTGACGGAGCGCGACATCTTGACCACCGCTAAGAGCGAGTGGCTTGTACGCTTGCTCTACGCCTTCCAGGACGACAAGAGCATTTACCTTGCCATGGTGAGTTACGGTGCTAAAGCAACATGACTGTGAGCTAATGCGTATCAGGAATACGTTCCTGGAGGTGACTTTCGTACGCTGCTCAACAACACTGGCGTTCTGCACAACCGACATGCCCGCTTTTACATTGCCGAGATGTTCACATGTATCGACTCACTGCATCAGCTAGGGTACATCCATCGAGACCTGAAGCCTGAGAACTTCTTGATTGACAGCACTGGACACGTCAAATTGACCGACTTTGGCCTTGCTGCAGGTATCCTTGCCCCTTCCAGGATTGAATCGATGCGTATAAAACTAGAGTCCGTTAGCGATGTTGTCTCGCCATTTGGTCGACCTATCGAGGAGCGGTCTGCGGCGCAGCGACGAGACAACTACCGTTCGCTTCGTGAGCGAGACGTCAATTACGCAAAGAGTATCGTAGGCAGTCCGGATTACATGGCACCTGAAGTGCTCAAGGGCGAAGAGTATGACTTCACTGTCGACTACTGGAGTTTGGGATGCATGCTCTTCGAAGCGTTAGCTGGGTACCCGCCCTTCGCGGGTGCTACGGTTGATGAGACATGGCAGAACTTGAAGCAATGGAAGAAGGTGTTGCGAAAGCCAGTGTACGAAGACCCTTCGTACTTTCTGTCCAAGCGCACCTGGGACCTTATCATACGTCTTGTGGCCTCCAAGTCGTCCCGCTTCCGCAACATCTCCGAGATCCACGCCCATCAGTATTTTGCTGAGGTAGATTGGGCAAAGTTGAGGGAGCAAAAGGCACCGTTCGTGCCGGAGCTGGACAGCGAGACTGACGCTGGATACTTTGATGACTTTGGCAACGAAGCCGACATGGCCAAGTACAAGGAGGTGCATGAGAAGCAGGCTGCTTTGGAAGCAATGCAGGACCGTAATGTCCAAATGGGCAAGAGTCTCTTCGTCGGATGTAAGTATTGGTCTCACCGTGTGCTACGTCATCTCGCTAACAGGGCTGCAGTCACCTTCCGTCACAAGAAACCAGCGGAAGAGAATGGCAACTCGTCAAGCCCTAGAAAGCCGCTTCCCATGGTCGACGAGAATTTTGGCACCATTTTCTAGAGGCATGGTCCTCGTTCAGCACACCGTAGCACTGGTTGCGACGGCGCTTTTATGCGTTTGGTAGGGGTATGGGTCTCCTTTGAAGCATCTGGCACTCGGCGATTTAGGACGAGCAATGGGTGGATGCATAAAAGGAACGCTTTCATGATTTGGGCCATGATAACACGGAATAGTTTAGATTTGGCGTTTGGTGGGAGGAGCCCTGTGTATTTGTTTTGTCCGGCAGTTGCGCGGCATGCGTTTGAGAGACCGTGTATTAGTAGACAACGAATGCACAAATATGATGGCCACTCTTTGTACTGCTTGTGTTTGAAGTGCCACATTACGCAACACTCATTTGCACCATTTTCACTAGACAAGGAGACGAACACGCGGTCACCTGACAACGTCTCGCGATCCAGTGCATGGACGCGGAGCGCCACGCTAATCGGTACTTTCCGTCCACTCATCATCCCCCTCTCTGGAGACAGTGCACTCGACAAAGAAACCCCACCCACATGCCTATGCTGCGGCAATGCCCGGTTTAGTTCGAAGAGGGCGGAAGCGCCCATCTCTGGCCGTCAGCGAGCATGTCGACGAGCAGTCTGACGACTCTGCATCGAGCAGCAAACGCGCCCGCCATGACCGAGACGCGTCCGATAGTCCTGTCCGCAGCACGTACACGCAGAACAACGAGGCAAACGACATGGGCGCATACGTCCAGGACAGTTTTCAGCCGGGCTCCCTTGTACGGGTGAAGCTGAAGAACTTCGTCACATACACGGCTGCCGAATTCCATCTGGGCCCCAGTCTGAACATGGTTATTGGTCCAAACGGGACAGGAAAAAGTACGCTTGTTTGCGCAATATGTCTAGGTCTTGGTTGGGGTAGCGAGCATCTGGGAAGAGCCAAGGACTTGGGTGCTTTTGTCAAGCATGGTGCTACTGAAGCCGTCATCGAGATCGAGCTCGCAACAGGCTCAGGCAATGGTCCAAACCGCATCGTCCAACGTACCATCCGCAAGGAAGACAACAAATCTGTATTCTTCCTCGACGGCAAACGCGTCTCCCAAGTCGCTGTTACGACCATGGCTAAACAATTCTCCATACAAATTGACAACCTTTGCCAATTCCTGCCTCAAGACCGTGTCGTCGAGTTTGCCAGAATGAGCGATGTTGACCGCTTACGCGAGACTCAGCGCGCCGCAGCGCCCCCGCATATGGTTGAGTGGCATGATCAACTCAAGGCCCTACGTACCGAGGAACGAAACCTCCAGAACAAAGAAACGAACGAGCGCAGCCATTTGGAAAAGTTGGAGAAACAGCAAAACGCAACCAGGGACGACGTGGACCGCTTTCATCAACGCGAAGGCCTATTGCGCAAATCAAAATGTCTCAAGAAGGTCAGGCCGATGATCGAGATCAAGCTACTCAAGTCCGATATCCTGAAACTTAAAGAAGACCGGAGACTGGCCAGTTTGGAGCTGGATCAGATCAAAGAAGACATGGAACCAGCGCGTAGAGCTCTGTCAGAAGTGGAGACATACCGTAATCAGGTTGAGCAAGTTGTAAATCTCCGCAAGAACCGTGTCAATCTGATCAAGACACAAGCCGAGAAGCTCTTCAAGAACATTGACGCGGAAAAAGCCAAAGCAAACGACTTCGAGAACCAGATTAGGGCTGAACTAAATTCTAAAAAGTCGCGTGAGAAAGACATTGTCCGCTTGACTGCCGATATCAATAGGCTGCAACAACGACGACAAAATGAGGCCGTGCAATACGATGCTGCATCATATGAGAAACGAAAGACAGAAATCCGAGTGAATATTTCCTCCATCAGTAACAGCGTGACCGACAAGCAAAATTCGGCAATAGGCCTGCGCGAACGCGCTCGTGCAATCGCAGACGAGAGCGCAGAACTCAAAACACAGCGAGAGCAGCTGAACACTCAAAGCGGTAAGCAGGCAAGCCTTCTGCATAGAGTCTCCAAAGATACGGCAAAGGCCTGGAAATGGATCCAGGACAACAAGCACACCCTGAATTTCAAAGGCGAAGTCATTGGTCCGCCAATCCTGGAATGTTCCATCTTAGATGCTAAATATGCTCAAGCTCTAGAAGGCCAGCTGAGACGAGGAGATGTCGTTGCGATTACTTGTACTCACAGCGATGACCAGAAGTTGTTATCGAAACATCTTTTGAACAAGGTAGCCAATGGAGGCCAGGGACTTCACGACGTTCATCTTCGAACATCTTTAAAACCTCTCGATTCATACAAACCCCCTGTCATGAGAGAGGACCTCGAAAAATTTGGCTTCCGAGGCTACATGCTAGACTTCATTCAAGGGCCCGACTCTGTCTTGGCTATGCTTTGCGATAACAGCCGCCTGCACCAGATAGCTTATGCCCCGACGCCAATCTCAGATGAGCAGCATGCAGCCGTATCAAACAGTCCTATTCGCAACTGGGTCAGCGGTACGGAAACCTTTCGCATTGTCACACGTAGAGAGTACAATGCTTCTTCAACGTCCGTTACCAAACTTAGGCCCGCTCAATGGTTCACCGACCAGCCAACTAACACAGAAGAGATACGGGCGATCGAAGCGAGGATGACAGAACTAGTGCGAGAGAAAGAAGAAATACAGGAAAATTACACTTCCGTCACCAGGGAAATCAAGAGCCTTAAACAAGAAATGCAGGAGCTCAAGGAAGCGAAGGTATTTATTTTCGATAGTCTATCATTACTGATTTCTAACATTGTACCAGGATGGGATACAAGCAGAGCAAGACCAAGCAAGAAAGGCTCTCGCCGAGTGGCAAGCTATTCCTGACAAAATTGGTAGGTATATCTCAGCAATTCAATGAGGTTGTCTGCTGACGTCGCACAGCCTCCAAACAGACTCAGTTGGACGATTACATGCAACAAAATGCCGAAACGAACGATCGCGTCCGCGAGATCAAAGCGCAAGATCGTGAAATGGCATTACGTGTGGCAGCCTTGACTCTAGACTATGCTGTGAGTAGCAACTACTATGGTGGTCATACTTTACTGACATCTATACAGAAAACCGTAACGCAGATGCGCACATTTCACGAGTCACTCATTGAAGCTGAAATTCGGTTCATTGAAGCCAAGTCAGAACTTAATGCTTTGAGGAATGAAAATAGCACAATGCTACAAAGGCAGCAGACAAAAGAGACTGAGGTCCAAGAACTTGCAAATCGCATCAAGCGTCTCCGCGACGAATACACGAAGAAGACAGCAGCCACCCAGCAAGATATTGAGACCTTGACTGAAGAGGAGAAGCAGATCGTGTTGGAGTACCGCGAGCTGCCCTCGTTCGATGATCTTGAGCAGGAAGTTCAAGCTGTCGCTGCACGACTGGAGATGATGGCTGAAGGCAACCCTGGCGCTATCAAGGCTTATGAGAAGCGTGAAGAGGACATCAACAAGACACGCGAAAAGTTAGAGCAGTACATATCCAGCCTCGAAGAAATCAGGGAAAAGATCACAGAGATCCGTGAGCAGTGGGAGCCCCAGCTTGACGTACTCATCAGCAAAATCAGTAATGCCTTCGCGCACAACTTCCAGCAGATCGGATGTGCTGGTGAGGTCGCCGTGTACAAAGATGAGGAGGATTTTGACAACTGGTCTATCCAGATATCAGTTCGCTTCCGGTATGTTACAGTTCACCTGGTCTACACGTACGTCTAGCTAACAAACGCAAATAGTGAAAATGAGCCGCTTAGTGTTCTCAACTCTCATCGCCAGTCCGGCGGCGAGCGTGCTGTCTCTACTATTTTCTACCTCATGGCCCTCCAGGATCTCGCCCAATCACCTTTCCGCGTCGTCGATGAAATCAATCAAGGTATGGACCCACGCAACGAACGCATGGTACATGAGCGCATGGTAGACATTGCTTGCCAAGAACGTACAAGTCAGTATTTCCTTGTTACGCCAAAGCTCTTGACCGGCCTCAAGTTTCATCCCAAGATGAAGGTTCATGTCATCAATTCGGGAGAGCATATTCCCGACTCGAAGGATCTGAGGGACGGCTGGGATTTGAGTAGTATGGCTAGAATTGCGCTTAGGACAAGGAAGGGTGTTACGGTTGCGTAAATTTGGATTGGGAAAGAAAGAGGCGGTTTAGAGCATCTATACAACATGTGCCACGATGTTCATGTGAGTATAGGGCGTCTGGGAGGTGATTCTTGCAGCAAGGGTGGTTATACTGATTCCCCTGGTGTTGATGGGAGTAACGGAGTACACGATACCAGATATCTAAATACATATACCCCTAGTTGTTCTTTATGGGAAGCCTCTACGACAGCCGCCTCCGGCTTTGGAACATTATGTTTTGTGCAGTAGTATTTTACTTATGTACTCAGTTCTCTCACACACATGTCAAAACATGTTCATCTGCTTCCGGCCACGACACTGCTGGACAAACTTCGCAGCCGCGTTCTTATATTCGATTGGAATGCCGTCTGATATACACAGCATACATGTGATCGTGGCTTTTGAACAAGCTCACTTGTTCTGTCTTCTGGCTTTCCCCTTTCCCAGCGTTACACAACTGCAATGCGACCCGGAGGGACGAAAAGGACGCTGTTTCACATCTATGCACTGCATTCTTGTTTCCCCTTTCTTTTTTTAAACAACAACAACAAACACGACCAATAAGGACGGTAAATAATGGATATACTCGCCAGCGAGCGAGTGTCTCTGTTCGAGATTTAGCTAAAGCGCTAGCACTATCCCACCATCCATTTTTTTTCTTACGTTCGCTTTGTCGTTTGGCTAGATATCTCTTTTTCTTTTTTTTCTTTTTCACATTTCTTGTATACATGTTTGCCTGAGTTGTTTCATCAAGAAGACCAACCTAATCTCCTGTATCATTAGCACCAGTGACGAGAAGAAAAAAAATTAAAGTTGCTCAGTTTACTGCTGGGAAAAAAAATTCTTAATGCAATTCTTTCCCCCTCCCTTGCTTTGCTCATTGATTTTTTTTTTCTCTTTTTTGTGAGTTGCGATACCAGCGAAGATTGTAGTGGAGTAAAGTAGCACTGCAGGTAGCACTGCGGTAAATGAGCCCCATGCATCGAGAGTTCCGAGGCGCTTGTTTGTATTTTGCACGAGGACTTTGCTGTTTCCCCTCCTTTCTCCTTTTCTCTGGATGAGGGTTTTTTCTTCTCCCTTCACTCTTTACCTCGCTCGTTTCGTTACTGGCTGGTTTTATTCTGAGTATCAAGTGCCTTCTCCTTTCCGTCTGCCGTGGATACAGAAAGAAAGATCAAGAATGCTGGCGCTGGGTAGAGCAATGCTGTTGTGTAATTGTACCATGGCGCAAGCAGGTGGTCGAGTAGACCAGCTTGTCAGAAGATACAACGGCAAGGCACGACATGGAAGCGAGGAGGCAAAAGTATATTACATCTCGCTGTTCTTCCTTCATCTGATTCTTTGACTAGTAATTTGAAAAAAAAAAGGAAGGTTTCCATCGCAAGCAGCACGCAGCACTAACACTTTCTATCAGCCACACACTTCGGAGCCATCACCACACCCCTCCAATCCCAACATACCCTCAACTCGTCTCTTTCCTGAGAAAACAACGTATACGCCATCGACCCCACCCACACCCACGAATCCCGCTCCGCGCCTCAGCCCTGCGGCAAAAGCAGGCATTATAACCGCCTGCGTCGTCGTCTTCATCCTGCTCTTCCTCCTCACCCTCGAACTTACGTACCTCGGGCGTCAGCGGCGCACCCGCGCTACTCAGCAGGCGCGGCGCGAGGCGGAGCAGGCGGGCGTTGAGTTGGATGATGTAAAGTGTGAGAGGGAGACCAAGGAAAATGTGGTGCTGGAGAGTCGGGTGGAGATTGTTGTTGAGGGCGAGGAGGAAGGGCAGGAGGCAGGTAGTGCAAGTGGGGGTTGGGGGATGGATGGGAAGGTGGAGGCGTGGGATAGAGCAAGGAATGGGGCGAGTTTGCAGAGGAGAGAGTATTAGAATGGTCTTCAACGAGATTTTTTTGAAGTGGAAGTTTAGGTAGCTGATGTGCGTATAGAAAAGAGCCCGAGGTGTGTTGCGAATAGGCGGTGCTGTCTTTGGTTGTGGCTACTTGGCGTTGTCTTTCTCAGTTCTGTTGTGCTAAAGACTTTCCCGTCTTGAAGTACCTTTGCTTATTTTCATCTCGTTTCCACACGCCGAGTTTCCTGAAGTTTCCCTGAATAGTATACTGAAAGTCAATGCATTGTCTGAGCAGTTAAATTTGTGAATTTGAAAGATGACACATGTCTAAGCTGTTTAATGGTTCACTCATATAAGAAAATACAGACTGGTATAGACGCAAAAACTCGAGAATACATTCAAATATAAAGTTCCCGCATAGATAGCACATCTCAGTGCATCTAGGCCCACGAAAAGTGCTCAGTGTGCAAGTACACGCCTCCAGTCTTGGCGCCATTGACTATCTTCAAGTTCTCCGCTGCAACAGCATTCCGTACATCATTCTGCATTGTCTTGGGACCGCAAACGTATACGTTCAGCGTCTCGTCTGCATTTGCTACTTTCTCCGCTTCTTCGTGCACAATGAGGGGTAGTTGTGGTCGACCTGTGTATTCTTTGCTGGGTGCAGCGGTTCCATCTTTTTTCTCTATATCTACTATCATGTCGTTCGAAGCCTCGGAAGGCACCGAGCGAGTCGTTGGTTGTGCTGTTTTCAGTGGTAGGTCAACTTGTTCCGCAGCTTCGCCGGTGAGATAGACTTGGATTTGCACGGACGAACTTGCGGTTGGGCACCGCGCAAGCATGGCTTGTACGGTTTGCTCAAACCACAGGCGACTTCTAACGTCGCGGGTCGCAAGTACAACGCGTAGTGACGTGGGGTTTCGGTATGAGGTGCGAGACGCTGCCTTGTCAATACTCTCACTTGGTCCCTGCTCTTCGTCTTTGGAAGGCGTAGATGATTGAATGAAATGTTCAATAAACGGCAAGGTCCATCCTGCACCGGAACCACCAGCAATGACGAGAAGATGATCCGCATTACAGAGCCGTAGCCAACTAACACCACCATAAGGCCCATCCACAATGACTGGTATATCGCCATCTGGACTGATGAGTGCATGTTGATAGAGTTTGTTTGTAAATCCGCCTTGGTGGCGAATATAGAAGACTAGCTCATTTGCTTCTCCGGATCTCTTGGTAGGCGAAGAACAGATGGTAAACGGATGAGCAGTCAAGGCCGGAAGAACACCAAAACTTGTAAAGCGCAAAAAGCAGTGCTGGCCAGGTGTCCAGTGAAACACTGCCGGAATGGTGATGCGTGTGAACCCGTTCTCTCCAACGGAAAGTTGTGCTCGCTGAGTCCACTTGTATTCGAATGCTGTGCGAAGCCAGGGGTATATGACGCAAGGAACGTATACGGCAGCTGTGGCAACAAAGTAATGCCAGCTTGTTAGTGTGTAGTCGCAGTGCCAGAAGAAGGTAAGCATGAACACGACAACAGCAGCGAAATGTGTTGCTTTGAAGAACTCGTATCCGCGGTTCCTGAATGAAGCGTCAGTCGCAAACTCGAGTTGAAAGGATAGTTACTGACCGAAAGACACTGTGCGACATGAAAGTGAGCCACGCTTGGCAAATGAGCGCTACTACTCCAGTCCAGTAAAACAACAGATTGCTCGAAAAATGGTGCTCCATATCGTGCCAGTGAATATGGTACACGATGAAGGGGAAAGTGTGTAACAGTGCAAGAAGGAAGAAGGCGTATGCAATCCACCGATGGAACACTTGGAGCCGTTCGTACGACACTCCAGTGAGCAGTGTAATCCAGTTCGTTTTGCTAGCAGTAGCACTGATGATAGTTAGTACACAAGGTTCCATTCTTCGCGGCAGCCACCGGACGTACAACAGGAACGGCATGCACCCTAATGCCAACCACCCAGATCGTGTAGCCAACGGTGGTGAATTACCAAAAACTTTGCTGGGCCAATAATACGGTTGAGGGGCTAGATCCATGCCTGTTTGAAGTATTAGCGCATTGTTCCCAAGAGAATACATCTGCGTCTTTGGAAAAACTTACAGAAAAAGTAGATCGTGCCGGCGGCGCCGAGCAGGAGTACTCCTACAGGCGCCGAGTTCCATCGAAACTGTCGCACATAGAAACCCCGATACGACAGATACCGCGTTCCAGCTATTAATTTTCGCCACAGCGACACTTTTTGAACCTTTCTTTGCCGCAAAAGGACAGAAGATATAAAGTGGCCAATGATGAATATGCCAATACCACTCAGAAAAAAAGCGACAGTTGGCAGGGCAAAGACATAGTCTGCAATGTACCTGATGGACATCAATAACGAACACTGCAAGGCACACGAAAAGAAAAAAGAAAGCCAGGAGCATCGACCTACCAAAAGTGCCAGCGATGCTGATTCCACGCACATTCTTCTGGGGTCTTTTTCCCACAGCTAAACATGCGCATGCCCGTGAGCCTGACGCCCGGTGAAAGCCATGCGGCGTCCCCCATAGCAACACAGTCGCAAGATGGTTCCGGTTTCAGCAAGAAGATAGAAAATATCTGAATGTAACTCAAAAGAGAAGAAGAAAAAGGACACAAAGTCTCAGTGTCTAAGCAGCAAGGACACCATGCGTTGGACGCACAACCATATGTAAGACTACGGTAACCCCCACCGCACATACAACACGCTACCCTACCCGGCACCCGTGAAATCTAGCTCAAACTGCGCATCCCGCTATCGCCCATGCATGTGGTATCCACCCGGAAGACTCGCTTCACGAAAGCTTGCGAGTGCTTGTCGAGTGCTTAGCTCTAGTATCGCCGGGAATACCAGGGTCAATGCCTCCCGTCGTCCAATGGGCGTGTGCGCGTGGTATCACTGGAGCATATTTGAGCAAGTTTCTCGGCCGCACTCCTCCCTCGCGTTGCAAACCCATCCCCCCGGTCTGAGCCCTGCAGAAACACTACTGAAGCGTTCGGGATTCGGCTCCGTGGGAAATAGCTAGTGGATGTTTGGTTTGACAAGTGTATGAATACATCTGACCGGTTTTCCTCTTTCTCCTCTTTTTCTTTTCTTTAATCGACATATATTGGGGGAGTGATATCCGTTGGTTAATCTAACCCCATTTTCTTCGCCTCGAACTTTTGATTCGAACTTTCTTTTTCGTGGTTTTCCATTTTGCCATATACGGGGAAATAAACAAGCTTGCGTGTTTTGGGCGCCTCGTAATTTATATACACTTCGTGTATACCATCCAACTGCAGCATCTCGAGCAAAAAAAGGAAAGGCCCTTGCCACGCAGTAATCATGGATATGCACATGCCGACGTCTACCGCAACACCCATGTCTGCGATGAAAATGGACATGTCGACTATGTCCATGACCTTCTTCACTGCAACCACCACACCCCTCTTCTCCGCATCCTGGACTCCCCGCACAACCGGCCAATACACCGGAACATGTATATTTCTCATCGCACTCGCAGCCCTACTCCGCGCCCTGGTCGCCATACGCTCCAATCTGTTCACAGTGCTAGCGCGAGTCAAGGGCTATGTCACCGACGACACCGTTTTCGAAGCCGGAGAGAAAGAAGCGCGGATGCAAAAGAGACGCTGGAGAGCGGATGAAGCGGTGTGGATTGCGAGTGTGGATGTTTTGCTTGCTGGGGTGTCGTATCTGCTGTGAGTTTTTTATCTTTATCTTCTATTTCTTTATTCTTCTGCCTATCTGTCTTGCAGCATTGGGTGTGCTGCAGCGTGTTCAAGGAAATGTTGGATCTGACGTAAGACACAGCATGATAGCGGTTATGACTATGAATGTGGGATACTTTATGTCGGTGCTTGGCGGCGTTTTCCTCGGAAGCCTGGTGTGTGGCAGGTTCATGGCTAGGGCTGCGGCGCATTGAGTTGGAATGTGGTGCATGATTAGACGAGCATATGACGAGTCTGAAACAGAGAGAAGAATGAATCTATCGGCATATTGACGGTTAATTTCACCGCATGGAGAGATATTGAGCCCGATTTTCTCAAAGCAATGTCGATACTTAGGTTATATCACGGGGCAGATGGGTATACACACTCTATTTACTTTTAAAAGGTGCATGCCCTTAGTAGAACTGAACTATGGACAAACACATGAATTCGAGAGATTCTACCACGTTCATATTCGTAAGTAGATATATAGCCTTCATTGTCTTCACTAATATCAATTTTGTACAAAGCCACGCTATATACAAATGCTACATGGCACCTACTCTGGCACTCTACACATCCTTAAGCATGCTTGCAACACCCGCCCAGGTCTCCAATACAGTCGGCTTGATCTGGTTCGCTGGAAGCGAGAACCCGTACGTGCCTTTGTCCCTCAGCTCATACGTGTACGAGTACGTCGCATTGCCAACGGCATCAGTGTAATCGTTCGATGAACCCGTGGTGGCATATAGAGTAGAGCAGCTGGGTCCAATGGTGTAGGCAGTGCCTGAAACACCGCTGATAGCAGATTGAGCGCGCGTAGCGATGCTACGGTGCTGTGCGTCGTTTTCGGGGCGGAGACTGCAGTCATAGCCATAGGGCCAGAGGATGTACTGGCCGTAGGAGCTGGTGGTTGAGACGTCAGTTGATTGTTAAGAGCGAAAATATACTAGAGAGGCATACTGAACGTCGAGGTAAAGACTGATTCCGCGCGAAGCTTTCAGACTGTCGACTTGAGCTTTGAGGGCCTTGAGCTCGGGGGTATCTCCAGCTGCGAGTCCCTTGTATGTCTCGGAGCAGGGGCTAGTGGATGCTCCGCCAGTCACTTCCCACTTGTATGGCCAGTTGCCTTTGATACAATGTTAGTATCTTGACTATGAAATATCTTTTTTTTTTTTGCTTTCTTACGGTTGATGTCACGGCCAACACAAGAGCTGCTACTGACAGTCTGGCGGTTCTTACGCCAGAGACGGTCGGTAGTTTGTGAGTAGACGAAACCGTCTGGGTTGACAATGGGGGTGATGTAAAAGTCAAACTTGTCGACGAGAGCCTTGATGCTTGAGTCGGAGGCGTACTTGGTCAGAAGCTGCCATGCAAAGTACCTGAGACAATGTTTTAGCACATTTGGCCAATATCACTCCAACGGTCGGGTGGCGTTACTCAGTAGTCATGGAAGTAATCCACTCTCGTGCGTGAACATTTCCATGGATAATGACAGCGGGCTTTGAGCCTTTGCCACCACTGCCCCAAATGTGGATGCCAGTCAAGGCTCGTCCTTGGACCGAGTTACCGAGGGTCACAATCTCTGATTGGCCGGTGTAGCCAGCCTGCAAGTCACGGAGGAACTGAATGTGATCGGCATATGGATGGTACGCTGTAAACCAAGACTCGCTGGGCACTGAGTTTGGTGAGTACGTAGTGCCGAACATGTTGAGCAAACCACAAACCGGCATAAGTCCCCATCTCGCCTTCTTCTTTGAGAGCAGCACCAACATCCTCATTGAGGACCTTGCTGTCAGCAACCAATGCAGTCAATGCCTTGATGTTTTCTGGTGCAACGACTACATCCATTTCGGCTGACTTGCCTGGGTTGAGGATGTGGGCAGCCAGATCCTCAATCTGAGCCTTCACATCGTCGGTGCTAGCCACACGCAGGACCTTGAAGCCATCGTAGTTGATCTTCTTGCCAGCTCTTGGAACAGCAGTGCTCAAGGCAGTGGAAGAGAGGAGAAGGGCCGAGGTAAGAAAGGTGGTCTTCATGGTTAGAGATACAGACGCTAACTGAGCAAAAGCGTGGTACAGTTCAGACCGTGGCAAAACACTGCTCTTTATGCTTCGCCGTAGTCACACCTTTTCCTAGTCCACCTTCCTGTCAAGTAGCATCGCCGACATGTTCCCGGCCTCTGTGTGCAAACCACATGGAATAGGCAGGTACCCCATCTCCCCAGTAGATCGCCTGCAGGGACGGGAGATGTACGCTCAAATGAGCCCAACATAGATGCTCTAAGCGCGAGAGACGGTCATTCCAAGAGGTCCGGTATGAGGGCTCACAACTTGGATGCATGATTAATTTATGGAATCACTTGGCGCGCTGGTTCCGAGACGTGGGCGCGAACAGAGTGATTGGTCCGGAGCCCTTTTGGCTTGCCGCTTTAGGCAGGTGTAGGGCTCGGAGACTATGCTGGCTGGTCTTGGCTGCGCCATAGGGCGAATCGAGGCCTGGGTAGTTAAAAGACGTGATCTGGTGATAACGGGTAGCTGGCCGACCTGGTGCAATGTAGTGAGTACCTACTTCGAAGCGAGGGGCTGGACTGGGAAGGAGATCATCAGAAGGCGTCCGCCAAGTGGTAAGTAGATATGCGCGTTATAGTAAGCTCTGTCGAGGGCGACATGTAGAGGCGATTGGATTATTAGTCGTTTTCCCCTCCTAACAAGGTACACCCAGCTCCCTAAGCACGTTTGCACACCCAATTCTTAGCCACTCATCCACTTGCTGCTGGTCCGTAACCCAAACACTCCCTAGCATGCCCCCAGTGTTCGCGCTCGCGCCCTCTGTGCTGCCACTCCGCCGCGGAATGACGATGAGATAGTCAGCCCACATGGCGACATTATGCGGAGGTGTGTCTTTCTTATTAGCGTCGGGTGCTGGCGGACACTGTGCAAGGAGTGTGGTGTAGACAGACAGGACGGCTGAGGCTGAGGTATTCATGAAACCCTCGCCGAAGTGATGAAGGAAATACTGAAAAGGAACCTCTTTTGCCTTATCGCTGACAGCCGAGATGAGATGGTCGAAAGCATGTGGTGGCCCTTTCAAGCCTTGAAGGTGCTTATGTACCCGGCTACAGCCACCCTTCTCGCCACAGTTAAAAATGACATACATGCTCGGGAATTGGCGCAACACTTGCAGCATGACGGCAAAATCATCCACATCCAAGGCCTCGTGCTGACGCTTATATGAGTCAAGTGTCAGCATGAGGAGTTGCGGTCTGTCGACACAAAAGAGGTTAAGTGCCAGGTCGTGCGTCTTGTTTAGGGGAGCGATGATGAGGCGCTCATCAGGACAGAACATGTCGCTGCCCGGTCCCCATCTCCGCGACTGATTGAAGGCGTGGTTTGTTGCGCCAACTGTATGGGGTTTTGTTGCTAGTGCAGGGCAGATGCGAAATTCGAGCTGCAAGGGTCATGAGCGAGATACTAGGCTCGTGTTTGTAGGCCTTCGTACCGGATAGCCGTTATCCTCCACTTTTATTGTTTCGTGGGGACCGTAGACAATGACACCCTCGTTGGCGAGTAGGTCAAAGGTTTCAACGAGCCCAGCTTCTGATACGCCAGCCATGATCCAATTGTGAACGTGCCTGAAAGTTGGTGGCTCGGAGATTGTCGGTGAGTCTCTAAGATGACGGGTACGAGTCACAGTCGGCCCGTGCGCCCTAGAGATTAGTGCGCCCGTGATGATTACGACCACGAACGTAGGCAAACACCACAGAAGAGTCGAATAAAAAAGAAAGACAAACATAATGGACTAAATATAGCATTTGCAGCTAGATAATCCAAGAAAGGAGACGTATCCTCCATCAGAAGAGCCTCGTCGGCAAGTGAACAAGAACAAGAGGTCGCCAGAGTAAAATAGAAGAAGATATCTTTTGTCAATTATAAAATATATGCCCCTGTCCGAGATGCAGACTCGTGATTACAGAGGCCAAAGTGTATGATGAAGGTGGGCGCAGTGCCTGGGTATCGTGGTATCATCATCAATGGGGTATAACTATGCGGCCTCGGGCTTGGCGGAGGATGGCCTCTCTACCAGGACGTAGTCAGCGCTGGTGGTCGATGAAGGGGTTGGTGTTTGTGGGATCGCACCTGGCTTGTTTGATGTCTTTTGTGCGAGAGGGCTCTCAGGCACCTGTGACTGTGACTCGTCTTGCTGGGCCCTCTGCTGGTTGTCCGTCTTGGATGGTGGGGAATTGCCCTTTGCCTGGTTGAGGCGCTCTTCGGCAGCGCGTAGCCTCGCTTCGAGGGCCTCGAGTTCTTTGGTCTGAGTGGTGACAGCGGCCTTCCTGGACGGGGGGGGTCAGTAGGCTGTTGATGGTAGCAAGCGGGCGGGTGGAGGTTGGGAAGGCCTACTTTTCATGCACTGTCCGGTCCAGGTCTTCAATGCCGCCTTCCAACTTGAACAGGCTGTCGAGCTCTGTCATGAAGTTGCGCGCTATGGTGCTGCAGGCATCATCAGAACAGGCGGGAGCTATGCTTAGCGCCGGGAGAGCTCACGATTGGGGGCGTCTGTTTGGCTTCCAGCCATGGTCAGGATCATCCATGGCGGCGGGCTGTGCAGAGTATGAGGAGGCCATGGTGGGCAGTGGTGGACGGGCGATGTGCGCAGTGCGGGAGCAGCTCTGAAGAAGGTCGGGGCCGGAGAGAGGTAAGGAGGGGATGTATTTATGGGCTAGTGCAAGGGGAGGGTGGAATAAGCAGGCAATGGGCAATGGGCAATAGGCAATGGCCTCAACAGGTCAGACCTGTTTCATACAAATCAGACAGACGTCGTCGAGGGAGGAGGGAGCATAATATGGCTCCCCTGGAATAGAGTGACTGCAGGGCGATTGCAATGTACGTAGGGAGAAAAGGGGACGCCCATGCTCCCGACTAATTGGGGGCGTAGATCAGAAGTGGAGCTTGGGAACGAGGGCTTGAAGATGCGCCGCAACTCCGAGCCCGACGAAAAAAGAAAATAACAACGCATGAACGAACGACAGCCACCAAGGGAGGCAATGCGCATGACATGTTACTAGTATGTATTTGATTCTGGCACAGGCACGCCCACATGCCGGCGAGCATCGAGTGTGAGCGACAGGCCGTTTCAGGCTGGACGTCACATCGGTTCGCGTCCCCCCTCCCGCCGCCTGCGCCACAGTTTGCCAGTCGGTCCCCGCGCTCGCGTGCAGCCACAGCGCGAGGCTGAAGGGCTGGAGGGCTGGAGGGCTGGAGGACTGCACGCGTCTGATTGGTCGGCCGCCCAGACCAGCTATTGGGTACAGGTTGCCGGGCTGGGCTGGGCTGCTGCACTGCGAGACGCACCCCCGACGAGCATCTTGCAAAGAATAATTTCCTCATCAAACCAAACGACCAGCCCATCTGCCACCGCCTCGCCGCCCGAACGCGCCCATCGCCCATCGTCCATCGCTCCCCAGTCGCGTGCGATGCCCGTCTGCCTCCGTTGAACGCCCTCCTCCCTCGTCGCCGTGGCTCCCATCCCACCCCACGCCCATCGCCCTCGCGCTGCAGACGCCTGGGGGATGACGACTAGCGTCTCTGCCTACACCAACCTCGAGTCGCTTCTGCTGTTCCAGTGCCTCCACGCCTATGGCGTCGGCCCTTCCGTCTTCGCCCGCATCTCCGACCTGCTGAAGAAGAACCCGGACATCACCACCCACAAGTATTTCCAGGCCGGCCGCCTCAGTCCCGATGCCCTGCGCAACTTCTACCTCGAGCGCCTGAAGAGAGAGCTCGAGCACGAGCAGGCCGCCGACAGCGATGCCCCCAACGGCGAGGTTGCGAGCCCGGCCAAGCGAAAGAGGCAAAGTCCGAGCCTGCCCACCGTCCAGGAATCGCTCCAGCACCAGCACTTGATCCCCAAACTTGTCACCAAGTTGTACGCTTCGTACCGCTACGAGATTGCTGAGCAGATCAGGGCCGAAGAGGACAGATATGAGAGGCTGCAGCGCGAGCTCAAGAGCATCGAGCGAGGAGAATGGGACGACCAGCTGAGGGAGAAGATCAATGGACAAACATCTGCTTTGCGAAGCCCTGCACCGCCCCGAAAGTCACCCCATCTGGCGCAGAAGCCTTTGCAACCGAGCCAAAGCCCACAGCCTGTTCAGAATGGCGCGCGACGTGGCCCTTTCATTGCGCCTTCACCAGATTCCGCCCAGCCATCTGGCCTTCAGTCTCCGCGAGCGCTGCCTGTCCAGAACGGACAGCCGTCACCATCTCAGTCCCAGAAGCAGCCTTCTACGCCGCAATCCCACCCGACGCCTCCACCACCAACAACAACAACAACAGTAACAGCAACAGCAACATACCAAGCCCAACCCCTGCAGCCTCACGCAACCTACAATAGCACCCCATATGCCAACATATCTCCCTTCTCTAAGGCACCCACACCTCAGAACGCACAGCCTCAGTCTGGTCCACACCATCATGCCAATCATTCGTCCCAGCACCCGTCCTCAGCAGCAGGGTCGCCAGTGCCGCAGTATCAACCGTCCCCGGTCCAGAACTATGGCGGAAATGGGGTGCCTCAGTACGGTCCTCCAGGAGCGCATCCGCAATACCACCCGCCGCACCAACAATTCCCGCTTCAGCAACCTACAGGACCTCACTCACCAGGTCTACACCCCGGACAGCAACAGAGACCTCAGTATCCCCATTCTGGACATCAGTCGTACCCTCCTTTACAGCCCCAAATGCCACACCCACCACCTCAAGCAGGCTTCATGCTTCCACCATTTCAGGTTGCCCCACAGGATCCCTCGCGTGTCCATCACCAAGCAGCTGCACCGCCGCACACTCAGACTTCCACACCCACAAGCAGCCGGCAGCCGCCGCGGGCAAACTTGCAAACGCCTGGTAGTGGCAGGGCAGGCGCGCCCCCGATCCACCCTCTTGTTACCCAGGCACGACAATCGCTCTCAACACCATCGGGTGCGCGCTCTCCGCAAAGTTCCCTGGGAACTCCCGTATCCGCGAAGAGTTACTGGAAGCGATCTAGTTTCAACGGAACACAATCCACTTCTTCAAGCCCACGGCCTGAAGTGGAGCCGCTCGATGACGTGCCACCGCTGATCCGACCAAAACAGAGTCCTGCAAAAGCCAAGTCGCAGCGCAAATCAAGAGCAAAGGGTAAAGGAAAGGAAGCGGACCAGGAATCCGTAGCGGATGCTGAAACGCCACAAAATTCCAAGCAAGTTAATGACCATGAGGAAGAGTCTTTGCTCGAGCCCGAAACCCGATCTGGGCGTTCTCGACGAAAAGCTCCAGCAAAGCGAACAAGACCTGGAAGTATTGCATCTTCACGAGCTGGTGGTTCTGTGCGAGATCGAAGCAGGAGCCAATCGATTCTTTCTCATACCGATACGGTAGCGGCGGATAACGAGTCGCAGACTGGAAACAGGATCAAGTCGGAGCGAGGAACCTCGGTCGACGCCATTGACGAGGAAGCAGCCGCCGAAACGCCGTCACACATGTCTACTCGACGTCGAGGGGCAGCTCCAGCCTCGTTCCTCTCAACCCGCCGAAAGCGCAACGCTCGTGAAGCTTCCCTCGAAGAGACTGAAGACCCATCTTTTGGTACACCCGGTCCTCCTAGATCCATTGTTGCACCACGAAATTTTGCGCGCATGACAGCCCCCATAATGTATGACATCAACTCACACAAGCATGCATCCACCTTCAACACTGCTGTTCGCGCCAAAGACGCAGAAGGCTACTATGACATCATTAAGCGCCCGACTGATCTGTCCTCGATCAAGAAGGCTATAGCAGCAGGTTCAAAGCAAGTTGCTGCTGTTGCAGCGGCCTCGGAAAACCCAACTGCTAGTCCCGGTGGTGCAACAGGAGGTGTCGTCGAGCTTCCATTTACAGCAGACAACATACCTCCCAAGGCCATTGTCAACGCGGCGCAACTGGAGAAGGAGCTCATGCGCATGTTTGTGAATGCCGTCATGTTCAATCCTGGAGAAGAAGGCGTGGTCAATGATGCGAGAGACATGTTCCAGACTGTCCAAGGGCTCGTCAGTACATGGCGGGACGTGGAGAGAGACAGTGGCAAAACCGGTAACGAGGGTACGCCTGCCGCTGAGGAAGAGGAACCACCCACAGCCAGCAAGCGAAGGAAGCTATAGTATAATTCCCGAACATCGCAGCTGTGTGGGAAAACATAGGAGGTAGATTTGTAGCCTAGTGTGTCGCTTGGGAGCATGTGTCGAATAATCATACTGTTAGTTTCCATGCTGTCCTGTCTCTTTCCGTCACTGCAAAGTTCACTATGGTCTCATTTCGTTTTGTCACTGGTAGAATTATTGAATCTATTGCATGGTGCGTGCGTGCGAAGCCGTGGTGGCCTCGTAGCTTTAGCTTTTTGTTACATGATTATAGTAAGTGTGGTCGGCAAGGGGTGAGTAGGCCGGAAAAAAAATTAAAAGAATAAGGACTAGGAGAACGAAAGGAAGCACGACGGAGAACGCGCCTCTTCCTTTTCTTTTCTTTTTCCCTTCTCCTTCTACCTACCCGTACAGGGAGCACTATGCTAGACCGGCAAAAAAAAAACAATATACCAAGCAAGACGCAAGTCCATCCCGACTGTTACATACGAGATACAAGGACTGATGCAAAAAAAGTGTTCGACACGAGAGAAGGAAAGAACGGCGAAAAAAACAAAGCCCGACGTGGGGGTCGAACCCACAACCTTGAGATTTTACAATCGTGTCTGTTAGGACGTGATAACTTAAGAGTCTCACGCTCTACCGATTGAGCTAGCCGGGCTATTGATGAGAATTTTAACAGTTATCTTAAATAGATACCATAGTAAAATAATAAATGCAAGAAAGAAAGAGGTCAAATCGACAAATGTATGCATGAATGGCGAGGTCTGAGAAAACGAAATGCTAGCCTTGTGGGGCGGCAGTGCAAAAAGAAAGCGGGGTAAAAAAATCTCGTAATTTTTGCGCTCCTTCTCTTTAGACGCTCATCATTGTGGAACGCGCAGTCTGCGCAGGATCAAGCGCTCTTCTGGTATAGCTTACAAAAAAGAAAGGGTCTGAGAAAAGGGGGTCTGGGGACGTATTATATATAGGCTGTAATATTTGTAAATTACGAACGTGCACTACTCATTCATTCGGGAGTAGTCGGTTTTTTTTTCTTTGCATTGTCCCTTCGGCTCTCACGACTTTTGTAATAACTCTTTTCTTAGAGACAAGTTGCCAAGAAGGCTTTGAAATATCAAAGACGGATTGTGCTATTATTTCGTGACAGGCATTATGTGTAAGTCTATACAAGTGTAGTTTCTAAATACAACTCCCGGTGCCGTACTCCCAGCTGGTTGAAAAAAGATGCGTGAATCATCCAGTGATTGAATACCCAATCTTTTGGGCGTGTGGTAATGATGCCTTTTAACTCCGGTAGAAAGAATGCTCCTCTTCGATTCCACTGTTTTTACTTTTGCCATCCGCCGTATCCACACAAGCTTACACGCAAAGACCGTTCTTTTTTTTCCCTCCCCTTATGCCTATGAATCCATGAGATATTGATCCAGTGACTGATTTGTCCTATCTCTCCCCCTCATTGTCCCTGTTTGATTGCTTTTTAATTGCTCAAGCTCTTCCTTCAACGCATCCCTTTCCTTCTCAATTGTTTGAATATACTCAATTGCACTCGACAAAATCGTCGCTTTGCTCGGTTTCGGTTGTCCAATTGCGCCAGCGCCATCACTCTGTCGAAGTATTGGTACCGCTCTCCGCAGTCTCTCGAGCTCCGAATTGAGGCCTTCGCGGTACTTGCGTTCGACTTGGTTATGCGGCTGGCGCCTTGTACACTGGCTTTTCGAAGTCGGCGATGTTGCGACGAGTTGGCCATCGGTGCTTCTGCGGTCCATCTTCGGGCGACCCCGCTTCCTGGTTGGTCGTTTGGGTGTCGAAGACTCCGAAGCTGATGCGGGTGACGATGGGGATTCGCGCTTTAGCATGTGGGGGCTTAGTGATGGGGAGACGGCCTGATGCGGTGCATCTCCGCAATGTGATGAGGATTGTGAGGTTGCTGTTGTCGTCGCGGTCGTGACGGGAGAGAAAGAATCAGGTTCGCCGGCTTGTGGTGGTGTGGGACGCATGGAAAAATCACCTCTATATTGTCCAAATTGCCCAAATTGCGGTTGACCGAAAGTGTGGGAGAACGACTGTTGATTGACTGTAGACGGCATTGTGGACCCCGGTAGCTTTGAAGCCGCTCTTCCCTGGGATTTAGATGGGATGTTAGAGGTGCTCTCGAGAGAGGTGGCGTGTGGGTCGAAGAAGGTGTCCGAGTCGAAAAAGGTATTCAGCGTGTAGTCGGGGCCTGTGTTGAAGACATCGCTGAGATAGGGATTGTCGAAGTAGTTCGAGTATGGCATGGTCTCAGGTGGCGGCGAGTCTCTGGTATTGGACGCTTTCGTATTGTTAGGGTCGTTCATCAGCTCAAATTGAGTCGAGGTTGATTGGGTAGTGTTGAATGATCGAGATTGGACTTATGTTGTAGTCAATGGCTGTAACTAAAGGATTGACGAGCTATGACAATTTGCACTCTGGGCCGGCACAACCAAGCGTTTAATAAGAGAAAGATACGAGAACGTAATTGTATCGACGATTCCAGAACGGCATAGCCAATCAGGTGGGTAATTGTTGCTTGTGACCTGCCTGAAATTCAGGTAGTAGGCCAATCAATTTCCGGCGTAATGGTTCAGTCAACTGCGGATGCTTCGAGTAGCTGTAGGGTAATCCCAAAATCGCAAGGTACTTGTGGATCCATCCTTCCGTTAATCCTCGCGGGCATGCCCAACGAAGCCTGCCGCTCGTGCATGCTTCACAAAGCATCTAATAGCCGTTGCAGAATCTACCTTTTTGAAAAGACGCACCTGTCGAACGATTAGCACCCCATCGGCATCGTCCGGTAACAAGAGCATCTCGTGTTTTGCCGAGCCCTAACCCCCACTGGGCCCGAACAAAAGTCATGTTCCGCGTATCCTCCGAGACGGAGATGCCGGTACCGCTGATTCACGCCGCAAGGATGAAACTTGTTCTTAGGCAGGTAGTTCAACAACCGGTCATGGCGTTCGGGGCGCAGTTCTTGTATGTATATAGTGCCGCAGTAGAATCCGCGGAGCCCAGTTGTAGGACATCGGCTGCTTTCACGGTCGTACTGTAGTTTAGGACCCTTTTCAAGATTGTTGATGGCTCGTAGGTAGTGCCTAGTCCTGTCTTAGTCACCGGGGCCATCCGAGGGGGCGCTTGTATGCTACGTAAGCACTGCTCGTCCGAATGCAAGGAGCAATTTTGGTCAAGACCCTGTGATCCCACAGCTTTGCTTTCACGTGTGAACAGCGGGTCGCCTACTCGGGACGCTCATTGTAGCGCCACACGGAGTGCCGGGGAATGCCAACGGGCGTTTCCGCTATGCTTGTAGGGCCTGGAAATAGTCCGGGCGTTATTGTAAGAGAAGCGAGTTGGATATTTTTGTCGACACGGCCTTGCGTTGTATGTACAAGTGGTCAGCTTGGCGGATTAGCCGGCCACTTGATGAAAATGGCGTGACACTGGGCCGACATAGCCCGATGGGGTAAGATTTCAGGCCTTGAGCCAGGATGAGTGTGTGCCAAGACTCATGGGCGTTGGCAAGCTCTGCGGACTGCGTCTGTCGCTTCGTATTCCCACTTCAGGTCTGTTCTTTTGCTTTAACTGCTTTTGTTCCTCGTCATGGATGTTCGCCAATGGAGTCGCTATTATTGCACAACCGCGCCAGTCGATTCTGTATCTGTCTCCTTGGTCGTGCAAACAAGACACCAGCGAACTCACCAGCGCCAGGCCATTGATTGTGCAGTAAAAGAAATGTCGCTGACTCGGGACATGGCAAGTGGGCTGGATGGAGATGCCTACGATTTGTCGACGTGCCTACGTCGCAGCCCCGCCACCCCTCACCAAGCATCGCATTCCCAGGCCTCAGGCTTCACGTCTTCAGCATGTCTGCTACACCTGCCCACATAAAGACCCGTTTCCTCGTCATCTCCGATACCCACTCTGCCTCTCCGTTGCAGAATATTGCCAACAATGGCACTGCCTTCCGTCCACCGCTTCCTAAAGCTGATGTGCTCCTCCATTGTGGCGATCTGACCATGATCGGTCTTTTGAGAGAGTACGAAAAAACTTTGGAAATGTTAGAGGGTATCGATGCCAATCTGAAGCTCGTTATTGCTGGCAACCATGACATCACCTTGGATGCCGAGTATTACGATACACAGGGCCAGCGCATGCATAGGAGAGAATATGAGAAAGACTTACCGGTCAAGGCACGAGAGCTATGGACAGGTGAGCGCGCTAAACAGGCTGGTGTAACCTATCTCGATGAGGGGATACATGAATTCGTGCTGGATAACGGGGCAAATCTGCGGGTAAAGCGCGTTGTCATAGCGGGATTCTCCTGTCACGGCTGACATGCTCAAGGTCTATGCATCTCCCTACCAGCCAGAGTTCTGTGGTTGGGCATTTCCTTATAGTCGGCATGAAGACCGCTTTAACCCCCCTCACCAATGCACCCCCAATGCCAAACCTATCGCCGAGAAGCCCGTTCCTGATTACCCTGACATTGACGTCATGATGACCCATGGACCGCCTTTGGGTGTCCTGGACAAAACAAGCACAGGCGACATGGTCGGCTGCGAGCACCTACTTCGAGCTGCTCGGCGCTGCAGACCCCGCTTGCACTGCTTTGGACACATACATGAAGGGTGGGGTGCACAGAAGGTGCTATGGAACAACGACGAGCTCGATGTCAAGCCCGAACAGTACGTTCAAACGGCAGATGCCATACATGTTGACGATGAGAAGACAAGGAACGAGAGGGCAGTGACTTTGGACGTTAGTCAGGGAAGCGACACTGCAGTCGAGTTTGGAAAAGAGACTTTGATGGTCAATGCCAGCATCATGACGCTCCGGTATGATCCATGGAATGGACCATGGCTTGTGGATCTGGATTTAGAGCGAGCAAAGTAAGCTTGTCCATGGCTACTAGGAATGTTTCCAAAGTTCACGTCTTCTCGCAAGCCTGGCTGTGAACATCAACTCTATCAAGCATATCAATAATAATACATTCTTTGTTGGAAGTTTCCTTGTCGTTAGGCATACACCAGAGCTCTACATGTGCACAATTTTCATCCTCATGAGGTGCTTGTAACTCAGTTTACGAAGTTCATATCTCCAATCTCAATACGGGTTCATATAAGTCCATCGTTCGACTCTTCGTCCCATGCTGCCTAACAGCAGTTCCTGTCTCGTCTTAGTTCAGCCAAGTGAACGAAGACGATACAGCAAAGCACATCGATACACGTTCTATCATGGAAAGACATGGCCTGCGGGTCGATTGATTCCGAACCTTCTCAAAAAAAACATTTCGCCAACCAAATTATCGATATTGGAATACACGTTAGTGTCACATGAATATTCTCAGAGAAAAGGCTACGTACAGCCCCATCTATCTTAAAATATTGCCGTTTGGAATGCTCATGGGGTGAAAATTTCGAGAAGTGCCGGGGTCTTCAGTCAGACACATGTCATTTGGTATCAAGATAGGCGACATGATGAAGCAGATGCTTGCGAAATTAACATGATATAGCAGAGTGTCTCTCTTGCAACTGTCTAACGAATATGTATACATATCGCTCTTCTAGCTAAGCGTGAGTACAGTTTCAAATCGAGGTCCTTCTTCGTAGCTGATAGAGTCTTAAGCTCTAGCAAGCTGCGTGACATCCTTATGGTTGATGTCGGAAGCAACTACTGGGTCAACACTTGCCCCAGACAGTCTGTGCAACCGCTCTTTTCTTAAACCAGCATTGACTGGAAGCTAGAAACGACGAGTATCTTCATGCAACTGCAGATGTTTCAATCCTGGGTTTACATCAAGAGACTCCGTTCCCTCCAACGACTCCAGCTGTACAAAGAAAGCGATGCCTAGCGTGGAGTGCAATCAGCAGCTGAACGGAGTTCTGACAGAGTTTTCGCACATCAACATGATAGAAGAATGAATCCACTTTGTTGGATCCGATCGCTATTGATGGCTCATATGTAAACATAGCGAATCTTCTTCACAGAACTACACAATAGCGTGGAGAACACTCGGTGGTCAAGTGATGCTATTAATGAGGCAACATCTATCGAGATGTTTCTACAGCTTGCAAAAAAAAGGAGATGAGATAACGTACTATGAATGTCACTATTTTCTAGCAACGGTGTTCTTTTATTCCAAAGGGTTCATAAAAACATCCTCGCCGGTACCTGGCTAGTGCACAGGGGAGCCATATAGTAGTGGGCATTGTGTAACCCATGCATTGACCGTTTACTGTTCCAGACTCTACTTCTCAGGTTTGCTTCTAGAAAAAGAAAAGACAGTCTGAGTGAGGGGCACGGTTTGCGAGATTTTGCAAGCAACCCAAGGTGTAATAGGCAGGAAAGGAGTGAGCAAGCAAAAGAGCTTTAGATACCCGAGATCTATCGAGAGGAAAAAGTATTCTTTGGCATTTCATTGCTTCGATATTCGTACACTAAATGTACATGGGAGATCTCTGCGACTAGACGAGTGAACATACCATGACTTGGTCTGAAGGAGGGGATAATTGAAACAGTTCTTCGAAGGTATGCTAATGTACGCGCGTATATGCGTATACACGTGTTGATATACATGTACACAAGATGACAGCAAATCACCAAAGGCAGTCCCTGTATTACCTACTCTCACTCTTTTCGCCTTGCATCTTTTTCGCTACATCTCTTCGCTGCTGGATCCTGTTTCTCCTCAGAAGAACAAGAGAAAAGGGATGAAATCAACAACAATAACCCCCTCAGCATGCGGATAACGCCACCGAAAACCCAAGTGCATTAGAAATGACGGAGCGCTACATTTTCAATTCAATCACTCATATCTTCTCTGCCACGTTATCAACATTGCAAGAAATACTGGGATGAGCGCAACACGTATGTTGATACCTAACAAACAGAAACAGAACACATGTAAGCCACCGACTCCACCCACCTCCATCTCTCTCGCCCCCCACTCCCCATAAAATCCCGCCATGTACGCAATTGCAACGCCCACGTTCTAGATCCGATCCAGCACGTCACTCACTAGCAGCAGCAGCAGCCGCAGCATGCCCAACAAAGACAAAAGTCGCTCCACCCAGGCAGCCAAGAAGCCAGCCTCTTACAAAACCTGACCTATTACAAAAAAGACTCACGTTTCCGACATGCATTTATGCATGCAATGCTATGCTCACATCCCCCCCTCCCCTCCCCTTCATATCAGACTAGGGTGTCCAAGTCGGCGAGGTGTACATAGTGTATGTACTAGTCATTTTGGCTGCCAAGATGATAGGTCCTTAGCTAGGGTAGGGCATGGGGGGCATGGGGGATGGGGGAAGAAAAAGCAAAGAAAGTACATGGGAACACCATGACTCTTTTACCGCGAAACAACATGGAGATTCAGCCACACCCATGAGTAAGTCGCCGTTTGGCGTTTCCAGCGGGAATTTCTTTTTTTTCTTTTTCGCCCTCCCTAAAGACGTCACAAGTAGCATGTTGTCTACAGGGGAGGGGGGAGGGAGGGAGGAGAGATATCCAATCATGGATGGGGACTACTACATATGTAAAACTCAATCACACACCCCTGATAGGAGGAGAACCCCATGTAACAAAAGACTCTTCTTGGGAGAGACCCAGTTGCGTATCACTTGTAGAAACCCCACCTAAACGATAGGCAAGACGATTTCGTTGTGGGGACAAAGGGGGAGGGGGGGATGGAGAAACATGTCGCTGATTCTGCCTAGTTCAGCAGGATAAAGCAAAGAGAGGGGATATAAATGCCAAGATCCTTAACCGGTTGTATGCTTCCAGCTTCGGATCGGAAGCAGGCAACCACTGAGTTTGAGGCCTGACACACTTTGCGTTGTAGGACGAAATAACGAGAGAGATGGGGAACTGTGGGTGTACTTGTGGGGGGAAAACAAGGGAATAGGATGATGAAAAAAAAAATCCGATCAAAGATTTCTCATTCTACACCTGTGCAGTCTGGTATTCGGACCGTCTTTCCAGTGTTTCCCCCGTAAACATTTGCCATGATATCTCAAAGCAGGATGAGCAGGGTTGGACATGGGAGAAGGGAGGGAATGAGTGGAAAGGAAAGGCTAGAGGAGTGGGTGAAGGAACAAGGTGGGCTGGGGCTCCACAACCCAGTGATCCGACTCCGAGTTACAGGAAAAGCTCGGATGACTTGCAGAAGGTTGCTCGTCTCTCCTTCCCTCTCCACTTGCCTTGGATCCGCGGACCGGTGGGAGAGAAGCCGTATGCACATCATCAGCCACCAGCACACCCGTAGGTGCGGGTGCGCGGTAGACAGCAAGAAAGAGAGCGAGAGAACGAGAGAGCGAAAGCCAGAAGGCAGGGCCCGTGCGTGGAGGAGATACGCGTGTAAATGCACACAGTATGCAGGTACTCCATACACCAGCAGACCGTTTGTCCAACAAAGAACAATGCGTGGATGAAGAGTATGCCTGCTAAAGCTCGACTTGGGTTGGCACGGGGCGCAGGAGTCAGCTTGCGCAATGCCCTACCGATCAACGTGCGCGTACAAGCGTCAAGCAACAGTCAATCAGCTACTAAAAGCTACTAGAACAGGAGGTTTGTAGACAAACTGCATCATGTAGGTGATAGCGAAAGGGTCTAATGGCGCATCGTGGCGCTTAGCGGTTGAGCGAATGCAGAAGCTCGCAGGTTGCTTGGTCCATTCCACTCACATGCGCTCGCTGTGTTGTCAGATGCATGTGAATGTGTGGCGTAGCTCGGATTTCCTGCCCGGGTCGGATGGAAGGATGTGCCTCAGGATGGAAGATTGACGGCTAATGTAGACCAGACGTGGCTTCTGCAGCGTAGTGGAGGGCAGAGCGCATAGCTTTCAGGTCACGCTGCTTTGTTTGTATGCAGCATATAGTGATTTGAATGGTGCAAAAACGTCAGGTTCAGCAAGAGCAAGCTGGGGGATTTATTGGTTGGGATATTGGAAATCGTAGTGGCCGCGTTACTTGCTGACCCGTTGGTTTGTCTTTGGGTTCTTTTTCTCGCGCGCGCTTGAACAAGGGTGAGTGCATGCAGTTCAAGGGACTCAGATTGGTAAGGAGAAAAAAGAAGTATTGCATACATCATCGATACTGCGCGTCCATCGGGGCGTGGTGGAGTCTTGACAAGGCGGAACGGGAGGTACGGTGCGCGTCAGGGTAGCTGGTAAAAGAGACGGATAGACGGGTGTGACAGGGTTCATGCACAGTATGCGGTATGAGACGTGACTCATTCTTCCGTGAGTGAGGCGATGACTGGCGATGACTCGCGATGGTATGTACGTACTGGTTCGCCTTGCAGAGCAGGTGGATTCGGGGAATGGCGATATGCGAATTGGGCGTTGCAACCTTCCATTGCAGGGTTCGAGAGCCGATGAACTTGTCACACGGCAACGGCCGGGCGTGATAGGACTTGTGTGCGGCCACTCCGAGAATGCAAACGTGATGGATGGTAATTGGATGGGATGCAGACCTGGGTCAGGATGAAAACCCACACCGCCGCCTAACCGGATGGGGCCAAGGCTGGGAATCCTGCCAGAACGATCCAACCCGCTGTGTCAGCATGGTGCTGTAACGTCGTGCACAGCGAACATGTCGTCCGCGCATAGGGCTGCATGTCACGGTAGCGGCCTATGTATCTATGTGCCCGTTTATTCGATATGGTTGTTTTGTGCAACGCTGTCAAGGCCTTCTCCGGCGCCTTCGAGAGTGACAGTTACGCCATGGTCGCGTGCTTCCCTAGGCTCTATCTACTCCTAGATACATACATATGACGAGCCTTGTCACGACTCCTGCATACCCACTATGCTGCGAGCTAGTGATTCAATGCACTCTCTCCACAACATGCAGACCCCTTCCGCAGCACAAGCCCGCTCCCCAAGGTTAGGGAATACGTACATACATAGAATCCTGCAGTAGCCGCTGGGTGGGAATAAGCAAAAACCGCTCCCCCTCTCGTCACCAGGTCCCATCGAACCCACATTTCCTTATCCTCTAGTGTTTAGTCGGAAACACTCTGTCTGCTTCAAAACCAAGCCCGATGCAGTAACAGCACCGACAGGATCATCAGCAACCGCGGCTTTTCTTCTCCTTGATAATGCATGGTTTGCGCGACAAGATGATCAGCGGCCGTAATCGTCCAAAACGGCGCAAGCGCCTTTCCGGAGCAACGTCGACGGGCCTCCTTCCCGGCTGTGTGGTAGCGGGGAAAAAGTCATGTCCAAGTAAACGGAGCATGTGGTCAAAAAAGCAATCTCCGTTCGTCTCCGCACTACGCACCAACTCCGGAATTTGAAGGATCAAAGCAGCCCTGCAAACACGCCGTATGTATACCCTCAGTGCGTCTATGTACATACGTATGTGTGTGTGTGTGTGTCGGTCCAAGAGGGGCGTGGAGAACAATAAGTGGGCAAAAATAGCCGCTTGCCTCTGCTAACCTCTTTCTGCTAACCGAGGCGCACCCCCTGAGAGCTTGGTGTCGCGCAAAGATATTCGCCGGTCTGAAGCAGTCTGGATGGACACAAGGTCTGAGCGTCGCTTGTGCAATCTTGTGGAATTACGAGGCTTTGCAGCCAGGTTGCTCCTCCGACTCCATAATACCGGTTTCGCTTACACGGAGGCTTAAACGTCATACCATCTTTTGCCGCGAGCAAGTTAAGATTACACTTTGCCCAGAGCCGAGGTAACAGCGCCTTGCTTTGGCTTTGTATTGTATCTACGCAGGTGCCCAGTGGTAATAATAATAATAATAATAATAATAATAATAACAATAATAATAATAATAATGTTCATTGCGAATGAACCTAAACGTCAGTGCTTCCACTTTGCAAATTCTATGCCACCTATACATACAATCGCCATTTGGTGACAAGTCGGCCCGTCATCTGCATGCCATTGTATCGTTGATTTACAGATGGGGCGCCACATTAACCTTTCATCTAGACAGGGCTATGCCATGCACCGATGCTAACATCTGGCTACGTGTACCAGACTTCATCGTCTATCAATAATACCTACATGGACATGATTAGTGCGCACGGGTACATCTCGGACGACCGTCGGTGGTCAGACTGGGCCAAACTGCTATCATATACAACTCCGAATAAGACGTATCCGAAAGCGAAGACGCCAATGGTCAAGTCTAGCACGGGACCCTCCTCTTTTTGGACCAAAGAAGTGGGCATCGTAGGAGTAAGCTCCGCTCGAAACGTGTTTGCGACGTGCGGACTGCCTTTGAAACCCTTGTTAATCAGCTCATGAATATCCGCCATCAAACTTCGCATTGATCTGGCTTCCAAACTATGCAAACTAAGCCATCATGCACCGGCGGACTCGGCATGCAATCAACCACACAAAGCTTGACTCGCTCATCTACCCAAGTACTCTGGCGGTGAGGTGGTGTTTATCTTGTATTCGGGGTATCCAATTGTATGCACATGCTACAAGCGTGGTCCGCGAGCCCCTAACCCCTGCCTGTCCACATCGCGGCGGTCTGGTTCGTGCTATTAATACATCGACTAGACGAACAGAATGCGTATAGAAAATTGTGTGGAAGCGCTAAACACGAGATGGAAAATAATCTCTCGGCCGCCTCGAGCAAATACCTAATGCAGAGTAAGAAACAAACGCATGTATCAAAAGAAAAACCGAAATGCACGAGTGGCCCACACCTGCCCAAGTGTCGTTGAGCCACTACAAGCAGAATTACGAAGCCATGTCGGGAACTTAGTCATACCGCCGCGCCTTGTAACTCCATGAACACTCTATTCTTTTGCCAATGGGGACCCGCAGTAATAGATCGAAACAAGTCTTATGAAGCCATTCATCATGAGAAAGGATGTGAAAAAAACACAATTGGTGCCTGTAAGCGTTGAACTCGGGTCATCGGTATCGCACGGAATCTCGGCTGGTGTGTTGAGAGCCTTTTGAGATCCACAAGCGCTTCAAGACGCAGAGTAGAACTGTGGCAAGCCTGGTTGATTGAATCCCATCGGGGGCGCTACCTCCTCTTGTACACGATCCAAGTGTCCCGGCTCTGCAAACCAGTGTGCGCTCATAGATCGCCCAGACGAAGGTATTGGTGGGACGTGGTTCGGCATCGCTTCGTACGAGGCCCAGTTTGGCGGGTAGTAAGAGTGGTTTGGGGCGACAGGCGCGGAAAGGGGCGCGGGACCCGAGCTGCTCAGTGTAGTAGAAGCATTTGTGTCTATTGTTGTTGGATAAGGGTATGGAGAGGTTCGCCGATAATTGTCGGTTTGGATACCAAGCCCTTGACCAGGATATTGGTGTGGCAGTCCTTCAATGTTTCCGTAAGACATTGAACGCGAGGGCGGTTGAAACGACGGCTGTTGACCCCAGTGTCCATCTTGATGACCGTAGGACATGGTGGAGCTCGTACTCATAGCTGCTGGGGTATGTCCACCTGAAACGTTGGATTCACTCCCGTAGGTAGAATTCACAGTCGAAGGCGAATGTCGCCACGATGGGCTTTCGGCTACAGTAGAAGACGGCAAGAAGCTGTTGGTCGGTGGCCATTGAGTGTCTATAGGAGTTGGGTAAGGGTAAGAAGGCTGTTGTACGGGTACTGCAATCGTCAGTATGTCATCAAGAAAATTGTCGTGCGACACTCACAGCCATTGGAACCAGGCGTGTGATGGGCATCATTCTCGAGTTCCATAGGATATCCATAACTCAGCGGTTGCGCCGCAGATGGAGGTCCAGAGAACGGTGTACGGAAGTCGACTACAGTATCGCCAGAGGCGGAAAGAGGGTTCCCCGGTGAAGTAGAGATCGGCGTGGCTGGCTGCACTGCGCTGTTTGACTTGGATGAGATAGACTGAGATGGTGGCATGTCGGGGTTGTGCTCGACTGGATAGAAGTTGCATTCTTTCTTTAGTCGAATGCAGTTGGAGCAGCGACCATGACGGTCATCAGGTGCTAAGAGACATCGAATCTTTCGTCTTCTGCAATGGCCTGTTTCCCACCAGTCAGTTACCGAAACATCATTAGCAAAGCAGGCATTCTCACTCACCACATGCAACTGAAGTGCGATGATAACCCAGCTTGTTACGCGGTTTGTTGTTGGTTGGCGAAAGCTCGCCTGGGTTTGCAAGGGCTAAGTGACGCATGTGTGGAGTTGAGGAGGACTTGCGGAGCTCTCCAGGTCCTTTGCTTTTGGAGGAGCGCCTCTTCTTGCTCGAGTGGGTGTGAGATTGGGCTACAGGTTCCTGACTAGCCAAGGTATTCGGAAAGGGCTCCAGTCGACCTGTGGGGCTTGGTGTGGTGGTAGTGGTAGTGGTAGTGGTGGTCTCGGCGGCATGAGAATGACTAAACCCAGAGGTTTGGTTCGAGGGGTTGAAGGACATTGTGTCCTGAACAGGTTGTAAAATCAACGTGTGTTCGATTCGAGATGCCGTTTTCTTCGCGCGGCGCTCTGTAACTACAGCCATGTGTAATATTGTCGCAAGACCCGAGTGTCAGTGCCCAAAACCTGGTGGCGCATTGAAGGACCTGTGGATATAAGCATCAAATGTTTAAAGTTCAGCAGGGGCCCCACAACGAGTAAATGATGGAAAGGAGGCTAAACGGCGATACATACCTTGGAAGTACGGACAAAGCGACTTCTCAAACGTTGGAGCCGGCACTACGATCTGGTCTGCGGGAGTAGTTGGCGGGATATTTGCTGATCTACCGAGCCATGGGAATCCTGATCTAATCAATGCTTTCGTGAACGCACTGACAGCCCGGGGCCGAAAACGCGGATGGTCAAGGGCCTGGGCAAATAAAACGACGTTGTAGAAGTGAAGGTGAAGCAGTTGCGCACTGACACCAGTGACAGGCAATGTCAGTTTTGATCGTTCGCACAGCTGTGCCTCAGCGGGGGTGCATTGAAATGTTCAAAGTAACAGGCGCCAAAAGCAACGGGTGCGTACGCCGAAGAGAAGTAGCGGCCGCATATAGAAATTTAGACGACGCTGTTTGGCTGAATGCGTGGATGATTAAAAGTGGCGAGGTATGCACACGCTACTACGCGAAAGGACTTGCTGCGTTAGGGCGCCTCTTTTTTTTTTGCACCAAAGGATTTCACAGGGTTCAAACAGCCCTCCTTCCTCACCCAGCATAAGATCATCTTTTGGAGGCCAAGCGGCCAGGTTGCTGTTGGTGGGCCTGCATGGGCCAAGTGATGTGCGGGATGGATGGGTGTGAAGACGACGGAGAGTCCAAGCGTCATAACCTGGTGGGCTCTCGGACCCTTTGCACCCATCCACTGTTTGGGATGCTTTGCCTGTCATGTCTCGACGGTGTGATGCGATGACAGCCAGCGGTAGCCGTCTAGCGTCAGCGGCGCCGTGATCCACTTGTACATACTTGCGACGCTTGGAGGGGGTGGGTTAAGCCACCCTATTTCCTACCCAGGGCTAGTACAGTAAACTATAGGATACTGCATTTGTCGGGCCCCGATATCTTCCCATGGTGTGTAAGGGCCCGTATCCATGGCGGCGCACTGCAAGAGCCGTCAGGTCAGGCCGGCAAGCACGCAGGCAGGCTACGTGAGGTTAATTTAGAAGGGCTCTGTGCACGCGAACGTTGCCGGGAAAAGGTGGTTGAGCTAGGGTTGGGATTCAGCAGGCGTCCGGATCTAAGATGACGAGGGCGAGGGCGATGAGGGCCTCGATGGAGACAGGGCCGAAGTGCCTGCCCAGAGAGAGCTGACGCACGCTCGAGGGCCGGAGAGTTTGGTTTGCGCAAATGAGGATTGTTGCTTTGAGAGAAGGTCGTGACGTGACATGGTCGATAGCGAATGGTCGCTGTGATGATCCCCCGACACAAGCTGGACGTGTCGAGGCGCGGTGAGGTGCGTGGCACAGGGATAACGCCGACGTGAACTGCTGGCGGCGTCATGGTATGCTGGCGTCTGCGACAAATTGGCTGCGACAGCGCGTCCTTCTCCACACTGTTCATCTCGCTAGCAGGCCCTGGCGAGACTCGACTCGTCTCCACTCGCGTCATGGTGATTAAGGGCAGCCAGCGTTTCCACAGGGTGTATGTCACTGGCCAAGCCTCGCAAGTGGATTGCAGTACGTGATGACGACCAGTGGTGGGTTAATGTGCGCGAGGCCTGACCCGGCGCTGTGGCTATGGTCTTGCTGCATGACCTGCACTCCAATAGCCCGGACAGTAGTCCAAAACTGGCGATTGCACGTGGGAGACGCGATCTGATACAACATTCTTTTCGGTCCTTTTAAAGCGTCTCGATTTTTCCTTCGCCAGACAGGGGCCCGACTAGCCAAGCATGTGTGTAGAGCATGTACCGCCACCACTACCAGCACAACGCTCACGGTACCGGTGCGACATGGCCGCTGTTCTTTCTTTCTTTTTTCTTTCGTTTTTCTTCTGCTTTGGTCCCTTGTCGGCTGCAGCAAGCGATGGCGTGACGTTTATCCCACGTTGTCCACACAGTAGTTGCAGGTTCTGCGTGTGGGATGCCCATGAGGCTTGCAGTCTGCATCGGTGCCTCGCCCCAGTGCCGATGGGCTATCTATACTAGCGCTTCCCATGCTCCAACGACATTGGTTGCTCGCAACCTTTATTTTGGACCAGGTGTTTGGTAAGGTGTTGAAGAGCACAGTTAGCTCAGGTCGGGCTTCCAGTCGTCCGGCGCGAGCTTGCGTGGTTGCTCAGATGCTGCGACTAGTGCAGCCATGTGTGCATTCTGGCTAAATTGTAGTCGTATCTGAAACACTGTGGACTTCAACCGATCGAGAGAGCAGAGCGGCGGCCATGGGTTCCTGGAGGGCCTGGGACAGCAGGGTCAGCAGGGTGCACGATCTGTACAAGGCTTGGTGTGCTGGCGAACGCACGCTCGGGCAAGCCTGCGTGTTCGCCGTGCTTGGCTCGCTTAAGTCGCAACTTCCGCCCCTTGCGGGTGGGCGACTTGCGCCTGCCATGCTTTTCGCAACTGGCAGGAGCGACCAGAATCCCACGCCGCCCAGACATGTCACTGACTGCCTCGGCCGGTACGCTGATGCTGATTGGCTGCGGCCTCCACTTCGCCGTCGGCAGCGGCTGCCTCGACGAGCACCGGCATGTCTTGTCTCACCATGATAGCATCATACTCTACTCTACTCTACTCTACTCTACTCTACTCTACTCTATTCTATTTTACTCTATTCCACCCTACATACTGCACATACATCGTTTCGCATCCTCGTGTGACATCGTCATGCCCCGCATCTGAGCGCCTCTTGCCAGCGCCACAACACTACCCAATGAGCATGCCCAACACTGCCGCTCTCATCAATGTCACTCACTCCCTCAGCTCGCCACCATGTACCTTGATACCTTTGATGCTATGCAACACGGCTACTGGCGTCATCAACCAGATCCCACGTGCCACCATCCCCATCTCTGAGACTACTGCTCGTAGTCTCCATCAACTTTCAACCCATGCCCTTTTTCAACATATGTTGGTTGACCCAGTCCCTAGAGTCTGGTGACAGTCGCCCCAACAGCCTACATGACCCCGAGCTTCACGCTTACACTATCCCTGTTGCTCACCATACCGTCCGCGTCTTAGCCGAATTATTGGAAAGAGCTGGTTTCAGGCACACGTCTTTGCATTTGCCTGTCGTGGTCTGATAATTAATTCTCTATTCCAACTACCGGTGTGGCAACATCACCCTAAAGCGCTTTGGTCACGTCTCGTACATGAACACCCCCAAACCTTGAGCATGTACCGGCATTTGCTTCGCTTGAAAAGTTACTGTGTGGTTTTGCATCTACCGGCCACTACCACCAGACATGGCAAGCAAATACTTGCGCTGGGTGCTTTTTTTTTTTGACTCAGAAGCATGAATACTTCACGCCATCCAACCCCTTACACTAATCACGACACTACGTAACTGCGAATACAGCAACGCCCAGTGTGTCTTGGCTCGGTCTATATTTGAAACTCTGGCTTGGATACATCTACCTCGCTGTCAGGCAGAAGCTCATTCCAGGGCTCTGGAGATCGACATTTGGCCGACTAGCGTCCGCTCCAACAATTGCCATCGCTGATCTCCAAGAGTCAGTGCAAAAGCTTCACTAACCTTAAACGTATTCCTGCTCATGGCTCTCCGTGTAAGCGCGCTTCTAAGCTGACCGTTCGATCAACGCTCACAATCGACTATCCGCGGTACCCCTCTAAGTCGGGCAATCGATGGAGTCTTCTCCGCCCATCCAACACCAAGGACCGGCGTATTGACTCAACGCCCCACCATAGCTCGCGTTACAAATAAACTTTAGTCATCTTTGATGGTGCCTACCTGGATGCATGTGGGGGTCCTAAGTACGCCAAAAAGGCAAACAACTGCCCGGGAAACCTCCCATGTTGTTCGTACAGAGCGCAACGCGTTGTTGAGCTGTGGCTCTCTTGTACTGACGTACTAAACTCATCTCACAGATAGTAATCTTTGCTTTCGATTGTGTATAGCTGCACAATGACATAGGATGACATACGACGACACTGCTTTTTCGTCAATGGCAACGCTAAATTATCCTAGCCTTTTTATCGTTCTCTTTATGAGTTCAAGGTTTGCGATTGCCATCCGGCGTATCCTTCTCGTCTAACTGCATCTCCTAGCTGACTCGGCAGATAACACCCTAGACCCTGAATCGCTAGGCAGCCAGGGTTTTGACGAACAATCGAAGAAGCATGAGCTTACAGTACTGCTATACGAACACACGCTGGTCGAACATAATTCTTTTTTCGGTCTCAGAACAAACCTCATCGCTTGCACCAGTTCCTCAAGTCGGGTAAATATTCCGACCTACCGGTCGAACCTCCGATCTGCGCCGGTACTTGAGCTGGGATCGCGCTTGCATCCAAGTTCCAGAAATCGCACCTATTGCCCTGTTTGGCATAGCAAATCGATATCGCCAGTACAGGTGTCTTTCATCTTGATGTGCGCGTCTTACATATAGGCACGCCCCACATTACCAAACTTCTTCGCGCCGGCATTACATTCTTCCTCCGTTCTCAGGCTGTTATAGTCGACCTTCCATTCTGCTCGCCCATAATCGAACCCAAATCAGTTGCAACAGAGAAACAAACCCCCTACCCCAAATCTGCCGGCGCACCGTGCGTCTTACATTGCTGTCAGAAGAACTCCCGAACCATAGTGAGATTGCTATTGCTGCGACCGATCTTCAGGCTACAAGCAAATCAGATGCGGGGGGTTTCACTAGTTGTAGTTGGCCACCCCCTTTTGACTTAGCATCCAGATCGGCGGAAGCATCATTGCCGGCCTTTTAGTTCCGGGTGATGATCTTTAAAACCGGTCGTCTTTTGAGATACAAAGCTTGCTATGAAAAGGGAAGTACATCCGTTCGGAACAGGAGGCATCCGGTGCAATCTGTAAAGGGCCAAAAATAAGATAATTCACACGAAATAAAATTCACAGATAATACGCAACGAGTTTTTACTAGACTATAACACATATGCTATGCAGAGGTGACATTTCGAACACTATAGTTCATCCCTAGGACATACATAATGAGTTCGACAAACCGGGCAAGAAGAAGCGGGGCTGACGTGACAAAGTTTATGCAGGGCCACGACGACCAAAACTCTGCATGCACTATCGAGCGCCGTACAGTCCGCCGGGGCAAGTAAGTACATAGTATGTACTTAATATCGAAAGGACATGGGGCCTGGTTCAGACAAGACAATCACCCCTAAACTCTCATAGTCAACAACGATGTAGCTTGACATGTGCTCCTATTGGTTGTCTTTAAGGACAGCGATACTTGGTCTAATAGTGCCGGAACTTTGTTCTAGAAAACGACCTGAGCCACGTTCCCCCCTCCTGAAACCCCCCCTCCCTTCCACCTCCTTTCCTTATGTCCTTGAGTATCACCTGATATCCACCCTCGTGGGCTGTACATAGAGTAATTCCAGAGTAGCACAAGTGATTGGTGAAGCTATGAACTCACGCGCCTCTGAATAGCAAGGGTGCGAGATACATAAGCATAAGGAAAATGTCCGAGCAAAGAGTGGGGTGAGGCGGTCAAGAGTGGGGTCTGAATCACAAGTATACGCGCCATGCGCACATATGTACACATTTTGTTGATGTGATGATGACCAAGATTTTCTTTCCCTTCTTCTACCACTACTATGTACGTGTGTGGTCCAACGTACATACAGGCAGCATTTTCAACTGCCGTTTGTGCCAGTGCGAAAGCAGCTAGTAGAACCGGGCCAAAAGCCGGTTGTGCTATTTGCGTTTGTATGAGCACTAGAAGCATGCATAGCGGAAAGTGAGATCGGCAACGAGAAATAGTGCCTGTTGTAAAATCAAAAAAGTAAAAAATATTGCGAGTGGCTGGGAAGAATGAGGGCGTGCAAAACCGATTTCCACTTGGATATACCAGGCAGATTGATGGTCGATGACTGACGATAAGCCCAGGGTTACCCTAGTGGGTGAGGCGTGAAAGTCCTCACGTGGAGTTTAGCTGTGCGATGCTCAGATCTTGCCAAGCTATAACTGCGACATAGCTATTACACATGCCGTTTTGCAACAAATTAACATGTTATAGCAGAGAACGTTTTTTTTATTAAGTTTGAGCATTGTAGCAGCAAGAGCCACATGGCAAGGCACATGAGAGGAATTGGGGGATGCGTGTTGTCTGGGGTCCGCTCGGCGCCCCACGGACGAGGCCGGCACTGCCCTTCATGCGACAGCTGCTCTGGTGGCGTGTTCAATACATAACCCATGTATCACGTGATATCAGATTGTACGCTCTTATCACCCCTGCTATAAGCTTTCGGCATTACTGAACATACTGATGAGTTGTTCGATTTGAGCCTGTTGATCTCGTATTTCTCTCAAGGCAGCAACTAGGGTAGAGCGCACCGATTGCTTACGTATCATATCATCGATTTGAAACACGACATCCTGCCGAGATCGGACGTCTTGCCAAGGGAAAGGAATAACGGTGAAGACGAGGGGTCGCGGCTAGACTTGAGCGCAATCAAGTTCATGGACGCAGAAGACAGGACACTTGGAAGTCTGCTATTGCTGTACGTGCTTGAGTGAACAGCCACATACTACTTATTGGTATGCATATTCAGAAGGTAGCGAGGCAACGCATATGCATGTGCTGATTGCATGATGTTATTGCTGCTCCTCTTTCTTTCCTTGATCTACTAAAAGTTGCAGACTCACTTGCGACAAGAGTACCATATGCCTTGAGAGCATTATTTTCGGGAAGTACGCTTGCAATCTTCAGTCTGTTGCGGTAGCTAAATGCCGATCTCGCGCTGCCATTCCATATCGCTCAATAGAACATGTGAGGGTTGCAGTTGAAAACTGATTACGACTTCACTCATGCAAAATCACTTTTTCCTTCCAGGTAGCTATGAGAATCCTTGGTTGGTATCACACGACTATGGTTTGATATATATGCAGAAGGATGCTTCCATCTCATCGGACAGATTCCCAGACCTCCGGCTGATACATACCATACCGATACACATTAAACCGGATTCGACCATGCCAGATCCCAAACTAGAATATATCCTGTTATCGTACACGAAAAAGCTCAGCACAGAGCAAATGAGAAGAAATCATAAGTCATTATGATACTGGTCGACTTTAGTTGCCCACCTGGATGGTGTAGCCACCGTCCACAGTAACAGTCTGGCCATTGAGGTACTGGCAACCAACGACAAACAGAATAGCAGCGGCCATGTCCTGGTCCTTACCAGGTCGCTGGGCAGGAAGACCCTCCTTTTGCTCCTTGGGCATTTCGCTCTTCTGGTTGTCATCTCGGCTCTCCTGGGTAGTCATCTCAGAGGGGAAGACGCCAGGGGCAATTGAGTTGACACGAATTTTAACTACAACTCATCAGTATGAATCAAAGTTGACTGATTGCGAAGACTTACTGCCGTTCTTTGCAATCTCAGAGGCGAGCATCTTGTTCAAGTGAATGGTAGCACCTTTGCTGCTGTTGTAGGCAAAGTGACCTTGCGAGATGCGGATGTGGCCTGAGATGGAACTGATGTTGACAATGGTTGCAGAGTAACCCTTGTGCGTCTCTGTAGACTTTTGTAGGAGAGGAAGGAACGCTGTGCTCATAAGGAATGGACCAACAACGTTGGTCTGATAGACGTCTAGCCACTCCTTCTCAGAGGTGCCGTCGAAGAGCTTTTCGACTAGTTCTTCGGCGCTTCCCTTGACTTCGGTCTTGCCTGGTGCAATACCAGCGTTGTTTACTGTTCTTGTTAGCATATGATTTAACTGCTGAATTGTAGAGTCCTACCCAGAATGCATAGGCACTTCTCCCTCGACTCAATCTCCTTCTTGATCTTGCTGTATCCAATATCAGTACTGCAATACCAAGTAGATCTTGTAGATACTTACGATACACCCTCCTTGGTACTGACATCTCCCACAATTGGGATGATCTGCCCCGCAATGTTTTGTCCATGCGCCTCAACAACCTTCTCAAGCTTCTCTTCGGTCCTGCCAACAATGTACACCTTGGCACCGTTGACAGCTAACGTTTGAGTGATCATGAGCCCGATACCCGAGCCTCCTCCAGTAACCAATGCGACCTTGTCCTTGACATCAAAGACCTGGCCCATCTCAAGCTCGGGGTTGTTAGAGGGAGGCATGTTGGCGTAGTTGCGTTGCTGAATTTGTGGTTGAAGTTGATTGGAAATTTGCTTTGTGCGTTCAAATGCTTGCATGCAATTTCGATTTGATGTGAGTGAGGGGGTGAGAAGTCGTGGTGGTGAAGTTGTGATATAGCGGGCAAGCAGGTGTGGCCTGACGTCACGGTGTGAGCACCGCGAAGCAAAACGCGTCAATGTGACGTGCGGCACTCGAAGCGGCATCGCGAAAAGAGATCTAGATGCGAAGAATAACGGAGCTGCAGGAATGGATTGGATAGGCTGAACAAATCAGGCAGTATTCATCAATGAGGTGAAGAGAATGCACACATAAAATGGCTTTAGACGCGTGCATTGAGAGCTGAAGGGAGGTCATAATGAAATCACTAGCATGACAGATCGACCCGCATTGCAGTATTACGTTCTAACCATCTGGGTCTTCAGAAGCCCACTATTTTGCCGCTTCGAGCCTGCACAAAGAAACAAAACTATGCTCTTCTTTCGCTCGCTGGTGACAGTACCGGTGAGAGACTCGCGAACAATCAAACTGCAGTGCTGGCTTTCAATACTCATTTCTCATTTCACTTTCAGAGAATGGTCTGGTTCGAGCCCGTCCCTTCAGTCATGACTTTTCCTTTCATGGCTCAACCGACTGGTGCATTCTCAAGGTATAGGGCAGCGACTTTGATGCTACTCCTGGAGAAGTGATGTAATCGGACTCATATCCCAGGCTGTTGGGTCGAAGTAGCGCATCTTCAACGCCCGATATGCCGGGAGAGAGTTTGAGGTCGAGGCGAGGTAACGACAGGCAAACCGAGTGCTTCTGTTCAACCGTGTAGCTATAGCCTTGTGCTGTAAAGGGAGTCTTGTTGTCTAGCGAGGTAACGTGCCTAGTCACCTTTCCCAGTAAACTTGGCAAAGGTATATCGCAAGTTGTTCTGGACCAGCAAGTATTTTTTGTTTGCTTCATAGCTGCAAGTGAGATTCACCCAAACCCAGAACAGACTCTCGCCTTGAGCAGAATATTGCTCATCTCAAGGTGCTCACCCCACTCATTACCATGCTTAATAAGGCCGGGAAATGCGCAGAAGAGGAACGTACGATCTGTCTCCATGCCAGCATCGTCGTCCACGGCAGAGTCGACGTCGTTGATAGCTTCCATTGTACAGTCATCCAGGTGTGTTGTCGTGCCTTGACTACGAAAGAAAAGTAGCTGGTATCGCGCTTTCTGAAGAGCAAGTGTTTGTTGTAAGTCTACAGCACTCTTGAGAATCCCATTCAATGCCAGTTGTGCACTGGAGGTAACAGTGGCAGACGTCAGGGTGAAGAGCACATGACAAATATCTCCAAGAATACGGTGTAGCAATCGCTCTCTTTCTGCTGCAAGGTCCTGTTGTACCCTACTGCTCTCAAGCACCTGTATTGTGGCGCGTTTCCACTCACAATAAGCAGCACCGCCGTCTTGTACCTGGTCGGCAAAGGACTGAATTGCCGCCAGCGATGCTGGCAGACCAAAGACCAGAGGGCTTTCGAAGATGTGCATGAGCGAATCTGAAACAATAGCTTGGTAAAGCGCAAACTTGTCCGCCCCATGAATACCGGTCTTGTATTGAGGATACAGTGCGTAAACTATGCCTTCAGTCTCTTTAGGAAGGTTGTCAAAATTGGGCTTTGTCCGCCTGAAGTTTGATACAGTCCATTCTCGGACGCGGTTTGCGAGCTCGGAGAAGGTCGCCACAAGGTCGCCGTCTGTCACCTGCGATTGCATGCGTGTGAGAGATGATATGCTTGACTTGAGAGAAATGAGTTGCTGGAGCCTTTCTTGGGATTCCTTTTCAGTAGCATGCAAACGCAGTCTCAGGTCGCCTACTTCGCCCGGTGACTTTGAGCGCTCAGAGCCTCGTCGAGTTCGGTCAGGATATGTGAGCTGTTCCTCCAACTGGGCAACCCGGCAACGCAGTTCGTGATTTTGGCGCACAAGTTCTTCACTCTCGCGTTGCACAGCATCGTTGATAGTGCTCTCCCAGAGGTTGCGCGAGTCTCCGGTGGATGCCTTTTCCGCGTTTGAATGTATCTTGGTAAGCTGCGGGCTCGCCTCTACCACGGCATCCTCGTTGAGTGGCAGCGCATCGTCGACATCGCTCGCAGGCAGGCTGGGCTCAGGCGTGCTGCCATTCCGGTGCTTGAGCATGTCATTGAAAGGATTTCTGCGGCGGCGGCGTGCTTCCTCTTTGGTGGCATTGGGCGCAGCGACAGGAGCCTTTGGCAGGGTGATGGTGGGATTGGAGGACTTGGGCGGTTTGGAAGCCAGCCGCCCGTTGCGCTTCAGTGCGGATCGATTGGGAGAGGCTAGGAGTATCAGGACAGGCAGGGCGAGTGCAGGTGGTGTGGTTGAAGCTTACCAGAGCCCGTTTGTTCGGTCATGGTGGCAGACGGAGCGTTCCGATTTCAGGGCCGCGTCGGAATCACCATGGCTACAGACGACAAACCTCGTGTCGGATAGCCCCTGCAACTGGCCACGACCTGCCAGGCTTCAATATGTCACTGTCCTCTTCACCGACACGCGGACCCCCCAATGCCTTGCAGGCCAGTTCTTTGGTGATGTCGACGTCTCCCGCACGCGCTGTTGCACCTCAATGAGATCGCCGTGTCTGCTCTGGAAGGATTGAGCCCCGCGGAGCCACCCCACGCGACGCCGACGCGATTCCTGCCACACCAATAGCACCGCCACAGCCAGAGAGGCAGACAGAACACCCGGGGAGCAGAAGATGGAAAGCCCTTTTCCAAGGAGAGGGAGCAGCATACCCACCACCTTCAACCCGGCCTCCAATGGCAGCGTGGGTGCCAGCAGCGTGCCATTGAGCGCTACTACCGCCAAAGACAGGCTGGTCGTCGGGGTCGACTTTGGAACCACGTACAGCGGTGGGTAGTACCCATGGCAGCCATGGCAATCATTGCAACCATACTCGCACAGTGCGAAGCAAGGCTGAACAGGAACAGGCGTTGCGGCCGTATACAGCGCGACTCCCGACGACATTGACATCATCAAGACTTGGCCGGGTGGGAACGGTAACCTCTCCTGCATCTACAACACCACGCGTCCCTCCAATCTAACACGCGCCTCCAGGCATCACCTCGGACAAAGTGCCTACCGAGATTGGCTACAGCGAACCTGCCTTGCAAAACGACCCGACCTCGTCGCCCAAAGCGCCCACCAAGCCTGCCCCAACTATAAAATGGGGATTTCAGTTTAAACCAGAGGAGACGCGTCTCCGATGCATAAAGCTTTTCCTTGACCGAAACCAGAAGCTCCCACACTATGTATCGCCACTGGAAACGGCTGCCCAACTGCGCAAGCACGACAAGACGGTCATGGAGGCAGTCTCGGACTATCTTTCGCAGATATACAAGCACACCATGGAAACGTTGACCAGGAGGTATGGCGAGACTTTCATCAGCTTGACCAAAGTCGAGTTTGTCTTAACCGTGCCTGCTGTATGGTCAGATTCGGCCAAGGATGCGACGCTGAAGGCTGCTGAACAGGCCGGCATGGGCAACAGACACGAATTGAAGCTTATATCCGAACCCGAAGCGGCTGCCGTGTACACCCTGAAAGCCATACAACCGAACCATCTAAAGGTTGGGGACAACTTTATTGTGTGCGATGCTGGAGGCGGCACAGTCGATCTGATCGCCTACAAGATTACCCAGCTATTCCCTCTGCGCGTCGAAGAATCAGCAGTCGGAACCGGCGGTCTCTGTGGCTCGACCTTTATCAACTACCGCTTTGAGGATCACGTCAGGCAACGAGTTGGAGCAGAGCGATACACGTGGATGCGTGAGAAAAAGGCAAAGACCTGGAACATGGGCTTAAAGTATTTTGAAGAATTTGTCAAGCGCAACTTCAACGACGAGGAACCTAACGAAGTCAACATTCCATTTCCAGGTCTGCCAGACGACGAAGATGCGGGGCTGGACTCTGGCTTCCTCGTCATGAGTGCGGACCAAGTCAAGAGTTTGTTTGACCCAGTTGTAGAAGACGTCATACATCTGGTAGAGGGCCAGGTGGAGAGCATCAGAGCAAAGGGCGGTTTGGTATGCGGCATTGTCCTGGTCGGGGGCTTTGGACAGAGTAATTATCTCTACAGTCGGATGAAGTCATATTTCAACAGTGCGCCGCCGCCGCCGTACACGGAGAGACCAACTCATTTCGTTCCAATGGATGCGCCGCAATCTATTGAGATATACCAACCCATACATGCATGGACGGCTGTTGTACGTGGTGCTGTGCTGAGGGGCATAGAGGGCAACATGGTCATTAGCCGTCGAAGTCGCTGGCACTACGGCACAAGCTATGCAACCGTATTCGACGAAGCCAAACACCCCATGTGCGACCGCTACTGGAGTCCTCTCTGGGAGCGTTGGATGGTATCCGATCGGATGCAATGGCACATTGCAAAGGTAACCCTGCATCACTATCCTCTTTGAACTACATGCTCGGCAGAACTAACCATGGTTCATCGCAGGGGGCCCAGGTCTCTGAATCCCGTCCTATATCGTTCCATTACACACGCAATTTCCGCCCAGGCCAATCTCTAGTCGTGGAAGACGACCTCATTGCCTGCGACGCAGACGTTGCGCCTGATTCTCTTACAAAGAACCTCATCAACGTTTGTACACTAACCACTGATTTGAACACTGTACCTAAAAGCTTGTTTACGCGTCTTACAACGACAAAGGGCGTCGAGTTTGATAATTTAGATTTTACGCTTGACATGCGGTGTCAGAGTGCGGGGCTGGTATTTGAGCTCAAGGTCGATGGGGTTAGATATGGCAGCGTAGAGGCAAAATTCCATTGATAGACTGATGGCGGGTTGATGTCTTGTCAAACGTCTTACGCCTCAAAAAGGACGAATCGAAGAAGATATTCCTCTTGTCCTTACATCAATTGTGCTGTGGGTACTTGGTGAAGAAGGAGGCTCTTTGGCGCATGGAGTCAAAGAGGGCACGAACAGAATTGACAGGACCCGGACAGTATGAATATTGACCTTGTGTTTTGGGCATTATGGATGATTTACTGTTTATTGATGTATATAACATTATAATCTTGCAAGTCACGTCGTCACGTACTCCTTGCCTTGGAATCCATTTCTCCATTGACCTGGTATTTGCATACTCTAACATGACATCTTTGTTTTTATATAAAAAAGATGAAAAAAAAACAACAATTGAACTGGCTCGCTTTCTCGCCCAGGCCAGACGTTTAATTGCACCTGCCCCACTTGCTCTGGCACCAGTTGGCACCACCGCAAAAGTCCTCGCCAGTACCGCAGAAGTTGGATCCCGAGCAGCAGAGACCAGAAGCACACGCCTTGTTGACAATGGGACCGCAAGTCTCGCCGGCTTGCGCGGTACCCTTGGGGGCCGAAGGCTCAGCAGGTGCCTTTTGGTTGTCGCACTTTCCAAACCCAGCCTGGCATCCGGTACCGCAGTAGAGATTCTGGTCCTGGAGGTCGTTCTTGGGTCCGCAGTGGCCGGCCGAGGAGCAGCAGCGGTAGAAGTAGCCATTGGCACCAGCACCGGGGCAGCTGACGCCGCCTTGGGCGTGACCGCAAACGTCAATCTCGGGGACGCCGTCGGGGAAGCTTGGAGAGGAGGAAGATGAGGTGCTGCACTTGGAAGAGGCGTCGGAGAAGGCCTTTAGGCATGTCTTTGCGTCGCAGTGGTCAACAGTGGTACCGCACCAACCGTATTGCGAGCCTGAAGGGGAATGTTAGTATGGAATTTTGGATTGCTCGAAGTCGTCAGGAAAACTTACAGCACTCGCCAGAGGCGCACTTTGCGTTTCCATTCTGAGGTCCGCAGTTACCTGCAAAAGCACCGGAAACCAGAGAGAGAAGGGCAAAGGTCGAGAAACGCATTATGATTATGATTAAAGTGTTTGTTTGTTTACTGGTTGGCTTTCGGTTCGACTTAGTAAAAAGCGAGGGATGGATTGTAAAACGAGAGCAGGGAGATATGAGCGAGTGGAAGTCAATGATTCTGAACCTGGGATAGAAAAAGAGAATTGCGAGGTGGGAAGCTCAGCTTCTTAATAATAGCCCCCATCTCGTATTGCTCGTCCCAAATGGTAACGGACTGCATCCAATGACAGTGGTGACCCTGCGGCGCTTCTATGTCTCCACTGCGAATGCTACCAAGGGTGCGCTTTGGCCGGGCGCTAGATGCCTGTCCATCGCTTGTCTGGAAGCTGCATATGTACATTGGGCTCGAGCCTGGATGCACGGACACCAGCGCCCTGAGGATGAGCTGTCTTTTGTTCGGAAATTTTGCGTTGACACGGTCCAGCCAAGCCAAAATCGGAAGGCCGGCAACGTTTGTTTGACGCGAAATGTCCACGCCTAATGTCTAAGCTTACGTGCGATGCGGAGAATGGCGGATATGGTGGCGTTGCGGCTGACGGTAAGGGAGCAGCCATGGTGCCGCCTTCAGTCCAGCAGCTCGAGGGACAAGCAGGCCGTTTTCCTGCCGTGGCAGACAAGATTGAGTTTCTGCGGAACAAAGTGGAGATGGACTAGTATGGAGAAGTGCCCCATCCAATTAGCCCTACGAAATTAAGCACTCGCTTGGCGCAGATTGGCTGGCTGCACCTGGACTCAACCCCTGACTTTCTTTTTATCGATGAGCAAAGCTTTGGGGGCGGAAGCTTGACAGACAGGCAAACCTGGGCGAGAGAGAGATAGACCGGCGCAAGGAAGACAGCGGATGACGTCGATAAAGTGCTTAGATTAGACCGAAACAAGAGCTTCCAGACTGCCATGCTGTCGCTCATATACTGGCGCCGCTGAAGCTTCTCTGAACATGGCGGCTACACCGGACGCTTGGCTGTGCCTGATGTCCTTCTATCAGCCCCTAATCGATAAGAATAGATATGCGACAATACCGGAAAATGCGTTTACCATGTCCAAGTTCTGTCACACCGCTTCTCCGATTGCGCTTCGAAATATCAAAAGTGGCCATGTATAGGATTGTGCTGAAATGTCTTGAGACCGATTCAGGCCGCCAGGCTGATGTGTGCACCGCTTTAATAAAAAGTATAGAACGCCTGCTCACTTCTAGAACAGGCGTAGCGCGTGCTATATATCTTGTTGACCTGGTATTTGGTCAAGCCGCAATACAGATCAACGCAGCAAGAGGCAAATGATCTGCGCTAGGGCGCACTAGTATCTCCGGACTGGAGCGGCAAGTATCGCGTGGATGCAGTGTGCTTGGTCTATCCAAGAAAAAAGTTCGTAAATGTCTGCATGCCCACCGCCTCTCCAATATCGATACGATCGCGTCCCCCCCTACATCCTTGCCCTGTGCCAAATAACTCCATGTGCGCACATCTGCATCGCCCCTGAAACGATTGACCATGGCGTTAAGACGCTTGTTCTAGGAGAAGCAGAAGCGCTATCCAGTGAGAATGTTAAACCTACTGCTACGGCTGAAGCGAAAAGATCGGCCTGAGTACCGACCACTCATAAAGCTACCATCGAAAGCCTCATATGTACCGTCAGGGGTAAAGTTCCACCCCTTTTGATGCTTCGGGACAGCCGCATCAAAGCTGCTCTATATATAGTGCAACGAGCCGCAGGGTACTATCTATTACACTGCTGACGGATTACGCACATAAAAACTTTAAGAAGTAGGGTACAACCGCTTAGACAAGCCTTCCGGCTCTGAGCAACAGTTGCATATTCTGCAATGCCGCATGTTGTGATTTTGGCTTTATTTTGAGCTGCTGCTGTTTCGCGGGCGATATCCCTGAGGCACTTCGATGCTATTATCTCGACGCACCGAGTGGGTTTGGGTTCTTCCCCGCGATTGGACTTGGCAGTACGTCTGCTTCTCAGTACTCGCTCGTGTCACACTCTCAATAGATATTGTCAATCTTGAAGCAACTCTTACCACAGTCCGACATAATCTGGTGGCTAGGATTTACCGCTTCCATTCGTACGGCAAATTAGCAATTTTTTTTGCAATCTCGAGTAGAAGTGAGCATCTATCCGTTAATATTTGTGACGGACTGCTGATTGGTAGAGAAACCCCAGTAGGAACTACAGAATCAATTTCAACAACAGTGAAGGTAACAACAATGAAATCAAGTGTTAGGCAACTGGGCATCTATATCAGACATCCAACTCGTGTGGACTCTCGCAGTTGTATGCAGTCTAAACGAAAGCACCCAAGCCGCCTACATCATTCCGTGTCTCTGTGCACAGGTCTCAATGCATCATCGCGCTTCTTGTACCATGCAAGCCAAGCAATAACCAATGTAACGATTATCACCAGTACCGTGACCGTCCCGCTCGAAGCAGGCTTATGAGCGAGTCAAGCGCCTGAGCCTGACTTGCCGTCCAGTGGAGGTATTTGTTGGTTGAGGTAGGACTCGAGATGATCGATTTCGTCAGGATCGGCGCTGTGAACGAGACCCCTAGTTTCTGGTTAGAAAGTATCTTTTATTAGGTATTCAGAGACGCACTTGTAAGTCCTGAAATCAACCTTGTATCCATGCTTCTCCAACTCTTCAGCACTCATCTTTCCCCACTTGTATGCGACCACTTGATCTGCATCACCGTGACCCATGAAGATGGGTGTATTTTGGTTAGGGTTGTTAGTTGGAATCATGTCTTTGAACTTCTTGTGCAGGAGAAGGTAGCAACTCAGGCCAAAAATGCCTCCAAGTTGGTCCTTGTATGTCACGCCTGACAGCAGTGACATGGCACCGCCCTGTGAGAAACCTCCGATAACTATGCGGTTCGCAGGTATGCCTTTCGAAACTTCCTGGTCGATAAGCGAATGAAAGTACTTCTGAGACTCCGTGATGCCTTGCTCATCATCATCTCGGCCATCTAGATTACTGAGAGTTCTGATATCGTACCATCCTGGCATCTGCATGCCCATGTTCTAAGTCGTGTATCAGCACTCTTGCTGGGTGTGTTTGCGCCACGGCAGCGGCGGAGGGTTGGTGGTTGGGCACGAACCAGGGTGATTGGGATGTTAGGAGCATGCGGAAAGATGAACGAGACTTCTTCAAACTTGCTTCGTCTACGCCAGTTCTCGGCGAGGAATATCCTGCTTTTGTCAGGGTCTACAGAACCGCGTCACTGTGCGCTTCTTACCAGCCCGCTCCGCTGTCTCCGAGTCCATGGGCGACAATGACGGTGGCAGTGTGTCGCTTGAGCGCAGGTACCACAAGAGGCGCTTTGTAAGCCATGATGAAGCCAAATCGGGAGTGTCGTGGAACAATATCTTAACGGTAGAGGGGATGTGGGGTAGTTGGTTCGACGTGGTGAGACTCGCGACCATGTGGGCCTCGGCGTGTCGCCACGCTAAAGCAGGAACAAGGGTCCGTGCTCCAATCATCGTCATCGACGTCATGACCCGTCTTTTACTATTTACATACTGCAATTCACTCTTGAATTCGCTGTCCTCTTTCCTCCTTTAAACACGCAGAAAGATACCTTTCAATAGTTTCTCTTCTGCTTCTAGCTACGATTGCACCCACTATTGCCTTGAATATTTCGGTCAGGCTATTCCTGGCATCCCACCCTGCTATCTTCAGGGGCGCATCCTATCTCTCCAAATCAACAGGCTTGCCCCACATGGTGCGAGCTACAAGGAGTTCTACCGCAAAGGCGGGAGCTGCGCAAGTACTATCAGTCAATAGCAACAATTCAGTACAACTTTCCAGCCCACCCACGACACCAGAGGCACCCAACCCCCGAAAGAGGAAAGCGATCAAGGCAGAGCCCTCGCCAGATGTGACGCCCAAGAGCGCATCTACTACTTCTAAGGGCACCAAACGCACCAAGAGATCTGCAGTAAAACAAGAGGATATCAACGAACTTCCACATAACCTTGGTGCTATTCCCGAGCTCCCTATCAAGCCAGAAGAAAGCAACGACGAAAAAACTTCAGCCAAGAAGACAAAAAAGACAACCAAGAACATCAGTCCGAAGAAGGAGGAAGTCGAAAAAATCGTCGCCAAAGCAATTACTCAAGGAGTACCAACGAAGAAAAGCAAGGGCAAAACTGGCGGTTATGGCCTTACGCCCGGCCAGACACCATACCCAAACTACCCTCATCCAACGGCAGAAGAGTGCGAAGAGGCCACACGTCTCCTGTCGAAAGTGCATGGCAAGGTAGAAGCCCCAAAGACGATCCCCGCTCCGTCGCTCGAAGTCTCTGGTTGCGGAGAAGTACCATCAGTCCTTGACGCTCTTATCCGAACACGTCTTTCTGCCGCAACTTCTTGCGCAAACTCATCGCGCGCGTTTGCGGGGCTTGTTGCTAGATTCGGAATTCTGAATGAAGGCGTCGGAAAGGGCAGCGTAGATTGGAACAAGGTGCGCCTAGCAGATCAGAAAGAGGTATTTGAAGCGATAAAGAGCGGTGGACTAGCAGACGTAAAAAGCAAAGACATCAAGAAAATTCTCCAAATGGTCTGGGAAGAGAACCAGGCGCGACGTAAAGAGCTTCAATCTTTGTCTGACAAAGCGCCTGGCTCTAACAATCAAAGTGAAGGGGAAAAGCATACAGAGATCGAAAAGGCAGATCAAGACGTCATTTCCCTGGATCACCTACACCTACTTTCAAACGACGATGCTTTCAATGCCCTCACAAAATACCCTGGTATTGGACCAAAGACGGCATCGTGTGTGCTTCTATTTTGTCTACAACGACCTTCATTTGCCGTTGATACACACGTCTTCCGACTCTGCAAGTGGCTGGGTTGGGTACCTCCACCAGGTGATTCTAGAGGCCTTGCTCCAGGTGCAAAAGGCACCTTCGCTGGTCCAACACGCAACTCAACATACGCCCACTGTGAAGTCAGAGTACCAGACCATCTGAAATACCCGTTACACCAGCTACTCATAAAGCATGGAAAGACATGTCCAAGGTGTCGAGCGATCACGGGTGAGAGTAGCGAAGGATGGGAAAAGGGTTGTCCAATTGAGCATTTAGTTCAGAGGACCGGCGGTCGTAAAGACGCTGGTCTAAGTCCAGTGAAGAATGGGAGTGCGAAGAAATCAAAGGGAAGGAAGAAAGTGGTTGAAGAGCATGAGAGTGATGCTGAAAGCAGTGGAGTGAGCGATGCTGAGAGTAGCGAATTGAGTGATGTGGTGAGTGATGCAGAAGTGGAACCATCCGAAGAAGAGCAGTCAGAAAGCGAATAATAGTGTCCATATGTACTGTATATTTGAGAGCGAGCATCTACTTTTATGTACAAATTTGCTTGTAGAGCCTACCCTAGAATGCAACAATCCATTTCAAGCTCGTAGAATCTGTTGTACCGCGCTCGAGCATTGACTTCCGTCCCAACTCTTTTCGCCGAACTGTCGCCTCAGGTGAACTGACTGAAGAAGTCCCATACTTCTTTAGGCGTGAAGCTCTGTGCACCAACATCGTTTCCTGCATCTCCAGGAAGCGCGACATGGTCTCCGTCAAAGGAGGTCCACTGCGTTGGATATTTGCATCCATCATATACGGTCTTGACGCGCCTTCTGCTGTTTGGTGCAGGGTCGGCTGCGTTCTTAGCCTGACATCCGTTCAGCTGTACGAAGCGGTCGCGGATCTGTTTTCCGGAAGCAATAGGCAGGACACTGTCCTTGACACCGTGCTGACCATAGTACGCAATGGGGGTGCTGCCGCCGGCACATCCAGAGAGAGTGGCTCCAGACAAGACAGCAATACCTCGGAAGTCGTTGGCTTTGCTGCAAGCTAGACTGAAGGACATGGCACCGCCGAAGGAGAAACCCAGGGAGAAGCGAAGCTTCTCGTTAACGCAGAAGTCGTCGTCAATCTGCTTCCTCACTGCGTCTAGGAAGGTAATGTCTTCTCCGTTCTGGTTACCCCATCCCTTGTTGATACCGTCTGGGGCTACAAAGATGGTGCTCTCGTTTGCGAGAGCAGCAAGACCGTAGTAGGGCGCATTCCCATTAGCGACAGAATTCATGTCACCGTTGAGCCAGTGTAGCCCAAAGATGAAGCGGTAGGGACGCTTGTTGTCATAGTTCTGGGGCACGCGGAGAGTGAAGCGGCGTTGCTTGTTGTTGACCGTGATTGTATGCACGCCACTAGTCAGCCTTGGGGTTTTCCCACAGCCGGCTGTTGCAGCGGACACATGGTCGAGAAGTGTAAGGAAGAGAAGGGCACCAAGTGCGAAGAGAGAAGCTGAACGAAACATTGTGCAGTGTTTGCTTTTGTTTCAAGTTGTTGTGCTGCTGTTTTCTAAAATGTTTGGATCTCAGAGGCCTTTAAGTAGCTTTGAAATCTCCTGACTTCCCCATCCTGAACCCACCTCACTCCTGACTCTGTGTAACACATCACTATCAAACAGGAGGGTTGCTACTATCAAAATTTCATGCTGGATACCCATACCAAGACAATTTTCCGACCAAAAGAGAGTGACATTGTTCATGATTCTACCCCAAGAGCCAATGGAAAGCTTCAAAGGAACAAGAATTTCGAGTCAGAAGGCTCCATTGTACTTCATGTAAATGATGCCAAGAGCCTTGGATGGACGGCAGTTCCTCGGAGTCTCCACACAAAACTTGATTTGACGTTGATTGGCACGTTGGCAGAAGCAATGTGCCCTGTCACGGAGAAATATATAGTGTGATTTTCCTGCAAGCCATCAATGCACACCCCGCATTCCTGCCTAGCTGCCGGTTCCAGGTTGTTCTGCTAAAATTTCGGCGTCACAGGAGGTGTTGATCAGCCGATGTGGCTAGTGGTCACTAGCCACATGCTTGGCACATACATCACGTGATATCACTTGGCATCTACCGGGATGTATGCTCACATTCCAGGGGAACGGTTCCCCGGATGCTTAGTCTATGCACATCATACCAATGCGATATTTTACAGTTGTTTCCACTTTGCATGCATGCACAGGGCTACGAGAAAAGATACCAAAAGGCCGGTGGTTGATTACCACAGGCAACATCAGGCATGCATCGTCGGCTATACCGCTCACATTTCCCCGCCAATGCCAAGTATGCACTGCAGATGGAGGCTTGAAAACCGCGTAAATCTCAACTTTAGGTCTCTGTTACATCGTTGGTAATATCGCAACTATGGGTGGTCGATCAAAGCTCGTTGGACTGTTGACGAAGTTGGCCCAGATCGTAAAGGCAATATTTCAAAACTCTATTACTACATGAGGTGGCCCTACGCGATCAAGTTTATTAGTCTCTTCTTCACAGTTGATGTTATCAGTCTCGTCTCGCCATCCCATAGAAAACCGTGGGTGCTATTTTCCGACCCTCTGTAGACAATTAGAGACGGCACAGTAACATTATTACCCCGGCTAATCCATGCAAGAGAACGACTACCCCTCACAAACATCTCCACACCCCGCAACAGTTGTCATTTGACGGTTATCGAAGACGTAACATGCAAGTTTTATCCACCGGCTAATGAGCCCCATGGATAACTGAGCGACGCAGCGTAATTAGTTGTTGCCTTTTATAGATGATCGGTCCGCCGGGTATATTGCTAACTAGGCACGGCTTGTCTAGACGTAAGCTTTGAATAAGATTCACTAGCCTATGAGCCTACTGTATGATATGTTTTTTGGAGGCAAATATAATGCAAGGGTATATAAGCAGGCTGATGTTCATAGATTGAGATCAGCTTCCGTCAGTCAATCACTACCTGGGCTTTTGAAGCACAAGCTATTACAGTCATGAAGCTCCATACTACCCTAGCAATAGCTGCTGTCTTTACCAGTAGGGTCATTGCCTATCCTTCTTCGGTTTTCCAGACAAGCACCCCTAGACCATGGGGTTTCTTCGTGAACAACACCATCTACCAGACAACTGGCCCTGAGTCCATCACGTATCCTCGCTACACTGAGTTGCAGGATGGGACCATCATCGCAACTGCGTCACTATCTGGGCATAAGCCTGGTTACTTCCCCATCTTTGAATCCAAGGACGGCGGCGCTACATGGAAGCACATTTCTGACTTGCGCGACACTGTTAATGGCTTTGGTATGAGTGCCCAGCCCGCCTTGACGGAGTTGACAGAGCCTATGGGTGGCTACCCGGCTGGCACAATCCTGGGTAGCGGTAATAGTTGGGGTCCTAACAAGACAAGGATTGATTTATATGCTAGCAAGGATCGGGCGAGGACGTGGCAATTCGTGAGCCATATTGCTGAGGGTGGAGGGCCCAACACTACCAATGGAGCGACCCCAATCTGGGAGCCATATCTGCTGTAAGTTCACCTCCCCCTCGTGTCTTTCCGGTCTTTAAGTTGACAACGTCTTAGCCAATACAAAGGCCAGTTGGTCGCCTACTACTCGGACCAACGTGACCCGAAGCACGGCCAGAAGCTCGCTCACCAAACATCTACTGACCTTAAGACTTGGGGTCCTGTCGTAAACGATGTAGCCTACGAACAGTACATTGCCCGTCCTGGTATGACAGTCGTGGCATACATCCCACCTATCAAGAAATGGATCCTCGTACACGAACTGCCAATCGGCAACTCCTCCTCCTATGGCTCCAATTACCCCGTATACTATGTCATGGCTGACTCTCCTCTGGACTTCCGCAAGAGTGTCGGCCGACCCATCGTCATAAACAACAGCACCGTGCCCAATGCTAGCCCATATGTGGTCTGGAGCCCTGTTGGTGGGCCCAAAGGTACGATTGTGGTATCTGACGCGGATCGGATGCAGGTATACACCAACTCGCACGGCGGCGCCGTAGACAAATGGGAGGAGCATGCTACACCTGCTGGAGCAGTGTACTCACGTGCTATCCAGATCTTTAAGAAGAGACCGGACCATCTAATGATCTATGGTGGTGAGGTATACGATGATTTTGGCAAGGGGCTTCACAGGCCGTTCTCGGCGACAGTGCTTAATCTGAGGGATGTGTTGAAGGCGCCTATGCAGGAGGGGGATAATGACGATGATGAAGAAGATGACGGTGATGAAGATGGTGAAGACGATGAAGATGATGAAGATGGAGCGGAGGAGTAGCAGTAGAAGTAGTAGATATTGGCATGATGATCAGGGCAGATAGCCACAGCAAACAATGCGACATAATCAGCCAAAGATGACATGCAAAATATATGCTGCAGCTCCTGGTATACTCGTCATTGTACGATAATGACACATCTATTGCGGGCGATGACTGAGTTGTATCTGTGTGGAGTGCGAAGGTGATATCTGCACGTGAAGAGGCGCCCACGCTACTCGGCCCTTCCCCGCTAAACGCGATTGTCAACACTTATCCGACGCGTCTCAATTCCAACACAACATCATGGTAAAGTGTCGGTAACTCCTCGACATGTGCACATGCTGATTTCGCCTAGGCGCCTACGCGCTCCAGCAATAAAGAAGTGAAAAAGAAACGGCGAGGCAGACCCCCCGGAAGCCGTAATTCCAATGCCGGCTCTAAGCAAGCGTCGAAGCCGGGCATAGCAAAGAAGGGCAAAGCTCGAACGAAACAGCCACTGCAAGAAGTCGAAGATGAGCTGTCCATAACCGAAGCGGCTCCAGAGCAGTCCTCAAAACCCCGCAAGCGCAAAGCTGATGACGCTGCCGCCACCGAGCCAGAGGCCAAGTCGCGCAAGGAATATGTACAGCTAGAGGCCAAAGCAAAAAGAATCACACGCGACCAGGTCGACAAATGGCCAGAAGTATCCCCGCATGTCTTAGAGCAAATCCTCACTGTGGTGCGCAATGCGAAAAAGGATACGGCTGAGACGCAGCGGGACGAGCGCAAGGTCATGGCTGCATACAACACACTCAATCCACTTGTACGAAGACTAGCACGCCAACTCGCCGAATCGCGAATACCTCCTCAAGCCAAAGACATACACTTCAACATTGACAAGCTGACGGAACGCAATGCTCAAGTCTCACGAGAGGTCACAACCGCGCGACACTCAAAGCAGCTGCTCAGCGAGCAGATCAAGATGACTGAGCACTTGCTTAAAAAGGATGAGGAATACCTGGAGCTGATGAAGAGGAACACGAGGACGTGGAGGACTGAATGGAAGCATCAGCGGAAGCATGGACGTGTGCGTGACAATGTCCTCTCGTTGGTGTCAGGGAATAGCTAACGTATAGCAGCTCCACCCCCTGCTTCAGGCTAACGACGAGACGACGATCAACGGCGACGGCCCTGAGGATATTGGTTTGAAACGATCACGGCCAGTCGACCTTTCGCCTCTCGATTCGCCCGACCACGACCTCGACCCTGTGCTTGAACAATTGAGGCGCAGCCTGAAGAACATGCAGAGTAATCATACACAACTAGAGGGTCTTGATACGGCAATAGACAATGCACAAGCAGCGCTAGATGACGTACTGTTTCAGCATAGCAATGCTGCACAGTATGCGAACTTTTGAAGTATCGGTATGCAGGTCCGGCGCTAGGAGTTTTTTTTTTTTGGTTCTTCTCAAGGTGATGCAAACTCAGGTGCATGGAGTAGCTTTGGGGAAAACGAACGGCGTTGATAGGGTGCTGGCATGTATCCAATACTCCAAGATAGGGTTGAGGTTCTGTATGTTTTTGTGCGCCATACGAAGAAGGCGAGTAAAAGACCGTGGCAAGTTTGGCGTGGGGCTCAACGCAACGATCCCCATGCCCCCCTCTCCAGTTTTAGAGCTGAGGATCCGGCCGAACGGTCATCGGAATGCGTGCATGCAGGATGCTAGTAGTCAAACACTTGGATGTAGTGTAGCAACAACAGACGGCGATTGGCTCCACTTAGTTCCCATGTCGTCGCAGCGCCACAGCAGCAGCCACCGTGCTTCGTGCAAAACTCGTGTAAACTACAACAGATCAAGCGGCCTAACAAGCGAGAAGCGAGTCGAACACTCGTTCGCAGAGTGTCATGAACAGGACAGGGAGCTGTCCAACGGTCTGCTAAAAAGATTGGCGGCGCAGTTTCCCCGCCCATGGCGTACTTACCTAGTGGTGTCATTCCGGGATGTTCCATCGCTTCGGCAAAGCACGCGACCAGACATTCACTCGGCTCCTGTGCCTTCGAAACTACACCTCCGCCACGCGTTTTCCTCGACGACAAACTCGTCCGTGCAACCAAGGACGCGATTTCTGACGCTTCCCGACCTCCGCTGCTCTCTGCGATGCTGCGGTGCGTGGCGAGATCCCTGCAGTGACCCAAATCAGCCCGCGCATCTCCAAGAAAAGCATCCGCCTTCGACCCACCCACTTACCGCACTGGATGACGGAGGCTGCACGACAGTCCAATGGATCTTCTCCAGTCAACATGACGGAACACGGTGAGGCTGACAAGGCCAATGCGGCTCCCGAACCAGAGGCGCCAAAGAGCGCCTCTCCTTCAAAGAGCAAGCCTGCTGCGACCGGCCCCGAGGCGGCTGCAAAGACTTCGAAAAAGCGAAGAAAAGTCAATCATGGTAGGCCTTCACTGTTGTACATGTCCAGTGGCCTTCCACACCCCTTGCTAATTTTGACGCTCCAATATAGCATGCATCTACTGCAGACGTTCGGTAAGCCATAGCCAGTACACCAGCATTTGACACATGGCACTTTGTTGCATGTACGACAAGTGTTACTACTTGCTGACTCCCACTCCAATTAGCATATGACATGTGACCTTGTAAGTACACTTGTCGTCGTATTCATGATTTGCAGAGCTGGCGGTGCTTACACCAACGTAGGAGCGCCCATGCACACGCTGTGTCAAGCGAAATATTGGACATCTGTGTCGCGATGAGCCTCGCGAGGGTGTCAAGAAGGCCAAGTCCGAGCCAGAGAATGGCGAAGGACAGAGCCAGCCTCCGCAGATCGAGCCCGCCACATCTGAAGCAGCACCCACAGGTGCTCTTCAGCAGCCCAATGCTCCGGATGCTGGGCTCAACCTGGCACCGCATCGACTACCCCCAAATGAAGAGGCAAGCACGGCGTCAGGTCCCCAACCCGACCCTGTATCCGCGTCACAACCGCCTGCTTTGACGTCTGGGAGTCAGCCCTGTAAGCCACAATTTTCTCTCAGCCCCGAGCTGTAATTGTCACTGACAGCCCTACAGTTGGGAGTTATGACGACTTACTCTCATCATCATCTCAGAACAACTTTCAGGACATGCACCAGTTCCATCCGTCATATATGTTCAATACCTCAGAAGTGGGCAATGAGTACAACTTGCTCAACGACTTTCTCAACAATAGCCTCATGGACGACGGTGCCTTCTACGGAGGCAATGACTTCCACTCTCTTTTCTCTGACGCTTCCCTGATGAATCCAATGGGTTCCCTCAACAGCAACACTGCCTTCAACCCAAACGCATCAAGACAACAGCAACTGCTTCCGCCTCCAGCGCAGAATGCTACTGAGGCAGCACAGCGATACTCAGGCGGGGTTCCTATTGACAAAGCAAGAGAAAGATATCTTATAACGGCCGCAGACCCTGCTGGATCAGATAGTCCGGAAGAGCGTATGAACAAACTGCTCAAGGCAAAAGTAGACGCAGGACTCTTGAAACCCTTCAACTATGTCAAGGGATATGCAAGACTAAACCAGTACATGGAGCAGAATCTTCAGCAAATATCCCGCGTTAGGGTGTTGCGCCAATTGGACCGTTTCCGCCCCAAGTTTCGAGAACGAATGCAGAGTCTGACCGATGTAGACTTGGTGCGTATTGAGATGTGGTTTGACAAGAGCTTGATGGAGTACGACCGTGTGTTCGCAAGCATGGCTATACCTGCTTGTTGCTGGCGGAGAACAGGCGAGATATACCGAGGCAACAAGGAAATGGCACGGCTCATTCACGTACCAATGTCAAAGCTACGAGACGTAGGTCCCCCTTTTTTTATTTTTCCAAACCTTTGTAGAGTTGACATGGACTGACACAAAAAGGGTAATATCGCATTGCACGAGATCATTGCTGAGCCATCGCTGGTGTCATACTGGGAGAAGTTCGGCGCAATCGCTTTCGACCACACCCAGAAAGCCATCCTGACAAGCTGCTCCTTAAAGAATCCGGACCCAAACTCCAAGGATCCTGAGATACGATGCTGCTTCTCTTTTACTGTTAAGCGGGACGCGTGGAACATGTGAGTAAGCACAGCCTTTCCGTGATCTAGCGTGCTGACAATTGGTAGACCAGCGTTGATTGTGGGCAATTTTCTTCCCATAACCGAGGCCACTTCTGGTCCGTTGCCTGCTTCATAGTATTCCAACTATGCGATATTCTTTTGGTATTCAAATCTGTATGATGGAGCTGCTGGGTTGTGGGGCTTGCGCAGACAAGATGCGACACACAACACAGCTTTCTTAGAGTAATTGGTTGAAGAATTGTGTGCATAAGTGGAAGCCTAACCGTTGCTGCGAAGATATCCATATTCTGATTTCAATTTTACTTTGATGTTTCTCGTATCGCAGTGTCTTGCTCTTCAAGATAAAGCTTGTGTTGCGGACGTGAATCGCCCCTTCCTCGTCCTCAAAAGAGCTATTGCTCAAATGGTAGTCGCGATTCTGGGAATCTCACTACACTTCCAATCTGCCCCTGTTGCATCACACTATCTGCACCACTTTGTGTTCGTAAAACATGCCCTCATTCCAATCCGTAGCAAAAGCAGAACGCGAGAAGAAGCTACAAGGAGTTCTTGGTGAGTATGGCTTCTAACAACTGATCCAGTGCACAACGCTCACCAACGCACAGCTTTTGCTACGACACTGATACAACGAGCCGAGGCCGGTAGCGATGCGACACTTGCGAACGATATAGAGGCTCAGATTCGCGCGCTTCCCTTGCAAACCTCTTCTGCAGTCCTCGCGAAGCAAAATGAGCTCGATAGGCTCGGTACTGAGCTTTGGAACCTGGCTACACGATTGCGACGCGATGAAACAGACACTCACGGTCAGGCCGTGCAAGCGGACGCTCGCAGTAAACGTGCTCTGCCTCTCCTGCGTGCCTTCTCATTCTTGCTTCTCGACTCTGCAGGTGGTCATGGTAGTGAAGGCCGCCAGCGCAAGAACTGTATTCGTCTCATCAAGGTCGCACTCAAAGCATCAAGAGTCTGTATCCAAAGTAATGAACTCAGCACAGCGACCAAAGTACTTGAACGTGCTGCAGACTATCAAGATATGCTTAGCCAAGAAGACCAAGGCAAGTGCAGAGAGGAGATCGAGCTCGCAAATGGCCTACGAATCCAATACTTTGCGATTCGAACAACTTTGGTAAGAGTTGAAAGCCATGAATAGATCGAATCTCTCTATAATGACAGGTATAGCTTACAGTGTTACAGGCATGGCGACATGATCGCATGGATGTAGCAGAGCACATGTTCACCAAATGCAAGCAGCTCATGACAGCACTCACACCTGCAACAGCAGAAATCCTTGCAGATCTGCTGTACGAAATCGGAAAAGATGCCTTAGCGAAACGTGATTACAACCTAGCTTCTCGATGGCTGGAACGTGCACATGACGTCCTCGAAGGACAAGACTCAGAGATGCTTAGTCCAGAAGTAGGGGAGCTGAGGCTTAGCATCATGCAAACCATTGGTACATCAAAAGACGCTCTTTTGTGGCTCTAACTAATACCTTCGCCAGTTCAGGCATATATGAAGATAAAGACACCCGAGACGCAAGACAAGGCATGGCAGATAGTGAAGCTGATGGAGACTGTGAGAGCCGTGTATTACCTGGTTCCGATCATGACACTCAACAAGCTCTAGGACTTTGGAGACAAGATGGTATTCTCGCTCCTGAAACTTGAGTTATTGGCCGAAGCTGAAAGGGTCGATGCCGCCGAGTTCTACAATGGTAAGACGTTTGGTTTTTCTTGCGGAGCCTAGTCACTTACAATAGTAGTTCTTCTACGCATGATCCGTACTGTTGTTCTCAATGAAACAAACTTCAAGACGTACATCCCATAGGGTCGCCAGAAGAACTCGGATCAAGCTAACTCTGCCTAGAATAATGCACCACATACACAAACTCAATGAACACAAGTGTGCACATTGTTTGATATGTATGTCCCGTCACTGACTTCATAAAGCAACGACACAGCCATCAAAGCTCTCGAGGACTTGATGGATATACGACTCTTCCGAGAAGAGAACCAACAATGGATTGAGAAAGCCATCATCACACGGATCTGGATCGGCAGCACCAATGATTTTTCTGAGAACACACTTGAGCAACTACAGGATCGCTTCGATACTGTTTCGCAAAACTTGTCAAATCCATTGTCTGCTCCTGCTACTCATGCTGCGCAGACTGTAAGCTTTGTGTGCCGTCGTTGTTAAGGCATACCACTAATATGAACTCACAGTTGCTGTGGAAGAAGGTAGAGTCTACAGCGAGCCAGGAGAAACATAAAATGGCTGAGGCATGGTGCCACATGTGCCTTCATCCAATATTCAACAACGCTGGATCACAAAACAAAGCCAAAGTGTCAAGGTACTACCCATTCTTTCTGCTGGCTGGGCAGAAATTCACGAAGCGCAGGAAGATTATCCAGTGTGCCCTCTCCCGTCAGGACTATGAGGCTGCTCGAAGTGCATATTCCCAGATGGCTGAAAGTGGCAGAGATGAGCCGGTGACACGGTATTTGATGTATAAGGTATCGTTGCAAAGCGGAGACGCAGATTTCGGTAAGCACGCCATGAGTAGTGAGACTGTCTTAGCTGATGACACAGTTGCTGAGTGTTTGGATTACATCTGTCGGAGTTCCGCAAAGGATGCGACGCTTCTCTATGCTTGTGTGATGGAAGCTCAGCGTGCAGGAAGTAAGAGGCAAGCCATCAATGCTCTAAGAAAAGTTCTCGACAAATATGAACATAGTGCGCCGTCAGGCATCCACCTGCCGGCATTGTTACGGTAAGTCGTTTATCACAATAAAGCACGCAATTTCTCATTCAGACAGGTCAACAACACGTATGCTGCAGTCTGAACTCATCAAGGACAGCAACATTGACACCGTCATTTTGGATCAGCTTTGCGTGACATTCGAAGGAGGTATGTAAGAACGCTTTATATTCAGAATTCAGTTTGACAGTAGTAAGCCTGCAATCAAGCCAAGGCATCTAGGACTAGGCCAAGCACTCCTGCCAAAGAACTCTTTACATCTATAGAGTTCGAGTGGTTCTCCAAGAATTCCTACAACCTATCGCTGAAACACTGTACGGAAATGTCACCCAAATATCTTATCAGGCTCCTTAATTGTTGTATGGAGGTCAGTAAAGACCATCCTAATGTGGTAACTTACACTGACAATTCTCAGTTCATCAAATTACTCAAAGAGAAAGACAACTCAAAGACGAGTAATGATCTCTGTCTTCGTTTGGTCTTCTGCGAGTTCCTCACTGCCTGTACTTACATTACCCTAGCGCGTGCGGAGGATAATGTTGAGCAGAGTGTGAGTGTTGCTCTTTATGCCTGTTGTCAATGGTAATGACTTGCATAGGCCCAATGTTACTTGGAGGCCCGCAAGCATAGCCAGAATTTCCGACGTATCACACCAGAGATGATTCCTGAGCTCGGTGAGTCCGCTAAGGCTGATATTATTTCGAAGCATTTTCAAATTGTCAAATTGGAGCTTGAAGCCGTACTCAAGCTTCAGAAATGGGACGAACTCGACGAGCTTTTCGATCAATGCTGGAAATACAAGAGCCTGGACCACTACGAAACATTGGCCGACCTGGTTCTGGTCATCCATGGCTGTATCGTACAAGCAGAACTAGACATCAAGTACCAGAGAAGTGAGACTATCGAAACCAGGCCGTCAGAGTCAGACTGACACCACTCACAGAAATATTGTCTGTTCTTCAGAAGATTATCAACTTGATTAGCCGGCAGCCGGACAGTGACGTTCTGAAGTTGTCTCGATGGCTCCGATGTCTCTTCAGCCTCTCGCTCCCCTTTGACGACAATGTCAGCCTTAAATGTGTCGAGCAGGTGATACATATTGCAGCAATAAAACAGGGTGTAAGTTTCACATTTTCTAGTTTCGCCAATATGACCTCTCTTGCCCATCCTGAAACTTTGTCTTGCCACCCTCCCTGGGGTTAGGCAGACGGCCAACGTTCTCAGACCCTACAAAGACGAGACGCCGCAGACTTAGCTGACGCGATTATTAAGGGACACGAGCGCTATCCCAGGACGGAGCTGGAGTGGTTGGCGACCACCACGTTCAATCGCGCAGTCGACTACTATGTGCAGGAGAATGACGAGAGTGCCAAAAACTGGGCGGAAAAGGCATTTGTGGTCGCGCAGTGGATTGAGGATGATGGAGCAACACGAGATTTTCTCATAAGAAGGTTTTCGATTCTGAAGTTCAGTGAACAGCAAACCGCACAAGCTGGGTGATGACGGGCACCATTACTGGCCCGGGTCTTGTAAGTACAGCAGCAGACAGGGTGGCGCATCGAATGTTAGCAGCATAACATGCTTGGCATAAGTGGCTTCGCATGGTGTTTCGTCCACTCATATTCGCCAGCTATGGATGTACGTAGTAATATACGTAATGATGCAAGGCGTGCGTGCCACAGATTACGCCACGAGGGTGGGCCTCCATGCCGAGCAACCCGTATCGAACACAAGGGTGGGCCTTTTCATGCCGAGCAACCCGCATCGAACGCGCGTGCAGACTACCCATATCCCATCGATTCGGAGTGCAGTCAACCTATACATGTCATTGTAGCAATGGTTTAAGAGCCTTTGATCTGACAGTAAGAGTAGGTGGCGGATCGGCCAGACCGGAAGCCTATTCATCGACTGTTGACAATGGGCGGTACGTTGGTAGCGCTGACATCGCTGCACACGCGACACATGTCCACTTTTGGATGTATGAGCGTGCTTGTAGCCCCCTGTTTTTCCGGGGTTGATATCCACAGTAAGGCTTATTCTGCGCCAGCGCGTCGTCATGTTTCTTGGTTCGCCGGCCGAGATGGCATTATTCCTGCTGATAGCGACCTAAGTATCTCTGGATGGAGGTTGACTGCGGTCTGGGTCTTCTCCCTTAGACACATCTCATCGCCAACACTTCACTGTCTCAATCTCTTGACTGCCCCAGGGGTGGATCGACAATACGATGCGGTTCGTCTCGCGGCTGCATGTATGTGCTGCTCTTACTATTCTAACGATTTTGTATTTCACCTGGATACACTCGGCGGTCTTTGAAGACACAGTGCACACCGTGTGGCGCGATAGTGCGCATCGAATCGTGGTATTTGGTAACGATTGGTCCGATACAGGAAACTACCGTGTCTCGTCGCCAGAGTCGTCTGCTGTTGTTTCTCGCGACCCGGATCGAGGCGACTTGTGGGTAGAGACATTGTGTAAGGAGGTTAGTACCTATCACGTATTCTGACAAAGATGCGCTCTCACACATTCCAGCTTAAATGTGACACCATCGACAACTTCGCACGTTCATTGCCACCGCCAGCTGATGGGGCGCAGGCTGGCGTCTTAGTCGACACAGACGTCTACACGGAAGTGAAGGGCGCAACAAGCAATCGCAGCGCTACAACGTCGTTTGACTTCAAGACACAGGTGGAGCAGTTCATCGCATACAACAAGGGAAGACGGCTCATCCCGCAACGCTTGCGTAAAGAGGACGAGTGGACTTTCTTCACAGTCTTTTTCGGCTTATGGGACCTTCTTGAGTACTCAACATTGGAGAATAGTGTTGCCATGTCCGCAATCGATAAAACCATTACATCACTGTTTCGTCAGCTTGATGTTCTAGCCGCAGACGCTGTCCATCCACCTCAGCTCGTTATCCCAAGGATGGTTGACATTACTTTCTTGCCTTGGTTCCAGATGAAGAAGAAGGCCATGCGCGAGGCTCAGTTCGCGGAAACTCAGCACCGGCTAATCTTTTTGTGGGCATACTGGAACATGGTTCTGCATCGAACTGCGACACAGTGGAAAAATGGCACAGTGTACATGCCGGAGGTGAACGAGGTGATCATGCAAGAAGTCCGAGCCAAGCAACTACACTCGAGACAACTCTCGGATGCATTTGGTGTTGGCAAACAAGCGCCCCTTTTTGAATATATTGAGCAGCCCTGTCTAGCTTCGCCGCGGGGCAACGCAGACAATCTGCAAGCATCCGGTGTTCGAAAATGTTCCGCCCCAGCTGAGCATCTATTTTGGTACGTCAGTCACAGCACAAACACATTGTCTCAAGCTGACCAGATCAAAGGGATGACGTTCAACTCAGCGGTCCGGCCCATGTACTAATAGGGAATCAAACCGTCAGCCTCATACGCGGAAACCAGTCTGTGGACAAGGAACAACAGATGCAGGGCTCCGGTGACAAGGATAAACCCAAGAAACAAGAGGCTGAGCACTTCACACTGAAATTCCCTCCTGGTTACTAGTAAGCCATGTTAGAGACACCCTTAAGAACTTGGCCAAACCTATACAACACGACTTAGCGTTAAGCGACACTGCATAGATTGCACTCCGCTTAGAAGAGGGTGTGTTGGCTCGATAAACAGTATCTCTATACGCCTCCCGAGACCGAGAAACCTCGTAATTGCTGTGAATTGGCAGGCTGCACTGTCACCATCCCTTGCATGGCGGCTGCAGGCATTCTGCCATGTCTTACGAGTTGGTGACCGTGTCTTGGCCGCTTTTGGACGTTCATGAACAAAGAACCCCCTAAGTAATGGACATTGACTACATCTGACTAGAACAACAATTTGACTGGATCAGAACGGCCACACATTTGCATGCCGCACAAGTTATTCAAAGAAACTTGGGATGTTGCATCATTCGCCCTATTCGTTTCCTTCCCCGTTGAGCAACGGGACAATGAACCGCGCCTTTTTCCAACGAAGCTCATTAGAATAGTTATCTCGTCATTGATACCCAGAAATGTTATCAAGTCGAATGCTGCAACCTATTGTTCAGTCTTCGCCTCCTTCACCTCTACTTCCTATCGCGACTTTCTTCAACGTGCCGAGGCGTTACATCAAATACACTATGCAGTCAGAACAGGTCCCTTCGCAGTCGCCTATAGATGACGCGAAGCCTCCACTAAATCTGCGCAAGAGCAGTCGGATCCAAGAGACGCGCTCTATCTCGACATTTGATCCTACCACTGAGGTCCACAAAGAAGAGCCGATTTCAGCTAGTGCAGCGTCTCCTCGGACTACAAGAAAAAGACCTCGCCCCCTTGTGGAAATATCCGAGAGCGAGGAATCTAGCAGTCCGACAGACGAGAAGCCGCCCGCAAGTGCCACATCTACAACTGTTGGGTCTCCAGACTTCTTAGGCCACGTTTGCCTGTGTCAGCCAGAGCCGAAAATACCCCGGCCTAGAAATGGTAAGTCCGAGCACCTTCTTTGTTTTGGGGAAGATTTGTTTTCTAATCGGGTCGTCATGACCCGGGGTTTGTATCAGAACAAAGGATTCTTGCGTAGTCTGCTGACCACTGCCGACAGCCTTTATTCTTTATAGGCAGCACCATCAACACGCTATTATCGCTCGCAACCCTGGTCTCAACAACCCCGAGATTTCCAAAATCATTGGCGAACAGTGGCAGGCTGAGACTGAAGAGCAGAAGAAGATTTGGCAAGACCTCGCACAGGTTAGTGATGCCTTTCCTTCTCTGCATATCTCCGTACTAATCGTATCTAGGAAGAGAAAGTTAGGCACCAGGAACAGTATCCTGACTATCGTTACCAACCACGTCGGCTTGGTAAATCCGGCCCATCGCCACTGAACCCTACCAGCCATCACACCACCGTTGACAAACATCGTTGCCATAGGTGCGGCGGTCGCAGTATCAAGTCACCCACTAGTCCGTTTCTTGACCCTTCTGGTATTCCAGTATTACCTCCTCCTAATATCTCGGAAGGCCGGACAACAACGACTCGCTACGTGCCCATGATGAGCGGTTCTAATCTGGAATCACCTGTCCATCCACGTGGTCATGGCCCTTCAAACCTTAGTAATCTGAAATTAGTAGTCACTTCGGCGATGCGCGACGACTCAATGATTCACAGTCCTCTGACGCCGAACATGAAACGCAGATTTGATTACGGACCTGCGCATCCTGCTAGCGGTCTCAGACCAGACGGGCCTTACTTCCCCCACACACAGTATGCTCGGCGGGAGTCATTGCCTCCCATTCAGGTGCGGTATTCTCCTCCAAACAGCGCAACAATGCCACCTCCCCGCACTCCTCGTGATGGAAGGCTTTCAGTAGTGGAATCGGGGTCGTCCTCTTATAGCTCCAGTCCCAGAAGCGTAGAGGAAGTTCTCAGTGCTCTACCATACGGAAACAAGATCGCGTTGCTTGGCCGCATAGCGCCTCCTTACAAGGAGTCTGATAATGGAACGCCATCTGGCAAGGAAGGTCGTGGTGCCATCATCGCTATCGAAGGCGACGACCTCGCTGCGGTTAGAGAACTTTCTGAATGGCTGAACGATCATCTTGTCAAACAAGGGGAATTCAAGCCTCGAGTAGCTGAGCCACCGAATCTTCCTAGCAGCGACGACAAGGATGTTACCTTCGACAATTATCTTGATTTGATAAAAGAGTGGCATGGCAAAAGCAAAGAGATGATCAAGTATATTACCGCCACCTCATCCATCGCTGTTTCTCCTTCTCGCGATGTCACAATGTCTGACAAGGACTCTTGTACCAGTACCACATCTCGCAAAGACTCTGCGACGCCTCCGGATTCTCCTGCTGCAATGCTGAAGCCTGTCGTTATCCTTCCGACCTTCCAACTCCAAGCGTCGATTGTATATGCGTCACACATTCCTATCCAAGATGCCTACAGTGCAATGGACCATTGGCAATGGGTCGCAACGCTTTGGCGGGGAACCGTGGGTCCAGATCTCACGCTGTATGTGAAGAGCTACGATGCCAAGGAGGGCCAACTTGGGCAAAAGCCCCACATGGACGATGCCAACAGGTTCTTTACGGTATGCAAGGAGAAGGAGGGGAGGTTTACCGAGCCTGATTTGAGGAGGGTTGGATTTGAGGTTGGCGAGTGGATCAAGGCTATAAAGTGAGTGGTTCGTCCGGGTCTATTGATGTGCTTTCATTGCTCGATGCCGGAGTTTCTTGGAGACGATGAGGCTTTTCTTTTTTGGTCACGATGCTTTTTGGTATGAAAGCGCATCGGGGGCAGCCCTTGTAAGAGTTGTGACAAGTTTATGACAAGCATACATGGGGCCGTACTAGGTGTCAAACCGTTCATGGTACACAGATCGGCGGGGCATTCGGGACAATAGTGACTTTCTACCTCTTTCTTTAATATTCGGGGATTACAAGCTTGTACATGATGGGCTTCATCGCGTCTTGTGTGAGTTCCAGATCTCACACCTCCGCCCAAGATTGCCAGTGTAACGAAATCGGCGCGTGCTATTGCTATTCTCATGCATGTCCTCGAAAAATAACATTAACAGAAGAAAGCATCGAGGATGGGAGACTGGAGAGGTAATGGCCGGGATGGATGACGCAGCTCCTCGGAAAGATCGCAACAAAGCCGAGAACGTGTCATAGCGCAGCTTTCACATGGCACGCATGCGCCAACAGCAGTTTGTCACATGCCGAATCCTCACCCAACCACAGAGCCTCATACAGCAAATGCGCCGCGCTTGTCGACGGCCTTGACGCCTATTCAGAGACATGGATGACTACGGCTGAATGATGCATCAGCCCCGTCTTAGAAAACACCCATTTACCCCAGGCTGGCCGCCCACAATACCCCGGATTCCCGGACTCTGACATTCACATGCTGGCGTAAACCCGACTGCAACCACCGTAGAGACCTAGCTTCACGCCTTTCATGACGCCAAACGAGACAAGCTCTTTACTTGACAGGTCTAGCATAAGAATAACAAACTGCGCTTTTGAAGAAAGCGCCGTTGGAGAGCTAACAGAACTGTCGTCATGATAGATCATGTACTCGGGCGGCCGTCAGTGCAGTTTAGAAAGATCCAGGTGCTGGCAGTGGTTTCCTTCTGGTCATTCTATCTCTACAGGTAAGAATCTTTTGCGCTGCTATAGTAGCACATGCTTACAAGGCCCTTCCAGAGGCGACCGCCATGGCCCACCAGTTGTCCGCCGCGTTTCCGCCCTTCTCTCCAGGAAGCTGACCGTGTGGCAAACTGTCCTTGTAACGCTCCTCTACCTATACGTGGCCCGCAACTTTGGCAAACTCATCGGCCTCGAGTGCCCCGAACCGCTCGCAAGCTTGTATTCGCGCTCGTACTTTCGCGCGACGTGGGTTACAACAGCGCTAGATGCAGGCTTCTGGTCTGCTATGCGCATCAAGAGGAAAGGTCTTAGAGACTTCCTGTCGATGGTCTTCAGTGTTTATTATATGATATGTGCAGAGCAGGCGGACGAGAAGGTTCGAAAAATCAGAGCCACCCTGACGGTAGACCACCTCCGTGTTGCGTGGAACAAAGGGACCACGCCGTATCTTGGCGCCTTGACAAGCTTAATGCGTCCGAGACTGATGGTGTACCCGCCGCGCAAGATCAGGATACCCCGACCTAGGGCGAGCTCCTACACAGAACCCGTGACCGCATGGCTATATTTTAACGGGCCCCGAAGTGCGCTTAAGAAGCATGACAAGATTGTGCTGGACGTACCTGGCGGGGGTTTCGTTGCTATGGACCCGAGGAATCACGATGATAAGCTAATAGGATGGGCTGGCAAGACGGGTCTGCCTGTGCTGAGTCTGGACTATAAAAAGGCACCGGAGCACCCGTATCCGTACGCGCTGAACGAGTGCTATGATGTCTATCATATGATCGTGGCCTCGAGGGGGACGTGTATGGGGCTGTCGGGAGAAGTCGAGCCCAAAGTCGTGGTTTCTGGTGATTCAGCGGGTGGTAACTTGGCCGTGGGCATGGTGCTCATGATCCTGCAGAGCGGTTCAACAGAGACGCGAAGATGGCAGGGTGAACGCGCATTACCACCTCCAGTTGGCGTAGTGCTTGTCTATCCAGCGTTGGACTTGAACATTGGCAACTGGATGACAGACGAGCAGATAGCCCTCATTCGCGACCGTAGGGTGAGGAAGACAAACCTTCCCATCCTTCGTCACAAGAGCGACGACTACCGCCACCTTGCACCAAACACCCCCTATGGATCAGACTCGGAAAGCGATGACGAGACCAACAAACCAAGTATGACTGATGGCGAAGCAACTACTTCCAACCGCGTCCTCAAATCAGCTCAGACGATGGTCAGGCTTTCCGCCGCCCACACTGGCCAAGACAGCCACTCCCTTCCCCGTCTGGACACGAGCAATACCACTATCAATGGTAATACTGTCAACTACCAAACTCCCGGCCAGATGACTCCCGCAAATGTCAATAGTCTGCCACCTACACCGTTACCCACTCAACCACCTACTCCAGGCGCAACACTGCCAGCGCCTCCTGCAACTACCATCAAAACCCGCCTTACAACATCTAGCATGATATCCTACTTCAACGACCGCATTCTTACGCCGGAGATGATGCGCGCCATGATTATCCTGTACGTTGGCCCACATCACCGTCCAGACTTTAGCACCGATTTCCTTCTTTCACCACTGCTCGCACCAGAGTCTCTTCTAGCCAAATTTCCCCGGTGCTGGATGTTGACTGGTGAGCGCGACCCGCTTGTTGACGATACCGTCATCTTTGCGGGACGCCTGCGTCAGGCGAAGCGCGCTGAATGGGTAGCAGCAAAGGATCTCGGTCTCGACTGGGCCCGAGGCGAGTTCCACGAAGAAAACTGGGTAAACGTAGATTTGATTCCTGGTATAAGCCACGGCTTCTTGCAGTTTGTGGGCGTATTTCCTGAGGGCTGGAAGTACATTTATCGCTGCGGCAAGTGGCTCACCGAGGCATTTGATGCCGATGCCGACAAAGGCGAACCAGAAACTCCCATGTATACGCCGTTTGCTTCGACGACGAGACGGCCGAGGGAAGGGGGAGGCGATTACTTCAGTACCGTGGGGCTCGCAGATGCGATCGATGGACTCACGTCACCGCAGCGGGGGAGACATCATCGCAGGACGGGAACGGCGAGCTCGGCAGATGAAGACAGACCTCTTGAAATGACGCTGCTGAGTAAAGGGAAGAGAAGCCCGCAGAACAATCAGCATGTGGGAGAAAGAGATTTGAATGCAAGGGGTAGGGGGAGAGTGAGGAAGAGTGACCGTGGCAGAAGAAAGAGTCTGGTTAGCTTGGCTAGTGAGGATGATTTGCTGGGGAGGAGGATGAAGGGGTTGACGGGCGGGTTGGGAGGTGGTGGAGTTGTTTGAAGGCCAGGAAGTTTGGTGTGGCAACGACAGTGATTGTACTTGTTGGATATTTAGCGTGCATATGGCAAAGCAACTTTTGATGAATGGAATAGAATGTTTGTTGATATAACGACTTGTATTGATGAGGCTTTGGTGGTGGTGTCCAAACTGCGACTGGGAGTGTGAAGCATGTACCTTGCCTTGTTTTGTCTTGCGGTTTCCTTGCTTGAGAAGTCTGCGTAGACCATTTTGGGGTCTTTAGTTTCCACTCAACAAAGTTCTTGCACAAGCAACTAATGGGCGTACTGATTCGCTCTCGCCCGTCGTCTGAGTCGTGCATTCATGTTTGCGATTATTATTCAATAGTGGATCCGCACACGTAACGGAAGGAACAGGGAACTAACGAAAATCAAGCCTGTGTAAGCGAACTGCTTGACTCGGCGAAAAGACGATGCTGTTGGTCTATGGACAATTAGATCCTGGTTCCAGCATTTTGGTGGTGCGATCTTAGTACTGATTTGTATGCAGCTTGTGTTAGTGCATCTTGGGCCTCAACGGTAGTGGGGTACGGTAGCATGTCGGAGCGTATAGTCAGTTGTATAGACAGTTGGTGGGAATAGTAGAAAAGGACTCGTAACGGTACTTAGCAACGTTGCAATTGCCGAGAGTGCCTTCTTTCTCATCCTATGACCCCTTCCCTGAATCCCTGGCTTTCTTTTTTGCAGAGTGTTGGCTACTACGTGCTCACACCTTCAACAGACCATGGCCGGTTCTACCCGAGGTGGCCTAAACCCACAGCGTTGATGCCCCTGGGGTTTCTGGAGGGTGGGTCCAGCAATACTATTGCAGGGCCTCCGGACTGGGGCAGGCGAGGCTGGAGCGGAGCATGTCGGACGGCGTACTGCAGCTAGGTACGCTCCCTCCCTTCATCTCTTACGGCAGCATCCACAAAGAGTATAGGCGCCGAAACCCCCAGTGGTAAAGGCGGAAGATAGCCTCACAGACCAGGCCTTCCTCCGCCCTCCAAATCCGATGGTGATACGTGCGTCGAATTGGCTTGCTGCCTTTGTGCAATTCGCGCCGCGTTTTGACACATGGAAATGGTACCACGACGTCATGGCTTTGGCCGAAGTTGCTGGTTATGCATGCACCATGGCATTGGTCGGTCGTTCGAGACTTCGGTAGTTGAACGACGGTTGGAACTGGTTGCGAACGCTATTCGTCCGCCACTCCCGCATGCTACGCAATGCTTGTCTCCATGTCCGACTTTGCGGGGTTCTGCTCGCTGTGCCAGCTCGAGGGCCTGCAACAAACTCCATGGGGAATGGGGAATGTGCTTCGAGACGAGGAGACACGCACAACCTGCCCTTTGGTGCAATCGGCAAGTATCTCGGGAGATATCTCTGTTGAGCCGCAGAGCCGCATGTGGGGCGCTAGAAGCTTCTTTGCAGCTAAGCTCCACCAAGACGCCGGCCCGATGCTTGTCCGGTGCTGCCCATCTATGCTGTACTGGGTGCGGATTGGCAAGTCTGCAACAACCGGCCTGGGGCTCACGCTTACTGAACTGGCAAGGGACCCGACATCGCCATCCACCCTGGTCAGAAAATTTGCAGCCTTGGTGCCATGGAGACTCCACACGTACGTCACTCCAGTCGCGTGAGGAGCACCATGGGGAGACTTCTCCACGGGCATGGGTCTTCCCCACTGGGGTTTATAAAGAGCGGAGATGTGGCCATTCAAGCACGTCTTGTGCGTGCGAGAGACAATCAGTCGTCTTGCTGCCTATCTTCCTCCTTTTTATCACGCTCTCTCCTTTGCTGATCACTGCCCATCATGGACGAGAAGGACACCAAGATGGTCGAGGTCGATAACAAGTCGTCAGACCCACAGTTCCGGACCGAAAAGAACGACAACATCCAGGTTGCTCCTGTTTCTGATTACACTGCGCCAAAGGCAAGGACAGAGCAGCTCGAGGATGCTAGAGGATGGGAATCCGAGAATCTGATCCAGGATCTTGAGAAGCAGTTGGAACAGGCCAACTACAAGAAGGGATTTTTCGACCTCGAGTTCAAGAACCCCAAGCATTTCACATGGATGCTGGTTGCTTTTGCGTCCATGGGTGGTCTTCTCTCTGGTCTCGATCAATCACTCATTTCTGGTGCTAATCTGACCCTCCCCAAAGACTTGGGCCTTACTGCCCAGCAAAACTCGCTGGTAAACTCTGGCATGCCGCTAGGTGGTATGTTGCAAATGTTTTCTCAATCTGCGAAACTCAAGCTGACATGATTTAGCTGTTGCTGGTGCCTTTCTCATTTCGCCATGTAACGAATACTTTGGTCGCCGCTGGGCTATCATCATCTCCTGCATTCTCTACACCATCGGCGGTGCTCTCGAGGCTGGAGCCATGAACTACGGTATGATTGTTGCCGCCCGCGTCATCCTGGGAGCTGGTGTCGGTCTCGAAGGAGGTACCGTCCCTGTCTACGTGGCCGAAACCGTCGAGAGCAGGATACGTGGTAACCTTGTCTCGCTGTACCAATTCAACATCGCCCTCGGAGAAGTTCTTGGATATGCCGTTGCTGCCATGTTCATCACCGTTCCTGGAAACTGGCGCTACATTCTCGGTTCCTCGCTTGTCTTCTCCACTATCATGGGTATCGGTATCCTCTTCATGCCCGAAAGTCCCCGCTACTTGATGCACAAGAACAAGCCACTTGAGGCCTTCAAGGTGTGGAAGCGTATCCGTGGCACCGCTACCCATGAGGCACGTGAAGAATTCTTCGTCATGAAGGTTAGCACTGAGATGGAGGAGGCCGAAGTTGCTGCCGGCCGCACAAACCGTTTCCCATGGATGGACTTTTTTACCAAAGCACGCCCACGCCGTGCCATTATCTACGCCAATACCATGATCTTCCTGGGCCAATTTACGGGTATTAATGCAATTATGTATTATATGAGCGTTTTGATGTCGCAGGTCGGCTTCGACACCTACGACGCCACCTACATGTCGCTTGTTGGAGGAGGTTCGCTTCTTCTTGGCACAATCCCCGCTATATTCCTCATGGAAACGTGCGGCCGCCGCTTCTGGGCTATTGCCATGCTGCCCGGCTTCTTTATCGGTCTCCTTCTGGTCGGTATTTCATACCAGATTTCTGGCCTCAGCGGCAAACTTGCTGTCTATTTCATTGGTCTGATCCTCTACATGTTGTTCTTTGGTTCCTACGCCGCTCTTACTTGGGTCATTCCTTCGGAGGTCTACCCAACATACCTCCGTTCATATGGCATGACTAGCTCGACTGCATGGCTGTTCCTCTCATCCTTCATCGTCACCTACAATTTCACCAGCATGCAAGAAGCCTTCACCAAGACTGGCCTTACGCTTGGGTTCTTCGGCGGTATCGCCGTTGTTGGATGGTTCTACCAGATCTTCTTTATGCCTGAGACCAAGGATCTTACGCTTGAGGAAATCGACCAACTGTTCCAAAAGCCGACGAGCCAGCTTGTCAAGGAAAACGCAAAGAGCTCATGGGAAGTCACAAAGGATCTGTGCCATTTCAGATTCAAGAAGGTGTTTATCGAAAACAACCGCAGGCTCAAGCGCGAGGAGTAAAGGATGATGGCATGTGTAGACTTGCCATTGACATCCAGCATTCCTCGTAAAAGGACTGCTCAACCATCATTTGACGAGTATACGAAGTTGAGAGAAGGCATTCAAAGATGCCCGGCTCTACAGTGATGATGATGATGTTAGATAGATTTTACCGTAATGATTCAATACCCCGGATATATTTCCTGAATTAAAGTTATCATACCACCAAACTTCATTATGCCTCGCGTTTTAATTCTAGTTTCTATGTATCCATTATTGATGTTCAATCAAGCATCATATTTCACATAATGTGTGCCGTAATCCCATGCAAATAAGTTAATGAACACAGTCATATTTGTGAGCTAATTTGAAACCTGCTAAGGATATGTATGCAAACGCTCCATCACATCATCTAGGATCCAAATATCAGAAGCCTACAACCTCCACAAGTGCTCCACGCTATCTTTCCTAAAAATCCCAATCATTTTTGTATTTCAACATTGCTCATGTCAGCGCTGTACACGATTCTCAACCAAGAGCAATAAATCAGACCATTCTGATTGTATCAAATTAACCGCCATGTTTCTAATGCAAAGTGCTGCAGCCCTGATAGGATACAGTGAATTTTGAACCAAATCAATCAAGACGCAGGGTAAGACAGTCATTGCGTCACAGACAATCGGCGGCAGCGTGTAGCGTGCATATACATGTGCCTGAAGCTGAACCAGAAACGCTATCAGACATGTCTCAGCAACATGATACTTTATCTACAACCCTTGAAAAGAGGGATCCTATCGCTAGTTTTGCATTCTATCTTTTCCTCCCCTTCTTTCTTTTTAAATCCCTCCAACTAGCTCTTGGGCTTTAGTTAGAGTAGCTAACCACTCGTTGTTATATACACCAAGAGAGCACCTCTTTCACAACGCCCGCACGTGGTACCGTTGTCCTCGGTAGACGAAAAGCACACACGACGACGACGACAATAATACATTTACACCTTTGACTCGTTTTCGCAAAACAGAGAAGAGAGAGAGAGAGAGAGAGGGAAGGACCGCTTGATACATCGCATGTGAACGAGTCGTCCTGGAAATAAAGAAAGAAAGAAAGAAGAAGGAAAGAAGGGAAAGTCGCATCTAGCACGAGCTCCGTCTACGTCGGAAACGAATAGCCAGCTCCATTTACGCTGATGATGACGATTACCGTTTTTCCCGTCGACGGCGGCCCCTTGGGTACTACTCCTCATGCCAACTCCTCTAGCGCCTCACTACTACCTAGTTGGATGCTCATCCTGTATTTCACGGCTGCGACTGCTGCTATGCTGGGAGGGGGCCGGGGCGCTTTGTCATGTGTGCTGGAACTCATGGGATGGGATGATGGTAAGATCCCTCTGTTTCTATTTTTCTTTTTCTTTTTCAGTATATTCGTTGCGGTATTGAGCGTGAGAGCTAATATGATCATGTGTTTTAGGTTCGACTATGATGGGCATAATGGGAGCTGGTGATGCGGTGCTGTGTGGTGCGGAAGCGGGTGGAAAGGTGGGCATGTGAGGCTGATCCAGAAATGGCGGTAGTGGCGTGGACTTGGGTAAAGAGCAGTTAAAGAGAAGGGGACCAGCAGGATCGGTTTGACGTGAGACACGGCTCCTCTTCGTAGTCAAAGAGGATTCTGGGATTTGATCCAGAGTTTATAAGAGGGTGAATGATATTGTCGTGCACCAAGTTACTGCTTACCAAGCACCTTTTGTGATATTCCATCTGTCTGAGAGTCTTTCTCTGCCAAGCTTAATGCCTAGGCTCACGGTGTATATATCTCAATTGCTCCCCTCTTCAATAGGACAGTGGTCTAATGCAAGGATAATCTGAATTACCGTTGTCAGGAGTTACTTTGCTCCACAAATATCACATGCCACCATCAAAAGATTCTATTATCCAGCAACAATCGGTTTGTAAGGCTTGATCTTTATACGCCTCGCAGTGCATTTCCTTAGTAGCAGTATATCCTGAAGCCTTCAGATGTCTCGAAACTTCGGCATTATGTGTTCCTGAATAGGCATGAAATGGTGCACAGGCTTCACGTGATCGAAGACTTGGCTCTGGAATTGAAGCTGTTTGTAGTTGACGACAGCTATCTATTCATTAACACACCCTACTTCGAAATGATAGCGTCTAACCTCTGCCACAGTCCCAACAGCAGTTGCGAATATGTTGCAACGATGAATTGGAAGCATCAATGTTGCAATCCTGCCGCGCATCCAAAAGATTCGATGTGTGGACAGTAGATACTCCTTGATAGAAGTATTATACCATGTTGAGGCTACTGTGACTCCAAATTTCCTTGAGATGACCGAAGATCTGAACTGGCTGCATGATAATGTTTGATTACGTACGGTATTCAATAAGTGATTGATCAGTAGGACAACGTCTGCGATTAGGTAGGTCGACTGTTAGAGACGCAATAGCAAAGATGATCCATTCCGCTTGTGACGAAGACGGGCCGCCCGACATGAGACATGTTGTCATCAGACATATCATGCGCAGTGCTGAGCCTAACAGCCAAACACGAGTCTTGTGACTTCCAACACAGATTTGCCGGGGCGGTGAGCGGGATTGCGGGAGGTCATGTGAGAAAAAATTGGTTTGGTGAAGATCGACGTCGAAGCATTCCTCCCGTAGCACAAATGACAAAGCGCATTTGTAATGCATTGGACTCTTAGTAGGATGACTAGTGGATCCTAGGATTGTGCGGGCTGTAAAGGAATACGTGCAGCTCCGGGAAAGTAGCCATGTTCTTATTGGTTCACTGCTGCCATTGGAAGCGATTCGCAGGTTTCGGGAGAACCACAACAAGCCTGACAAGGTCTCCAATACGCAGTGTAACGGTATGTATAGTGATGGAGAGGTTCGTTGTCATGGTCCGCCCCCTGTTTCTATTCCTAAGAAAGTTCTTGGTTTAGACATAGGTGGCATAGCCGGGAGGTCGGAAATGTTTTTCGAAAGTCGACAAAAGATGTTTTGTGCAACACTTAAGTCGTCAGCACGCTTCGCGCAGTCCAACGCGCCATGCATGTTGTTCGAGTGGCATGGCTCCAAGATGCAATGCTTTTTACAGCACCACAGTATTCTCTAGGAATTTCCAGTCCTTTCTCATCTAGGGAGTAGCATAACCCCACTCCATATGGCCCATCCAGTGACGCAGTCAGTCGTCGACGTGACCCAGCTTTGGTATTCTCTCGTTTCTCATCGCCCATATGTCTGCCCTTGTTCTTTCGCTCTCCTCTTCTCGACAATCGTTGCAATCTTCCTCTCCATCTCGTTCCTCTTAAGCACCAAATCAGCGCGTGTGACTTCGAGTTGGGCAATCCGCTCTTCTGGTGTGGCTTGGAGAACCTGTCGTTTTTGCTGAAAGAAGTACATCGTTAGTATGAGGGCTTGTCGAAGGATGAAGGCCGGAACCAGCGGCCCAAAGGGACGTCATAGGCATATAGCGCATTAAATAGGGATGCCTTTTTTTAGTGTGGCATAAACAATCCACATACCTGCTTGAGTTCCTGCTGTCCTTTCAACCCCGCGCCATAGATGGTCCCAGTTATTGTGATTGCAGCGACTGCGCCAGTCATGATCCAACGCCGGACCGTTTGGAGAGTTGCCATGGTTCCCCCGCGAACTAAGTTTAGGGATGCGATGCGATGCGACAAGGGGTTACGGTGGTGCATAACCGTATTATGAAGGGCAATTAAGTCGAGGCCGTAGAAAAGTCGAAGCGGAGTGGAGATTCTAGGTAGGTAATCGCCAAGCCTGTTCGCCGCGGGAGTCCCACCACAATTGAATGCGACGCGTCCCCCACTTTTGCGCCCACAACAATCGCAATCACGACATCAACGACAATACCCACCTCGTAGCCCAGACGGAGCTTGCGAAGAAGCTGCCAGATACAGTAATTGAAATGTCGAACATCCCGCGCTCACATACTCCAGGCGGCTCGCGCCTTAGCACAGTGCCGTCCCAGAAGCCGCGCCAACTCTCTCACTTGCAAGCACAACTGGCACAGCTGACAGCGAACATGGCGGATCTTGAGAGTCTAATGCGCATGACGGCTGGTCAGGCTCAGGATATACGGGGGTTGGGTGGCTATGCTGGCGCCATGTAAGTCGCAACGGCTGGGTTATTCAGGTTGAATCCGGGACGAGGGACAGAGTCCAGGCTGTCAGCACGACGGGTGCTAACACTGGTTGCATAGGTTCATGGCAGCGAGCAAAGTACTAGGAGAAGAGACGGTCAAGGGTGGAGGGGCGGCGGATGAAAAGAAGGAGGGAAGGGAATGAAACAGACAAAACCACACGGCGGCCGTGCCATATATCCCGCCCGCGCCTCGAATGCCCTAACAACACGAACCTATCAAGAGCGGAAGGCGATAACATCTCTGGCAATTTCTGTGTCACGTAAACACGGTTGGCGAGATAGGGAGCGTGGATGTCACCGTATCACGAACGATGCAAGTACATATGTCACCAAGGGGACAACACCAAGACCATGACAGGAGATGCTCAAGAGCTGGAACTATCGGTACACGAACAAGAGACTCGAGGCTCAATGAACCAGATGATGGTTCCTGAAGCGATACTCAATTGGGGCGGCCTGAGTGAATCGTGTAGCCATCCAGCAATGTACTCACATACCACCCACGATATAAAATCCCCCACTTCCCCCCATTTTGTCGTCAAAATACAGTGGGGGCCCCTTTCAAATCCACTTTCACACGATCATCCAAAACCTACCACTCTGATTGCCTGGCTTACACGACCGGCCGACGGCGAGCCGAGCTGTCATGGCATAAAGCAGCGCGAATACGACAATATCAAAAGCACAATCTCACCCGTTCAACAAGGTGCAGGGTCTGGTGGTCTTATTGGTCTTATCGACTACGTTGATTCGCCAGCGCGCACGTCTGCGGAAGCCAAACGTGGCTCATTGCTTGCTGCGCAGCCGCAGTGTACATCTCCGTGCGTGAGATAAGGCACCGAGAGATAGTCGATCTCTGTTTTACATCCGCAATAGGAAGGCCCCCTCGTCGCTGGATACGTGGACTACGTGGACTGCGCCCAAACTGACCAAGTTTCTATGCATTCGCGGGTGTAATTGGTTGCTTGGACGGTGAGAGAGGAGGATGTGAGGCTGAAAGGGGGATGTGCAAGCACCACTAAGAGTACTGCTATCAATTGCGCAATGATAACGCTTGATGGTACCACTTTGCGAGACCTGACTTTGGCAGTAGACCCTGCGTTGTATAAGAAGTCCCGTGTGCCGCCATTGCATTTCAGGCTGGAAAGCAAATTTGCCCCTCGTTCCTGTGCACTTGACGACCTGGTTCCGCTCCGCCGCCGCTGCCACCCTCCGCTGAGGACGCCAAGATGACGCGCCTTGAAGACGACTTTTTTTTTTGCTCTCAAGAGACCAGGGTGAGCCATAGAGAGTTGGCCTTAAGAGGTAGTGTTTGGGGAAGGCGACCTACATCTTCTATTTGCCTGTCGTTGGAGTAGCGAATGCAAGTGTGCAGCCATCCACGCGTCGGCCGGATTGACCGAAGCAAGCAACGCACGCACGCACACACATCCCCCCACTGTTTTTTTGCGTATTCCCAAGCCCGGCGGAATCAGTAGCAAATGTCAGGCCGAGGACCGCACCATCGCCACCGGCTTGATTCAACAACAAGAACAATAGCCTTCGATGACATGCAAGCTGGCCCGGATTGGACGAACGACCTTGTACAAATCTGGAGGCAAAGCACGCGAGCCTCCACGTCAGCGACGGCAACAAGCACACGATCAGGAAGGACCCTTTCCCACTCGTAGCCCACGGCCGACCCCGTCGATAGTCGACCGTTATGTGCCCAAGTGTGGATCGACCAAAGGCGGTGTCATGGAAGATCAAGGAGATCTTCGTCCGAATTATCCATATACGACTTTCTAAATGAATCACGTACTCCAACCCCCACGGGCATCCCGCGTCTCGTATCGAAGGCATGCGACCTTGAAACCTTGGCCACTGCAGCCAGGCGTTTCGACTTGACTGAGAGGGTAGGAGACATGCATCCGTCTGCCTTTAGGGAATGGAGGGAGGGAGGGGGGGGGGGGGGCGGTTGCGTAGTGCCGTGGCTACCGTGGCTACCGTGTAAGGGTGGGTTTTGGTGCTGCACCAGTCCCAAAGATTGCGGGACAGCAAGCGGATATCTCCGTAGGTGAGGTTTTTCCGAAGAATTGCAGACCTCCGATAGCGCAGCATTGGGAGGCCTTTCGGAGTCGAGATTGGATATGGCGGAATCCAGCATAGCACAGAGTAGAGGCTCGTGTTGTTGAACGACTACTGTGTGTGTAGCGTGCCCAAAGCCATCAATGCGGCGACAAGCGAGGTTAGAGCGGATTCAGTCGGGTTTAGCAAAGGATCTAGGCTCCACTTTACCTGCTCATGCATGCAAGTCAGAAGCAAATGGCGTTTTTTGGGGGGCGGGCGAGAGAGGAGAGAGGCTATGCATGGACAAGGGTACCGCACCTGACCGCTTACTCCTTTTGGGATAAGGCACGTGGGGGTGCATCCTCTTCTTAATATCACACATGCCCTGCCTGCATGCCTCTACTACTGATGAGTAAACTCAAAACGGAGCTCTTGGGCCGCCCTCGAATTGCACGGGCGAGAAAATGGCTCAGCAGTCGGCGGAGAGGGTGTTGCAGTGATATGGCTTGGCAGTGATTGGTTCGCATGTGAAAGTCCATTGCAGTGGTGAGCCGGGATCTAAACGATGGCTCCAAATTAACCGATGCGCGACGTCAACCATCGGTGCTCGACGAATCGGGCCCGAAGTAATGCCAGTGGGCAAGCAGTGGTATGTACGTACAGATGTAGATGGATGAATAGCTGGACCCTTTAATAAGCCTGGGGCATGTATAGCCTTGGTGGGTACAGTTTGGTTCGACTAGGAAAGCAACGCATTTGCAAGCACAAGTGCACAAACTTACCACAGTTCAGCAGTCTAGTGCAAGAGCCGTTGGCGGCTGAATTTGACATGCTGCAAAGGGAATGCTAGCCAAGAACGAGCGATACTTGTCTAATCTTGAAGGACTGTGTCGGACACCCACAGATCGTAGCCAAAACGTCAGAAAAAAAGAAAAAAAAAGAACCGTGTGACTGTGCCTCACGTGCTTTCACTACCGTATGTGTGTCTTATCCATGTAGGGTTAGCTCTCTGTATTGTGTGCAGGACCTCTTTCCTGGTGTATGCCCCTGTCTGGACTAGAACCACGGGTGGCAGGGTGCATAAAAATCTAGAAGAATTGCCACAGGCGACAACCACGGCTATCGTTCATGCGAGTCTCAGATTCGTGTTGCTCTCCACCGTGTGCGTAACGGTTACATTTCAACAAGTAGGTATGCATCTTCCATCACCCGCACGGGTTTTCCGACGGTAGTAGTGGCTACATGCCCGCATGTGGATGCTGGTGGAGCTGCGGATGGCAGGTTGGGTTGTGGTTTAGGCCTGTTTGGAACAGAAATAGGATACGGGTGGATGTGCTTCTTTGCCGGTACAAGGAGCCGTTCAAGGAGGATCCGCTCGGGGGTGGATGCTGTTGAGAACGCCAGACCCTCAGGTCGTAGGCTGTGTTGCGTGTAAGTAATGGGGTAGAGATTGTGCATGGCCAAGAAAGGCTACAGCCACGTGCTCGTGCACCATGAGCAGTGGGCCCCGACGGACAGGCTAATCGTAGTTGTGGGCCAGGTAAACAAGAGACCCTGAGATGAGACAAGATGAGCGAGTGAGGCTGTCGGGAAATGTAGGAATAGAAGTGCCGGGTGCAAAGGGCGCGTCCCGGCCGTCTTCGGATGAAGGGCTCCACAAGCGGGTAAAGGATACATACATACATACATACATACATACATACATACATACATAGGCATGTACACAGAGCAAAGAAGACGAATGCGTGTGGCGGTTGGCGCTGGTTGGCTGCAAGAATATTGTCAGTCGAGCGACAAGCCCCAGTGCGGGCAGTGCGGCGAAGGCACATACATAGATAGTACCGGCGAAGTGCTCTGTACATATGTACATGCTATTGGCGGTCAAGGGGCATTGCAGGCTGACGACTGGAGCGGCTGACGGAGCGGTTGTGTATTCGTGTAAGCTTCCAATGCTGCTGTCGCAGTGGATTGCGACGGCGTGCTAGAAGCTGTCAAGGCAAGGAAGAGGGAACATTAGCGAGTTAGGGCGAGATGGCGCATGCGGACAGGCGCAAAAGTGACGTACCGGGCGCAGGCAGAGACGGTGGCCAGAATTGCCGGGCGGAAAAAAAAAGAGCAAAACCTCCCGTGAGTATGCCCACATGCTAGCAGTGAAATGGCTCCGAGCCCGTTACCCAGGATTCCCAGGTGAGGATGGGCAGCACGGTTCAAGCGGTCTTGAGACGGACCGGGGCCTGCATGCTAAGCGGCAGCCGGCAAGGCAAGGCAAGGCAGGGCGAGGCAAACAAGAGCCCACAGTGCAAGCGGCCACGGGTGCGCTCAACCGTCGTGGTGTCGTGTGGGTTCTGGATGGGCTGGCCTGGCCGCTGCAGAGGGCGAGGGCGGCATATCGATGGTGTAAGTGTCTAAGTAAGTACCAAGTACTAGGTATGTGTGGTAGAGAGCACAACGCCCGCAAACAGCAACCTCCCCAGCTGGACGCCGGGCTTGGAGTACGAGGGCCACAGTGTCTGCACGCGTGATTGGCGACCAAGAGCAATAGGGTGGGGGCTTGCGTGGGTGCGAACGCTCCACCCTCTGCATCTCATCCTCTCCTAGAGGCCCAGCGTCACGACTCTCGGCCCACCCGGCGCCCCCTGCTGCCGTCGTCGCATGCTGTAGCCCGGAATCATTGCAATTCAATTATTGCGCCGCTCACTGGTGCTCCAACCAGCCTAAACATATCGAGGGTCCTTCCCCGTGGAGGACGGCAACAACAACAAGGACCATTACGACTGCTGCTGCTGCTGCTACTGCTACGTCGACCACTGTGATTACACTACGCCCACAACCACGACCACAGCCACGACCACGTCTACGACTACGACAGAGCTGCTGCCAGCTCCTCTACACACACACACACACACACACACATACACCCGCTAATTACCCAGTCCTCAAGGCCCTATTTCGGCCCTGGTTGCAGCTGAGGGCGGCTGCCAACGTGGGGTGCACCCATCCGGTCCTGAGCACGCGCCGACCCAGCTACATCATCGTCTTCCTTCACTGCACACTTACCACAGCCCTCCCAAGAGGGCACTGTCCCCGCCCCGCCCCCAAACATTCCCTATGGACTTTGCTGTGCCCGAGGACGCCATGGACACTTCGTCCGCTCAAGACTCGGCCCGCCGAGGTGTGCTCCAGGACGCCATATTCCCAGCATTTGGCAACGATGCGGGCAGTCCCGATGCCCACTCACCAGAGCAGATGCAGAAGAACGACCCGCTGGGCACGCAGATATGGAAGCTCTACTCACGAGCAAAGACGCAGTTGCCCAATGCAGAGCGCATGGAGAACTTGACATGGCGCATGATGGCCATGAATATGCGGCGCGCCGACATGGATCGCAACAAAGGGTACGCATGCCCGACATTTGCTTTTGCGCCTCTACCAGCGAGCCCTTCTCAACCAGCTGCTAACCATTTTGCTTCTGGTATAGGCCTAGCCAGAGCACACAGAGCAACCAGATGATGCCCCCGCCGGCAGCGGCCGCAAGGCAGCCACCTCGCTCTGCTCCAAGCGGCATTGCTCAGCAGCTGCGAAAGTCGCAGGATCAGCACGCCCAGGCACAGCAACCCGCCCAGGACGCCATGAACCTGGATGATTTTATATTTCCTTCGTCGGTTGGCAGCCCTGCAGGCCTATCGCCCCAAGCGTCGAATGAGGATGCAGCTCCATTTATTGCAACAGCCCCAGCGATACCGATAAGAAAGCCGCATCTGGCCAACGACCACAACCTCTCCCTCGCCCGCGCATCCGCTCCCTCAGTGCCTCCTGCCATCAACAAAGAGGATGAGTTTGGCTACGTCCCACGACACGTCCGCAAGACCAGCATCGACGAGCGACGAGTGAGTTCCTCATCTCCCTCTCCCTCACCCTCTCTCTTCTCTCTCTCTCCCCATCCTTACTAACGCCTTATCAGCCACCCAAGCGCCGCGCAGAAGCATCTCCCCTGGTCCCTCCAGTCAACAGCATCATGATACCTACCGATGCGCACGCAGAGGCCGACTTGAACCAGTACTCACTGGACCATAGCAGCAGCAGCATGCAGCCGCCCGCCTTCCCCGCCTCCCAGGGCCAAAGTGCCTTTTCCCTAGATACGTTCCAGATGCACGAAGATGGCGTCGTACACTCGGCTGGCCCTTACCAGCAGAGCTTCTCGGGCTTCTCGCCTGTCGGCTCGCCGCTTATGAGCCACAACGCTTTCAACTCCAACATGTTCAACCACAACTCCATGGCATCGTCGCTCAACTCCACCGACTACTACTCTCCACCTAGCTCCGCCTTCCCCTCTACCGTCTCCACCCCACAGCCTATCCCAGAAGACAACCAAATGTACTTTGACCGGAGCGGCATGGACATCCGCTCCACGCAACATGGCGCCTTATACGGCTCCCACCGGCCATCGAACCTATCGACTTCAATGCAACCGCAATACATGTTCAATCCTAGTGCCGGCGGTCAAGACTCTGTCTTCAGTCCTGTGACGAGTGCGAGCTCCTCATTACCATTCTCCGTGTCATCGTTTGGCCAGTCAAACCACGTTGACCCGTCGCAAGTACTCCACAACAACCTGCCATTGCGCCAGCAACACGAGATGCAGATGGGTCGTCAAGAGAACATGTTCACCTTCGGCGCCGATTCTGACGCCGAGGATGACGAAGGAAGTGCCTTTGCCGACCGCACTATGCCAACACAGGAATACTCGCAGATGGATGACGGCTCCGTTGACTTCAATGCGGGATACCAATGGGAAACAAACCTCTCCAACCAATTCAATCCCATGCAGGCGCGTTATCCTGCTGGCCCGCCTCGCAAGACTGTAACGATTGGCGGGGCTGAAATGGTTCACTCACCGCAAGATCATTGGAGTCCCGGGGGTAGCCTTGGTCGGACCCATGGCTCGGCCGCTTCTGTCAGCGACATACGCAACAGAGGCACCGATCCACGACGCCAGAAAATACCCCGCACTAGCTCAACTCCCAACGCGGCTGCAATGATGCATCAGGGCATGCATGGCCTCGTCTCGTCGCCAAACTCACCTCCAGAGTCTGGTTTCAATTCTGCAGCACCGTCACGGCCTCAAAGTCCTGGCGGCACAAAACAGGGCGAAGGTGGTGCTCCAACGACTTGCACCAATTGCTTTACACAAACAACGCCGTTGTGGCGCCGTAACCCGGAAGGGCACCCACTTTGCAATGCGTGTGGCCTATTCTTGAAGCTGCATGGCGTCGTTCGACCCTTGTCGCTGAAAACTGATGTCATTAAGAAGCGCAATCGTGGTAGCGGCAACGCACCAGTGGGCGCAGCATCCACGCGCTCGTCCAAGAAATCGTCTCGTAAGAATTCCATTGCACACACGCCAGTCACCACGCCCACGTCGCATAAAGCGGCCGATTCAGAGTCTCCAAAATCTACTGGCTCGGCTGGTGGGGGGTCCAGCAATCTATCTTCAGCTACGACACCGACTTCGTCAAAACCGAACAGTGTAGTCCCCATTGCTCCAGGCCCACCCAAGTCCAATAGCTCCGTCACTTTGACCCAATCTCGCAGTGTCGCTGTAGCACCTAAGCGAAACCGCGCGCAGAGCAAGAGCGAATCACAAGAGTTGGAAATGGCCGATGCGGACGACACTAATGGAAAGGCGCCACTACGCAGAAAAGATACTGCCATTGCCACTTCCACCCCATTTCCAGGACAAAGCCTTGGTGCTCTTCCTATGGGCGCTATGGGCCAGGGTTTGCAATCATCTGGTCCTGCTGAATGGGTACGTAGACATGTCTTCAATTTGAGATATCTTCTGCTAACAATTGCCGTGTAGGAATGGCTGACGATGAGTTTGTGACGACGGCAAAGTCTTGCATACATCCTTACAGCCCCATTTCGGATCAAACCCGAACTTCCATATTCGGATCCTTCGGGACCCATTACGATCTGCACTGCTTTCTTTTTCACAACAGCTCTGGTGTTTGGAGTTTTGAAGCAACAGGCTCTTACGAGGCCTGTTGCGCTTGTCTTTTGGATGTCTTTCAACTGCCTTTGATACCTCAACCTTTGGCAATGCGATGTATTGCAACCATAGACATGGCCTAGCTTTTTGTTTTCTGACATACCCTGTTTGCTTTTTCATTAGTCAGCGGATGGAGGAGGCAGGCGCTCCATCAAGCTGTATACTGCTCTAATGTCTCACAAGGAAGAGAAAGACGGGGATGGAGGCCGGTCCCGGCTGCCTTTCTCTATATCGATGTCCTCGTATCTTGGATGTGACCTTTTTTTCCACGACACGGGCTTATGAGAGAGATATACTGGGATCTGCGATGCGTTCGAGGTTGTTACACGGTTTCGCACATTGTGGTGCCGATGACATTGGGATCGACTTTTGGTACGCTCTCTTTCTCTCTCTCTCTTTTATATGGGGTGGATTCTAGGCAACTTGGGTATACAACTGGATACGGTACATTGGGATGAGTGTATATAAGACATTTCTTGGTACTTGTTCCAATATCATTGGTGACCTTTGGGGGCTATTGTTCAGAGAAAGTGATGTGAATGCTAGGTGTTTTGAAGAGGTCGACTGTGCATACCTTGACGTGATACTTTGGCTTCTTCTTTTCTTGTAACAGTAGGATAGCGTGCTTACATATAACGAGACATGGTACAGTTGCGACGTAGGCCCGTTACTCGGCTTGTTCTTGCCAAGATGATCGGTTATCGTGGGCCGGCCCTTCCGTCTTCCCTCAGGATCTCGCCATACGTCATAAGCTTAGCTGAGCCTCTTCCAACGACACCTTCTGCGAATAGCGAAGATCAACTGGATTATCAGTCAAGATGCCGAGAGCTTTGGTACTCGTCGCCGATGGATCGGAGGAGATTGAATTTGTTACTCCTTACGACGGTATGTATAAAGAGTGGCTCTCTGAATACCGATGGTGGGCTACAATAGAAACAAACTGAATTGGACGCTGACGCACGGATCCCAGTTCTGACCCGAGCGGGATTCGAAGTCAAAAGCGCAGGTGTATCACTTAAGAACGAAGCATTTGCCCAGTGAGTAACAATCACTTGGATGCATCAACAAGATCCGGCCCTTGCTAACAAGTGGGGGACATTGCGCTCATTCTAGCATGTCACGCAACGTCCGCATTGTACCCGACTACGCAAATCTACAGTCTGAAAAGGCACATACTGCCCATGAGAGCTTTGACATACTTGTGCTTCCTGGAGGCGGGCCTGGATCAAAGGCGTTTTGCGAGAGCGACTCCGTATTGGAACTCATCCACGACTTTCAAAAGGCTGGGAAATGGGTTGCGGCCATCTGCGCGGCAACCACGGCACTAGTTGCTTCGACGCACAAGTTTGAGAGTGAAAAGAAGAAGGTCACTAGTCATCCGAGCGTTGCGGATGGGATCAAAGCCGCCGGCTGGCAGTATAGCGAGGATAGGCTGGTGGTTGATGGAAAGGTCATCACGAGCCGAGGGTACGACGAGTCACGTGCAAAGTGATGAGGCGATTTGTTTGCTAACTAGGTGTATACAGACCGGGCACAGCGATGCTATTTGCACTTACCATTGTCGAAGTCCTGTGTGGAAAAGAGAAGAGAGACGAGGTTGCGGGGCCAATGGTACTTGCTGAGAAGCTATAGGATGGATATGTACAGTGCATACTGTCTAGCAATAAATCATTGTGCAGTTTCCGCGGAAGGAAAACTGAACATGTGAATCAAAAGCTCAGTTGGTAAGGCGGGTAGATATCGCACATGGGCAACGCAATCGCTCTACCTGTAGCCGTTTTATGCATACATGGTCTTGTCGTTGAAGCCGTTGTGCTAGTGTAGGTGCCAATGCCGGGAGCTCTAACGACGCAGTGGCAACGGGATGAATCTCGCCTTTAGCCATGCAACGTCTGCTCGACTCCACCTATGCGGGGATTCGGGATAATGACAGCGCTTAGGGGGCAACAAAGTTGATACACGTTTCTGATTGGAGCTACAGGCGAGGCGCGGCTAGCGAATGCAACTGCAATGAATCGACCTGCCTATGTGATAGTAGCTAGCTGCACGACGGTGTGTACCATATACAGTACCGTATATGCGATTGCTGCGGGTCAAGTCATCCCATGCATATGCTATATAGCAACAAGCCTCGCTAGACGTTCACTTTCGTTACCTGCACAGCATGCAGTTATTGCGCAACCGCCAGCATATCTGGTATTTATCACGAGAAATGGCTTACCCCATGTTTGAACGGGTCTTACCTTTGCCGGATTTCGACGACAGCGGGAATATGATAACCGTAATGGTGCAAGGAAGCACGCAGGCTCCATTGCGTTGCAGTGATCCTCCGCTCCCCACTCTCCTAAGTCGTATTCAGAGAGTCTTGATTGGATCACCCTAAACTCGGCGATGGCTGTACTACTAAACAAGGTCTGCAGATCCGTCGCCGAGACGCCAGAGCTGAAAGCATTCGATGCACGGGCCATAGACCGTATAGACCGTATAGACTGTATAGACCGTATTGGCGGCTAAGTGCCCTTTCTATGATCCCGGCCTAAGAGAGGAGCTCACAGCTATGCAGTACTAAAGCCAATGGATCGCGTAGAGGCGCCTCCATATATCTTGGACAACCTCTTCCTCTGGATTCGCTTACAACATCACCGCAATAACGCCTCGTTTTCACTTCACCATCGTCTGTTTTGTCGCCTTCGGTACACGACTCCGCCAACATGGACTCGCAGACTATCGCACAGATAGTGCGTGTGCTGCAGACGACAGCCATAGCTGCTGTCGTCTTTGCAGCATGGGCCTTGGTCCCAAAATTACAGCATAAAGTTCAGCTTGGAAAGCTGCCCACCATTAGCCCTGAAGGGAGTAAGAAGGGAAGGGAGACTTTCATGGCATCTGCCAAGAAGGTATACATGAACGGGTACAACAAAGTAGGATTGACTTTGCACTCGAACAAAGCTTGCTTGCTTATGGTATCATCAGTTCAAAGACCAAGCCTTCACACTCATCAATGAAAATGGTACGTGAGCCCCCTTGCAAAAGCAAGTTGTTGGTCCACCACTCACACCGCCTCAAGGCAAGGAAAACGTCGTTATCCCTCTACGTTTCCTACCCGAACTTCGAAAATTGCCTGACGATGTTCTCAGCTTTCCAATGGCCATCGAAGATGCAAGTTGAATACATGCCCTTTGCTAGAATAATCTTGCTAACTTCTTCCGCCAAGGCCATGGAAATCAAATACACCAAACTAACAAACGGGAGTCACACGGTCACCAACACAATCAAATCAAAACTTACGCCAGCGCTATGTAAGATGTCAAAAACAATGGCGTGTACGAGTTAGTCTTGCTCATCTCCATCACAGCTCGGTTGAACCCAAGCATCTGCCAGGATGTTGATGCCGCGGTGAGAAACTATATGCCGGCTTGTGACGACTGGACTGAAGTCAACATCAACGAGAAACTAGTCCGTATCGTTGCCAAGGTCTCAGGTGGCGTCTTCGTCGGTCAGGAACTATCCAGCGATCCTGAGTATCTCGATGCCGGGTCCTACTACACCGTCGATCTGATGAATGCTGTCAACGCCATAAAGAAGATTCGACCATGGCTGAAACCTTTTTTGGCGCCACGTACCCCAGAAATTATTACCCTTCGTGAGCGTGAGAGGCAAGCCGAGAAGGTTCTACGTCCCATTGTCAAGGATCGAGTGACGGCTAAAGCCAACGACCCCAATTGGCAAGAACCCGACGACATGCTACAATGGATGATCAACATGAGCGACGACAAGGAATCTGTTGAGGAACTCGCCAAATTGCAGCTTTCCTTGATTTTCGCTGCTGTTCACACTACGAGTACGACTGTGACAAACACCATGTACACGCTCGCTGTCACACCAGAGTACTTGGAGCCTCTCCGTGAGGAAATTCGTAACGCCATGGCTGAAGAAGGTGGCGTCATTACGTTCCGTGCACTGCAAAAGATGGAAAAGCTAGACAGCTACATGAAGGAGGTTTTGCGATTCCATTCACCTGTTGTTTGTAAGTTTTTGAAAGGATGAGCTCCATCATCTGAGAGTTTCTTTATTTTCTCATTTTCAAGAGAGAGACAAAGCAAAAGAACAAAAAGCCACAGCACTAACTTTTTTTCTTCTCTCTTTTTAGCATCCTTCACCCGACACACACTCAAGGGTATAACTCTCAGCAACGGACAACACATCCCAGCCGGTGTCATGATCGAAGTCCCCGCCGCCGCCGTCTACACCGACGACAAGCTCTACCCCTCAGCCGATACCTTTGACGGTTTCCGCGCGTACAAGGCGCGCTCTACCGGCAAGGCCACAGACGTTGCGCGTAACCAATTCGTCACCTCCAACGAAGAGAACCTTACCTTTGGCTACGGCAGACACGCCTGTCCCGGTCGCTTCTTCGCCGCAAACGAAATCAAGATGATCATCGCCCGCCTGATTCTCGACTACGATATCAAGATGCCGAATGGGCAGATGGAGAGATACCCCCAGATCGAATTCGGCAAGGTGTCCATGCCGGATCCGACAAAGACGCTGGCGTTTAAGAGGGTCGTAGTTTAGAAAAAGCGTAGCAAGCATGTCTCTAGGTTTTTCGGAGTGTATTTCTTCTTCCCTTCTTGTAAACAAAAAATAAATAAATCTTCCACTCTACTCGGGACTGCATGTGCAGTAGTAGAAGTAGAAGTAGAAGTACCCCGAACGAACAAATTCATAGACTTGATTTTTTCCATCCATTTCCAATAACAATGCCGTGATAGGAGAGCTCTCTTCCACCCAGAAAAGCTTTGCAATCTGTTCTACTAATGTCCTCTTTTTCGCATGTGCAGGCTTGGCGGAGGGGAGCAGTAACAACGACAACAACAATACCGTGCAAATCTGAACATGTGCCATCCAGTTCAGGGCAAATGGAATACTACAAGTGGGGAAAGAATGACAAGGGACAAGGGACAAGGGACAAGGATTACTCTCCTTTTAATAGCCTTCATATATATATATATGTGTGTGTGTACGTGTATTTGTGTTAGACTGTTTTTCTTCATCCCAAACATACTTGAAGAAGGGAAAAGGAGAAAGGTCATGCTTCTGATACCACTTCTCTCCTCTCCCCTCATCCTCTTTGCTACATGTTTCACTTATCTGACTCATGTGAATCACTCCCCCATAGGCAATCTAGTGTCGCTCCCCTTATCTGGCACTCCATTCAGCTAATACATTAGAACATTGCTCAAATTATCGGAACACGCCTCATCCCATCATCACCCCCCCTACCCCCTCCCTTTCATTGTTACCGTTGATTACTCCAAGCTCCAACCATGCATAGTTGCCAAGATCCAACCAAGAACAAAAATAAGGAAAGGAAAAAATAATAATCAAATGGCCCCATAAAAAGCCCCACCGTGTTTTTGTGCTGTACTGTACATGCAGCATGAAAATCGCGCTGCTGTTCCCATTGGTGGTTACTGATCAAGAGCAGGAAAAAGAATGAGGCGAAAGAAGTAAACATGCATTACGAGTTGCAGCGAAGAAGCAAATGACAGATAAGCGTACTCAAAATCGGTAGCGGCGCCCAGCAGTCGCTAACAAACCCGAGTTCTTTTGAGAAAAGAAGAACAGGCTGAGAAGTCGCGATACACTTGATACTGGCCATGTATGATAGAACAGATGCCGTAATATACAAGGACGCGCCGTTGAAATGTGAAGGAGAATTGGCGTGCGGATAGCACCAAAGTTGTTGACTCGGGAACCTAGGGAATTGGACCACTTATGTACGCCAGTGACAGTCCGTCCGTGTGTAGGCGGTGAGATGGAATCCGAGATAAAACGCCGCATGCCCCGTGCAAAATGCTCAAGCCACTGGAAAAAGCCGAGAAATGAAACAGTCTATAAAACGTGCTTTTACAATAGAATCCATTTGTGAGGGTATTGTCGTCTGGCGTGGCCACGTTAGGTAGTCAATACAAGGAAAAATACAGTAGAGACCGGAATCCGGCGGTCCCTCTCCGAGAAAGGCGATAGGCTCAGGACTTGCAGCCGTCCATGAACGAGTTCTTGGGCCAGTCGTAGGGAGTAGATTTCCTGTTGCATGTTAGTGATGCTCATATGTCAACTTGCAACGCTGCAACTTACCAGTCAGTAAGGTTAGGGTTCGCATAAGCCGCAGGGTGCTTTCTGATGTAGTCGGTAGTTTCGTAGCCCTCAGGATCGCAGGTCACAATCTGGTTGTCCTCTGGCTGGTAGATGCGAATATAGTCTATGCGCATAGTAGCAGGAAGGTCCTTGGCAATTTCATCCCAGTTAATAGCTGCGAAACTGTTCGACATTCCAAAGTTTGCAATGATCGATAGAGGCTCTTCGGGAATGGTGCGGGTGCCGACGTTGCCGTTGGAGCGAACAGCCGGTGCGGCCATGGTCCAAGTCTTGTCTTGACCAACGTACCACGTAATGAAACCCTCATCGCCAGTCTTGTACTCGAAAGCATAAGTCTGGTATTGCTTGCCGTCATACCAATCGTTGTTCAAATTGGTCAAGCCGGAGACAGCCTGCTGGAAAGGACCACCCTTGTAGGAGTTCATTTGGGTAACCGCCAAATCGTAAACCTCCAGATAGTCTGCTCAGGGTTAGTGGAAGGACAAATGTGTCGAAGGGTTGCAAAATATTACCGTAGTCAGGTTGGTACCAGATGTCAAAAGGTGCGGCTTGGAAAGATTGAGACACAACACCAATGGCATTGCTCTCTCCAGGACCCAGAAAATGAACGGAACCTTCGAGAGCATCAATCTCCGGTGCGCTACGAGATTTGCCGGGAGACGGGTGGTCTTCTCCTTGGCATGTGCAAGCAGGCAGCTTCATTCCAGGCAAATAGCTGAGACCATCGTATGAACTCTGGTTTGGTGTAATACCAACGTCGCACTTGTCGTGATAGCTGTATGGCCACAGACCTTCGGTTGAGGCGAGATAACCGGGACGCGCAAGGTTGCCCATGGTCCAGAAACCGGGCCAGAAACCGGTGACATTGCCTCTTCCTGGGAGCGAGATACTGGCCTCCAGGTGACCGCCCTTGTAGCAGAGCTTGTTCCACGATTGGATCATACCGGAGCGGTAATCAAGACCGTGACTGGGCTCATGCGAAAATTTGAGGTTAAGAACACCGTCCTTGGTGAAAGCTTGGTCGGGATCGTACCACTACGAAATGTCAGGTGTGCCGGAAAGACAGGGAGCTCAACAAAACTTACCTCCAAGTCCATGGTCGCGCCATACCAGATGTCCACCGCTTGAAAGTATGGATCATCACCGTCGTAGAAACTGCGGCCGTCGGTATTGAATTCATCGGAAAAGACCAAGACTTGTTTTTCTCCGTTGGCCCCAATACGCGTCATGGCTTCCTTGGGTGTATCCGGATCGATAAGGCCAGTGCGAATGTTCTGGAGTAATGGCTCGGTTTGCTTGCCCGGTATACACAGAGGGTTGTCGGTGCAGGGTGTCTTAGTTGGTTGTGTGACCTGGTCGACAAAGGTGCTAGCAAGCGTCAGTATAATGGAAAAGACAAAGAAGGCGAAGTGTGAAAGGAAGAAACGTACAGGATCGGATAACCGACAAAGAGCATTAGAAGGCCAAGAGCGAGCACTGCCAGACCTCCTACATTGGCCATACCTCTGCGCGTGAAAATGTCGCAGTCCCTTTTTTCCTTTTCGTTGGGATCGGGATTATGCAAGTAGTCGTCCTTTTCAACGTCCTCGGGGAAAAGCAGAAGGCCGGCGGAGGGCATGATGTTGAACTTCTCAGACACAGTTTGTGTATTCAAGTCGTCTTCACTCCCAGCGCGTGAGGGCGCTCTCGAGTCATCAAAGGGCGAGCCAAATGGACCTCCGGTGAAGTCTGAACTCCAACTCGTGCGCCTCGACGACATGGCAGACGGCGATTGCATCGGGGACTCGTCCCGATAAGACCTGGACCTGAGCCTTCCGGGCGGCAGTAGCATCTCAGAAGACTCTGCAACGGAAGCATCGCCATAGACATGGGGCGCACCAAGGGTCTGGGCGGTTCCTGGGCGGATGGGCTGGGTTAACGAGCGCGCAGTGTTTGTTCGCGAGGAGCTGGGTCGCACCGAGGGCGTGGGGAGGTCGTCGGTATCAGGCTGCTGGCTCCCCGAGTTGAGACGGAGGTGGGGAGGGCCTTCTCCCCTCGGCGATTGGGGAGGATTCATAGTAGTGGGAGCTAGCGAGCGTGCGAGCGTATGCGATAAGCGACAGTGGATGCTGGTTAGGCTATGTGATATTCAGAAGGCTTTGCAGAGTGACACGCCAGAGAGGTACAAGATGCAGGAGGCGTTGCCAGACGCAGCCGGAGTGCAGCGTGAGGATAGGCGTTGCAACAAAGAATGGCGGGTATATGGATGGCGGCAAAAAAGTTCCAGAACGAGTCGCCGGGTGCGGCAAGTATGGTACAGGCGAAGCGAATGAGGAGCCGTCCACTCCTGGTAGGATGCCTTGTTCGTTCCAGGGGGGAAGGCGTTGAAGGCGACAGGCAGGGCGCTGGTCGGGATCGCTGCTGGAGGAAGAAAAGCAGAAGGGAGGAAGGAAGGGAGGGCGATGGAGATGGAGATTCAAGGGGAAGTGAATGTCTCCTGGCCCCGACTTGAGAGGGGGGGAGGCGGCCGGGATAAGGGCAATGGCCAGGAACGCGTGCCTGGTCGGGCTTGGCGGCCTTCAACGGGTAGAAACAAGTGACGCAAGACGCAAGACGCTAAATCGCAGATGGACCGTCGGGAGCAGCAGTGATGGGCGTGAGCAAGCAAAGCAAATCCGCAGCGTAAACGGGATGGCAGTCAACTGAGCGCGACGGGTGCAGATGGAGGCAGAGCGGCAGTGCGCCGTGGGCAAATGGTGGCGAGTTGGTTGGGAAAGCCTGGGGCGTGTCCGTTCCTGAATTTGGTACCCACAAAGGCTCCACATGGAGACTGTCCATCTGGCTGGCAGGGCGCTTGCATGCGGCCACCGTCCAAGGGCTGCTGCTGCTGCTACTACGCATGCTTACGCATGCCGATGGGATATTGCCATTGCCTACCCATGTCTCAACCCTCTTGTTCTGTGGAGGTCATGCTTGTGTCCTGAACGTGGAGACTATGCAGTGCCGGCCTTTGTCTAATTGCCATTTCATGCTCTGATCCTTCACTTTCGGTGCCGACACCATCGATCGCATCCTCCGCCATGGCACGCCAGGTCTGCTTTTTCTTTCTTCTTTCTCCTTGTTCCTGCCGGCCGTTCTGTAGCCTTGTCCGTGGGCGTTGTCGCTTTGTTTCTACAGAAACGTTGTCATGCCGCACGCTGGCCAGAAAAAGATAACCTGCAGATTGGCGGGCGCAGGAGCACTATGCCATCTTTGCTTGGCCCTCTCTCCAATAGCCTGGGGATCATCGCGTTCGCCATTACGCGTCGCACCACATATAATCAGCCAAAAACCCAATCTTGCCCGCGGCCTGCAAGGCAAACCACTGGCACGCTACCGTACCGGTACAATGCCATACCGTACAAGCCCATGGGCATTCTTTGTGCTATGTCCCCCCCTTATCCTATCGCAGCGGTGCTTCACCATGGTATCACTGCCGCAAATAGCGTGGCGATCTAGCGCGTCCTTTTTTGAGCTTGCTCGCCTCCCCGGCGCGACTCTGCGACGGCTCTCCGACCAGCTTGCAGCCCTGTGCGCCTGTCGACCAAACAATTGACAGGCCGAAACAAACGTGCTCTACTGGCATTTCGTCATCGGCGTCCATTGAGTCGTAGGCATGGGCGTGGGCGTAATCGTTTTCGTAGGCTGTAGTTGCCCATCTGTATGTCTGTCCGTTTGTCTGTCTGTCTCCTGTCTCCTGTCTGTCTCCTGTCTGTCCGTCGAGCTGGCTGCCTGTCTGTCTGTGGGCTTGCCGTCGCGGCGCACGCGGCTCAGCTGGCTGCGCGGCATCAAGCGCTAGGGTAGAGCCGATATGAAAGCTTGCAAAGGCGCAGCAGTTCTGGATCTCTGCCACGTCCGCCCGTGGCTTGCCCGTGATTGGCGTGACTCGCTATCCCCATCCGGCCAATCACATACTCCCCTCTACCTCTACTGCAGACGCTATGTGTATGTACCGCAAGGCTGAATCTGCCGAATCCTCGCGCCTGTTTCCCCGTCGTATGCAGACATGGTCGCGCCTAGTTCGGCTCTTCGTAAGTAACCGTGGTACACACTGTCCTCTAAACCCGCTTTCCAAGACCTGTCAATACATACAGAACCGGCTTGCATACAGCCGGGCTACTCTGCTTCGGAAAAGCCACGTGCACGGTTTTCCGATAAACACCATGTTGATCGTCACATGTTTGAACTGCATGCTCCACTATCTGTCATGACCACCGTTGCCTGTCCCAGACAGTCAACCGTCTTCACCTTGTACTCGATCCGAACATGAGCGGGGGGAGCCACTACGACTCTACAGCCAGTGCCTTGAGCCCTACGATCCTGCCCTCCTCCTCGTCTACCCCTACCACGTAATACTCTGCCCTCGTGCCTTCGAGCTCCACGCGGAACACCTTGACCGTGCCATTGCCTGTCTTCTTCACCACATCAATCACGCCTTTGTATTGTGACTCGAACCCAGTGCCTTTTACCTCTTCCACCTTGTCCGTTCCTAGGAGCTTCCCGAGATCCTCTGTACTCAGCATCAGCAAATCCATCCTTGCTCCTCTCATGCGACTAGGATAAAGGAAAACAAAAAGCGTCTCTTACCGCTAGATACACTGCTCCCGCCAAACTCCAGCGCGACTGGCTCAAACGGCTCATCCGAATCGCTGACGTAGTACTCCTCCACTTGCTTCAGCACACTTGGCACCGCAGTGTTGACGCTCCTCGTGCCATAGCTCTTCTTTTGTGATGCTTCATTCGCTTCCGCTGACCCTGTGTCTTGGTTCGCTTTCTCAAGAAATGCTGCGTAGTCGGCGTCCGACGACATGCTTCGTACGTGCGCCTTGCCGAGAAGCGCGCCGGATCTAGAGGGGGGGAATGCCGTGCTCGAGCGCGGAACAAGCTGGTCGAGTAACCGTGGGTGAAATAGCTCTTTAGCTGGCCTCGTGCTGCGATGGAATCGGCAGTGCAATGATCGTGATGTCTGCTGCAACAAATGCTGCAGCAAATGCTGCTCCCGCCTGCCCATGGTCTCGCGGTGCGATGACGCAAATATCCCAGACCGCGTGAGCGTCCCGAAGCTGGGCAAGCGCAACCCCACCTTCAGCGCTTCTGCCAGTACCCAGCTTCATCCACAAACCTCGCAAGCGTCATCACGGCTTCAGGCTAACACACTGTTCAATAAGGACTGCTATGACATTCTTGGGTAATTAGAAAATACATACAACACCCGCAGAAGTGCAGGCACACTATAACGCGCAGGGTATCATCGCCGTGCAGGAGAGCGCTACCACGTCCCCCACATTCTACTTTGACCTCAATCCAACTATAATTCCATGGCCTGACCCCCTCGTCAAAAACTCCAAACCCAGGAAAAAAAATAACCGAAGACAAGGAAACCGAAGACATCTGAACTAATTCCACAAAGCCATGTTTGCTTAACAGAGGAACAAACTTGACATGCTACACAAAACCTCAACTATACCGTTTGCCGTCGTAATTCTTATGGCTTCTGTTCAACAGCCGTAGGAGCGTGAGCGACGCCGTTGGTTGGTGCGGTACGTGGGCTGCTTCGCTCAGATTTTGCCGCATTTGGCTTTGCGTCATCGCCCTCATCATCGTAGTTCTCATCCACATCCATGTGGCGAGCAGCAGGCTCGTGGTGCTCGGGACGCTCTGGCTTCGATGTCTCCGACATGCGGGAGACTGGTCGTGCCGTCGCCATAGGAGGGAGCGAGGGTGGGTGGTGAGCAGCCTCGGATGGGTGATAGCCATCGTTAAATCGTCTAGGGTCAGGACCATCCTGTGGACTCTGACGCGGCACCTGAGGCGATGACATCCGGTGAGGGGGTGTAGGGCGACGGCTATGAGGCTCTTCAATCTTTTGGCGCTTCTCATCATTTGTAGGGGCCTTCGCGCTAACATGGTCATTTTCTTCCCATTCACGATGTCTCTTTGGCGGTGCTGTTGGGGCACGCTCATCACGATCACGGGCTGCCTGATCGGCAGCTGCTTGAGCCGATGCTGGTGGAGGAGCCCCGCTAGCGATCCCGCCGCCAGAAGAAGGGTCAGCATGGTGCTGGTAAGGGCCCTGGTATCCATTACGCGGGGATGCTGTTCGATTCTCCACGAGAGGGCGCACTTCAGGAGCTGGGCTGCTCGGACGGACGTTGTATGGAGGAACAGCACCCTGTGTCGACCCTTGGCTTGGCGGACCACCGAGACCGGTAGGTGGAGGTGGAGGCGGAGGAGGCACACTGCCAGCATGTGGACCGTAGTTGGGGTTCGAGATGCGGTTAGGCTGGGGTGGCTGCTGCTGCTGCTGTTGCTGGTGCACAGGCGGTTGTGGCTGCGCATGAGTGGCCTGAGGCGTGAGCTGCGGTGGCTGAGGATGGTAGGGACTAGGAGCAACGTGATGCGTCTTTGGGGATGGGGACATGCCACGGCGCATCGGTCCCGGACCAGGAGGTGGAGGTCCAGCAGGACCCTGAGGACCTGGCCCACTAGTAGGAGGACGCGGAGGCTCTGCATAGGACCTAGGCGCTTCCTGCCTTGGGCTAGCAGGCCTTTGAGGAGCATGTTGAGTAGGAGGACGGATGCCCTCGCGCTGCTCGTAGGGATTCAGCTGTTGGGGTGGTAGACCCGGGTCGCGGATCTGAGCAAGCGGACGATCCCAACCAGCCGCGAGAGCTGGAGGAGCAGGCCCTTGAGGAGGCTGCTGAGGCTGAGGAGCACCCCACTGTGGAGCAGCTGGACCATGAACGGATGCAGGCTGATAGGCCTGGGGATGTACATCCTGAGGTATGGGAGCGTTGCCCTGGTTGGGAGCCCCAGCAGATGTCTGCCCATTCTGCAGAAGTTGAAGGCGAGCCTTGATGTGTACATTGGATGGGTCGAGATCGGCTGCGCGCTGATATGCGTCGAGGGCATCGGCTGTCTGGTTGTTGCAAGACTCATACTGTGGCATTGTTAATGAAGCGTTCCGAACATTTGAGTAATGTATTCCTTACCAAAGTTCCCAGATCGTACCAAACTTCTGAAATGTTGGGGTTCAGGCGAATTGCGCGAGAATAGGCATCAAGCGCGTCGCGGTACTGGTTGATCTGGTAGTACAGCACACCAATGCTGCACCAGAAGGTTGGGTTCCTGCCATCACGATATACAGCTTGCTGGTAAGCCTCGTACGCCTTGGGGTACTTTTGCTGAGACATGTAACAGCGGCCAAGCAAGTACCAACTCTGTGCATCGGTTTGATCTAGAACAACGGGTTAACAACACGCGCATGACCGCATTTGGTTGCAAGACTTACCCGAAGCAACAGATTTCTCAAGATACTCAATGGCCTGTTCCTGGCTTGCATAATTGGTGCTCTGTTGATGGTGCAGCCAACCAAGTTGCTGAAGGACTTTCGCATGGTTGGGATCACGCTCGAGGACGCGACGATAAGCGCCCTTTGCGGCTTCGAACTAACTCACGTGTTAACTGTGAACCAGTTTCGGACCTGGATAATACAAACCTCCTTCTGTTGTTCGTACACGTGCCCAATCTGGAACCAGATGTCCTCTTCAGTGAGTGGGCGAGGGGGGTTGGTGACGATGTATTTGAAGCACTATTAGGATATTAGGAGTTTGTACGCGATACAAACAGTCATGGTTACTTACATCCAAACTCTGGTTGAACTTCTGCTGTTGCTTGTAAATTATGCCGAGACGGAAGTAGATCTCGTTTGCCTTTTCAAATGTAGGCTCCATACGCATAACTTGCGAGAAGGCTTCTTCAGCATGCTCCAAGGACCCATATCGATCATAGAGTATACCAATGCCATACCACAGCTTGGGTTCCTAGCAGCTGTTAGTCATCTAAGTTGCCCACTAGCCGAAGGAAACATACCTTTGGATCAGAAAGATGGTACAAAGCCTGCTGATATGCGGAGTAAGCCTGCTGCAAGTCGTCCATCATCAAGTAGCAGTGACCTGGTAGAGTTAGCATTGGGTGTCGAGAAGCCGCCAAACCATGTCTTACCGAGGCTGCCCCAGACGTCGCCATTGGTTGGGTCGACTTTGAGAATGGTGCGCAGATATTCGACAGCGGCTGGAAAAGCATCCTTGGTACGCAGGATGCATGCAATGCCTTGCATTGCCGGAACAGACCATTGGTTGAACTTCAAGGCCTGTTCGTAGCATTGCATGGCGCCGTCGTAGTCCTGCATTTGCTCAGACAGAGAGCCTGTTACGTGTCAATTCAATTCTAGAGCATGGGCGACGTAACATGGCTTACCCATCTGTGTCCAGACAGCCTCAGTCAGCTGCCCCAAGTACTGCGAGGGGGTCTTTGGCTGGTTCGCATGAGGCGGATGTCCATTTACCTGCGCGTGCGCAGGATGCTGGCCTACATGGTGTGCCGGTATGCCCGTCGTGGGCGAAGGCTGCTGGTGCTGGGCCATGTCGGCTTCCTGCGACTAGGCTGCCTAGAATGCGACGAGTGCGCTACTTGGGCCGCGACGGTGGCAGGGCGATTGATAGTGAGCAAGTTGAGAGCAGAATCACTATGAATGGCGCCAGATTGCCTGCCGAGGACAGTTAGCGGATGGAAGATGATGATTGTGATGATGGGTGCTCACTGGTAGGCGTTGGGCGCGCGTCTCGCAAAGCGTGCCGGCGGGTGCGAGTCGAGGCGTGGAGAGGCTGGCGCGGAGAACGACAGCAGCGCGCACGAGGAACACGGATGGATGTGGACCGCGACCTGGAGCAGGCGAGCGTGTGGGATGCACCAGCGTTGGGGTGATGGGCGCGGTGTGGGCTTCGAGGGAGAGGAAGAGGGAGAGAGAGACAAGAGGCTGGAGTAGGATGCAGCCTTGTGGAGGAGAAGCAAGTGAGGAAGCAGACGAGCGAAGAAGGAAGGGGCAGGGCGGTCCAACGCTCTTTCTCTGTGGGTTAGGGTTAGGAAAGGTGTGGGCTACATTGTGCGGGACCAGATAATCCTGGAAGGCGCGCTAGTGCAAGCCACTACGGGGGGTCCGCTCTTTTTCTGAGCGACCCGTTGCCAGCAAATTGCGTGCCCCAGCATCATCACCACCGCTGCGTACATATGCGCCCACACCCTGTTCCTGCGCCTGGGAGACGGCCGGTTTGGGGCCGCTTTCACGCAAGAGAGGAGCCATGCCCGCCGCTGCAATACGCCCCATGTCATGTCGCCCTGTCAGGAAACGAGGGCGTGGTCGATCTGGTAGGGTTCGTGCCAGGTTCAGTCGGCTCCGCTGCTCGGTTCTGATGGATACGCTATAACCATGGCGCTATATGCGCCTCATCTACATCGAGAACACATCAATCTTATTCGGCCGGTGTCTAGCAGCTTGGATCGCATTGCAGCAGCCTTGTTGCACCACTCTTCCAAACGTCGCCCGGCATGCCTGGACTCCAACGCTTGGTACACATACACATACACATTCACATACATATACATGTACATATACATACACACTGCGCCGGCATGGGCTGAGCAAAAAAAAATCCCTTTGACGAAAATTGTCGACGTCTCGCCGAGACGTGTTTGGAGCAGAGAGCAGACGAGTGGTGGGTTGCTGAGGATGGGATGGAGAAAGAGGGGGCGCGGTCACGTCGCGTCTGGCGCACGAAGATGCAGCAATGCCAGCAGCCGCCACTGCGACCAGGCGGGAACAGTGCTTGTGTGCGGTGGACCTGGATTGGATTACACGGTGCGACGGTGCTGACAGTTGTCGTCAAAAGGCTGGGCTCAGGGTAGCGGACAGCCGGGCAGGCTCCCTGGTACACAGACTACGGTGGCACGGTGGCGCACGAGGAGCAGGGTGTCATGATTAACGACGGATCAGCGCCGCCAAAGCGGCAGACACACCTCCACATCTGAAGCTTCCGGTCGTGTGCTTAGCGCCGCCTGGCATGCTCCGCTGACGCAAATTGTCCTCCGCTCCCGCGTCGTCGGCAGAAAGCTCGTGTCACCCAATGCATCCCTGCCGCGGACTGCAATCTGACAAGAGCCGATCATTTGCTGCCGGCCTGAGCTTGCTGCCGGGATCTCGCGTCGCCGCCTCAGCCTGCGGGACCCGGCGTCTGGCGTCTGCTGCCGCGCACTCGAGCCATGACGGTGTCGAGAGCATGCTTGGCTGCCTGTCCATGGTCGTGGTCATTCCCATGGGGAGTTGCGTCTACTGTAGGCGTAGCGACGCCTCTGGCCACGCATCTGGCAACGCAACTGTTACCGCTGGGGTGGCACGGAGAAGCGTCACCAGAAAGGACATCGGCCCGCAAAAAAAACGCCACTCAGCGCGTCTGGGCTGGAAGAACCGTAGCCACGTGAAACTTACCTAAGCCGAGTGGGCCCAGCCAGAGGGGACCAAGCCGTGCCGGTTAGCGAGTTAGCGAGCCGCCCCCCCATTTCCATTTCCTGAGCCACGAATGCGGAAGGTTCAGTGACTTCGGCGCTCTTTCCACCCCATACATACTTTGGCTCTGAAACAATCTCGACTTGCCAAGCCTGCTCGCGCTGCAACCACAATGGCCAATTGACTGGCGCCTCCTGTGCTCCCTAGCTGCAGCACTTACTTCCACGCAAGCAGTAACTCCAAAGCCTACGCGAAACACGCTCACGGCTTGTTTCATGCCTGTGCTTTCACCCACACCACGACCCCTTTGAATCAAGGACACGATGCCCAAAACAGTCACAGACATCAACGCATAGCTCTTCATTTGTACACCGTCACGGCATGGTGCGTCGCTTGCGAGTATACACATGGAATTCCCAACAGAGTTGACATGACAAAGTTTGCTTTCGCTCCGCACGTCCTGTCTGCTGCTGCATCTTCCGCGAACCCTATTCAGAATTGCTAGTGTGTAGATACGTTGTGATGCACATGCTACCTTGCATCCAGGCAGGGCGAGAATGCAGAGATACATACATATACTCTCACAGGACAAGCCACGGTCAATCTTATGTCATCTCCATCACGAGCTAGCTGGATTTGGTAAAAATGCTCTGTACTAATGGCTGAAGCTTACCAATGGAGGATCCTGGACAGCGGGATTCGACATGACATGCGTATGTATGAAACCTTGCCGGCCCTAGAAACCCGCTCTAAAGCCCAACCGAGACTCCTCACTGGTTTGCGTTACCAATGATATGGGGCGGGCGTGGAGCCACAATGTGGACATTGATCGTAGTGTACGTAGGAGTCTTGCTACGACTATGTATGTGTACTGTAAGTAAGCACCCACGCCGCGTTCAACTTTCCCCCACGCTAGAGTGCCTTGTAAGTCGTTCAAAGCTACTAGGCTATATGTGTGCCAACGACCTCTGTAGCTAGGAGTATGTTATGCATCTTTTTCTAGCGACCTGTAAGAAGATACGAAACTTGGCCGCATAAAACGTGCCCGAGCTTGACATTTCACTGCAATCCTTCAGCCCTATTCTGTGTGCAGAATGCATGCGGCTATTTCCTTTTTCACGTCCCAAACCAACAATCGGTGAGTAGGAAATAATGTATTGATGATGAGGCTCAGATCTGCACCGCACTGGCCTATCTCCATCGTGACCTGAGAAGCGGGTCTTTTTTGGGGGTGGGGGCAAAGGGTGTGGCACGGATTACCGCCTCAGCGGAAAGGGAGTATTGGCTAAATGGGCAAACCTGGCAGTGACTTGCTCGCGAGCATGCAACCGTGTCATGATTGTCGTATCGCAACAATCCAGGTTATTGATGTACGCTTTCCGTACTAGTGACATGCTGTGCGGGTATGCTTGCTTCTGGGGGGGTTGGGGTAGATCTGATGAGCTAGCACACCAAGCAGCAGAAGCAACATGAAGCCAGGCTCGTCAGGCAGCCATGACACTGATGAGGGATTCCTGTCTGCGAGAAAAAAAACATGGCGCCATCATGAACGCAGCAAAACCTCCGCGCCGGCAGCCGCCTGTTGGGGCGCTGCCAAGGCGAGGCTCTCTTCTTGTACACAGCCGACGCACAAATTGCCGTATCGAGGACACAGTAAAAGAGATTGCATAGCTGAGTCGCTATTGCGAGCCAGTCATGGAGGGTTTCGAGGCTTGTATCCACCTGGAGTGATGGCGTGGTAGAGGCAACCCAACTCTTGGCTACCCCTACCACCGCCACCCACACAGTGTGGGCTACCTACCCACCCACCCATGACACGGCGCTTGGCTGCTCGTAGCCATCCGCCTCTGCAAGCCGCGCACCCAATCTAGGCTATACAACATACGTACATAGGTAAGCAAGGCGAGGACAATGCGTAGTCTTACTGTGCAGATCCAAATACATTAACAACGGTTCCGCCTCGCACCCCCGAGATGTGGAAACTTTGTTTGTCCTGGTTGCTTACATACATATATATACTACGTTGGTCGTTCACTCCCCCTCCTCCCCCCCCCTTCTCCTCCGCGACACTTTCCGGGAGAAAATGCAGGCGGCTAATGCGGGCGATCGACAGACCCCGCGTGGGCGAGACGTGCAAGTGGTTGAAAAGCGCCGTTGTCTGACAGTAGCGCATGATGATGCGATGGAGAGGGAGACGACTCGTCGGTCTTGGTGATGCATAATTCGCTGCACTTGACTGCTGGCGAAACAAGGGACAAGCATTTTCACTGCCCACTTATCACCCCACTCTGAGTCGTTGATTGTCGAAGCAACCGACCTGCTAGCAGCTGGAATAAACGGGAAGCCGCATGATGCAGTTTGCGCCCCGCTTTTTCGCTTTGCAGGCGATGCCATGGTTGGGAACCACCATTTCCATCGTCATCACCACCACCACCACCATCACCATCATCATCATCACCATCACCACCATCATTATCAAAGACCCAAGCCCCAGTTCGCCTGAATTGTGTGCAATGCAGTCGTGCAGTGAAACCGCTGGCCTTAGGGGCACGGGGACGGGGACGGCCGGCAAGATCTCGGGGCAACCCTGCGACCAGAGGTGGGACCATATACTCCTCCCTGTGGCATTGCTCGGGCCCGGGGTCGAAAATGGGTTGCATTAGCAACCATGCAGGTTGACTTGACTAAGAAAAGCAACTCCTCCTCCCCTCCCCCAAGCGCGCCCAGCCTCGGTGGCTGACCCGGCACTTTCGCTACGGCCTTGTTGTTGCGTGGCACGCCTATAGCCGCTTGGTTCCCGATCCGATTACAGAAGCTTTGGAACGACAACGTCATGATGCGCTGCAACACTTGTGGGACACGTGTGCCTGTCGGGCCAAGCTTGGTGGCATTTCGGTTTTGAGGAAATGCACAGAGGTCTATATGGAGATTTCTTCACTGTCTTTGCCAAACCCAGTGGTCCTCGGAGCCGCCTATCCCACCAAGGCGAATTCTTAAAAATCCAACCACCATTATAGTCGATTCAACCTCGACTCGCGAACTCACAATCGAGGTTGTTTTGTTTTTGCATGGGTTCCAGACTATTAGGTTTCTACCCTACCTTGGACCTAACCAATTTTCTCCTCAAAAACGAACCCAATCACAGGACATCTTGTTCGCGTTACTAGCTTGTGGTAGCCAAACTGAGCTTTGTGACAAGAGCCTGTTAGTGTTTGTATAGGGCTAATTATGGGTATACACTGTACGGAAAAGTGGAAATAACCCCCTCCTTGTAAGCCCTAGTTAAATGACAGCTCACGGAACCTGGTAGAACATCAAGGGTTCGCCAACAGCCTCACGACTCGAGATGTACCACGCTAGCTATCCGTACTTGCCGTCCGGTCTTTCCACTAGTGAAAGCAGACCGTTGAGATGAGATGGCGTTAACGTCTTCCTCTCCTTCTCGCTTTCTCTCTGGCTCGATAGTGCTGACACCTGACTTTGGTTGTTCCCCGAAACCTTAAAGCCTCGCCTTCCTTCTAAGACATATATCCCAGGTCTTTCCAGCAGCATCCTTTTTCTTATCTGTTCAATATCTCGGAAAGTAGAACGAGCATGCACGTGACCGCTGCATCCATCCATGCGTTCCGGGGTACCACACTCTTAGGGCTTAGTCCACCGTTACTGACGGCGACGTTGGGTTCTCAGGCCTTTTGCGTATACTACCACAGCTTCGCCTCGAACCTCGTATCTGCCGGTCTTCGCGCGCGCTATATCTGCGTCTGGCCCAGCCAGAGCTCCTTGAACGATCGTGTTCGTCACAGCCTCTATTTCGAACCTCGGTCACGATGATCAAGCAAGTGTGGGGCATGGCCCATTTTGCCCCGGATCTTGCTATTCGATATCTTCTCACAACGGGTCGCACACTCAATCGGGTATTGGCAATCTTGTCAAGCATGACAGGTTCTGAAACGCATGAAACCTAGGAGATTTTGACATTGCTCGTATTAATCGCGTAAGTAAGCATCTAAGACAATTAAATGCCATAACGTTGTACATAGATGCGGCTAATCACATTTCGCGGACCGTATACCGAACCTTGATCCTTGAAGAGAAGAGAAGTTTAGGAGAAAAAAAAAAACACATAGATCACCGGGGTATATCGTGAGTTGCTTTATGCTCGGTCTTTCTTGTTCACACCCACCTACCCACCTCGCCCCACCTCGCCCTCGGAGAAGGAATCCCACAAATCTCATACCAAAAAAAACAAGAGACGAATAGCAAAAATGTTCCTAGCCCGGTTGGAATGCGCGTGAGGGAAGAGAATAAAAACCGGATTTCATGCTTTGTTGCATCGGACCGAGACAAACTCGGACCGTTTGTTTGTGTAGGTAACTATGGCATCCATGGCCCGATCGGAGAAGCCCGGTGCACGTGTTTGCTCGCATCCAGGTTGCGTATCCAGCGACGGTTGCGACGATGACGGGCTTGTGTCGGTGGTATTTTTGGAGCTTGGTGCCTGGTGCCTTGTCTTCAAAGCCGTGGATTTACCCCAAGTCTTTCCGAAAATGTCCCCCTTTGGGATTCGAGTCCCCGCCTGCGTACCTACGTGCGTGCTCTCCGTCCATCCCTTCCGTTCTATCCGTCCCCCGTCGTGCGGGTCCCTGGTCCTGCTCCCAAACTAGACGCTCCAATCCCCGCATCTTTGTCCTTGCGAGTATCACGTGAATGGGCTCTCGTTGTGGTGGTTGCTTTCTCTTACTTGCTGACCTTCTTCCACATGCATCCTGTACACATTCCTTGGCTTCTGTTATTGACTTTATGTTCTCTCTGCGTCTCTGGACACGGGTGTCCTAGTCGTAGTTTTTCAGCCTCTTCGCAGATGCGTAGTATGGGTCCGTTGTTGGGCTGCGGTTGAGGAACCCAGTGGTTGCATACGTGTATGGTGTAGACGATGTAACACATGTTCAGGTCGGCCGTTCGCTTTTGCAGGCTCGGGTATCTTGGTATCCAACCAGAAGATGGGAGGTTCGGCAAACGATATAGTAGGTAGGAACTAGACTGGACACCTTCTATGAGAGCCGCTCAGCTTGATTGTAGTGTTGCCCTCCGGTGTAGAGCGGGGTAGGGTTCTTCAAGGCGCTCTTTCCTTGTAATGGCCTGCAGTTGTGTAATCGACAACAGCCTGCGGCGGCTGAGTAGATCCTTCTGATGCGCTTCGATACACTCGGTCTCCTGTTCTTTTCGTAACCAATTCTTCAAACCCCTTTCAACATCACTGGAACGACATCCCAGCAGCACGTAACAAAGCGACACCGGATGTGCAAGTGAACCCGAGGGGGCACAATTGGGATACAAGAAGCTCAACCAGAATGGCGCTCAAGGGGGCGAGCCTCGACAGTTATGTACGCCCTCGTGACGAGGCTTACAAGGCCGCCACAGCCCGGTGACGATAATGACGTTGACGAAGCGATAGGATGAAAAAGTAACTCTCTTGCCCCGGAAAGCTGTTAGGGATCTATGGCCAAGCAGAAAAAGCAGGGTAAAAGAGGCTCCAAGAAGGGCTGAGGGGGAAAAAGAGAAAAGGACTGAGAAGAGAAAGGGAGCATTGGAAGTGACGGAGCGGGGTGAGGAGGCAAGAAGTAGGCTGGCTGGCTTGCTTCTCATCCCTCCCCCACTCGTGACAGAAGAATTGACAGCCATCATCATGGTGACTAGTCGTTGCAATGAGTCGGGCATTAGAGGAAAGAGGGATGAGAAAAAAAAGCAACGCCATTTCGAACGCAGGTGCTGATCGCACGGGCCAACTTCGTAACCTCCATCTTGCATTTCTGCTCACACCCTTACAGCGTATGCGACAGCCGTACCGAGCTATCCCTTCTTTTTACGAAGCGGGCTTTCCAGACATGACTTACTACCAACGACGAAACCATAGGAATAAGGGGGGACGGCTATCAGCAATACTTGTAAGGTTTTTTTATTTTGTTATCTTTTTTTCTGAGAGAACGTGGGCATGACCAAGGACCCGTCATGTTGGTCCGGGGGACACGACTAGGCGCAAGTGGTGTGGTAGGGGGCGTATCTGCTTCCGAATCATGGCTTAGTGTTGAAGTTGACAAACTTTTCTTTTTCAGCTCTGATGGCGGATGCCGAGGTCGTGCGGGTATCAATACTTTGTTGTTTGTAGTGCTTGCATGACGTGCGACTCGTTGCGAGCGGCCTGGTTTGACTTTGGCCAAGACGTGCGAGATAAAAGGGGGGAAGCAAAGAGTGCCGCGCAGCCATGGTTCGCGCTAGTCCCTCTGTAGGCAACACGTGGAAATTCCATCTCGTTTGCTGCGACTTTCATCAACTTCGCTCACCAGTTCTTCACAGTCGTCACAAGCGCCACAGTCGACTCCTTGTTTCTCCCGCACACTGACGCCGCGGGATTGTGCCCCGTGATGGTATTGTGACATGGGCGGCTGGCGTTGCAATCGCAGTCCAATACTCGGCTCTCTAGATTCTGAAATCCAGGCGCGCCCTGCCACACGGCTGAACCTGGGCGGCGGGTCGCAGCCGCGTCTTCGAGAAGGTATGGTACAGGGGGAGCATTGCGTCGACGTCTGGGCTAGTAAATAGGCCGAACCCATTACTGGACGCCTCAAACGGACTATTTCACTGGGTCAAAGCGACAATAGTGTTGAGGTATAGGTCAATATCGACCTACAGGGTTTCAAGCAGCCCGGTTGTGTCGCTTTTCCATCCGCTAGGCTGATATCTTTCCCTTTCAGATCTCCTTACACGGCTGCACGATTGCCGCAATACGAGCCCAGTGTGGAGATGATGAACAGAATCCTGTCCCTTATCCACCCAACGATCCTGGCTCGCATCTCAAGGTCGAAGTGTGACGGTTTGGGTTCGGAAAATGAAACTGCACCTCACACTTGGCCCCTCCACCTGTATCTCTCTATGTGACCGGTACATACGCTGCACCATTGTGAAACAGTCACACTATCCGCTTCATAGCACTAGTGCAATCTACGGTTTGCTCTTGAACGCGACATACGCGTCATCAGCCCTAGATCATCAATACCATTCCCAATAGCACTGAGAGATCTTCACGTATTTCCAAACTTGCGTACATATATGCCTGCGCATGCCTCCAGGTGCAACCCTAGTTCAGCATCAATAGAGGTAGATCTTGTACACGACTTCGCCGACAACTATGCGAGCCTCGCCGATTAAGTATTACCTACTAGCAGGCACACTTCGCCGAACACCCACCGCCATGTGTAATATCCTGCAGAGAGGCCCGGGCTCCACTTCAATTCCCGGGATGAGGAACCAGGTCATCGTGCAGGCCAAGGCAGGGCAACCCTACCAGTAAGAGACCCGACCGTGTGGCTATCTCGGTTGAGCGGACAGCTTCGAGAGTGTAAAAGAGCCTGGAGCTGTCCTCACCCATGTAGCCCGTAGTGGGAACTGCATTTCTCTTCGACAATCAGTCTAGTATCGTGTTCGCTGCTATGGGTGTAAAGAGGAATATAGAAACTTCTCGGGTACGTTTGTTGACCATGAGCTGTTTATGTTCTACAATATTTACAATCGAACGCTGTGTCGTCTGTACGCAATCCATGTCTTTTGTCTGAGACTGTATGCGTCTCCATACTGATAACAAATCCTTACCAAGCAGCATCAAGAAGCAAGACGACGCGACTGAAATAGCAATTCTCCAAACTAAGAAAGGGCACTAAAGGAAGACCCTCGGCGACTTTTCACCAGTATCTTTCCATATGACCTTTTTTTTCTTCATATGTGGAAGTAGCATTGATGATGTTTATTCTTTTGCGGATGGGTCTCTGCTAAACGTTAACAAAAAAAACTCTACACAGCAGCAACATGCCATGTATGTATGACGATCGTGCAGCAGGACTCTCAAGCGATTGGTTGTATCTAGAAAGCATACCTTCTTACTAGTATACTACACGATTCTACCTGTCCATTCCGTACGTAGTAAGAAGTTAGTGCTCACACAAAGTTTGTCTATAATTCTTACATAGTACAAAGATTCTTTGCACGACAGAGTGAGACTTTCGCACAATATAAATCTTTGCATTATCCGCATGGTCATATCGTCAGCTACAAGTGATTCAACCACCTCGCATCTCCGTGACATATTCAGCGCAGCGTGTTGTAACCACGAACAAGAAGAAAAAAGACGAACAAAGCCGCAAAACTATTCTACAAGATGGAACATGGATGAACATGGACACATCATATCTCCCTTCCCCCTTCCCCCCTTCCCAACTGCGAAAAGCCCCCTTACAAGGACAGCAATGAGAAGCCAAACAAGTAAATGGATAGGATCTAGAAGAAAAAAAAAAGACAAAGAACAAAAAAAAAAAAAACGCCCCTGGATGGATGATTTGCTCGATCTCCCTCCATGCCTTGGTATAGCCTAAGTTCTTTCTCCCTCCAGAAACCAACAAGCCGATTAAAATAAAAAAACTCCGCCCTAATGCTTTCCCCTTCTGTTTGATGGTACAGTATTACACGCCTTCTTTAACACGCACATAGACACACTCAGCATGCTTGTGCGAATAACCCTATTCAGGCGACGCAACGCTCGCCGGCTCCACACTAGCACTCATCCTGCTCCTATCTTTCGCAGTGCCACTCAAGCTAAGTTTGATCTTCTTCTTCTTGGGTGAGTCGCCGCCGTCATCGGCATCTCGATCTCTCTTGCCCTCGCTCCTCTCGCTGTTTTCACTGTACTTTCGGTCGAGATCTGGTCTGCTACCAGTCTTGAGCTTGACTTTTAAAGTGCCGCTGCTGCCGTTGGTGGACCGATCGCGGTCGGCTTTCTTGATGTAGGAGCTTTTCTTCTTTATTTTGCGACGCTCGGGCGTGTCGTTGTCAACACCGAGTTCGTCTGCGTCGTTGTCGTCGCCGGGGGCAAATTTCTTGGTAGGCGAGATGCCTTTGGATTTGCTGCTGATTTTGGGGGCCGGGACGTCCTGCGAGCCGGGAGCGGGTGTGCCCATTCGACTCCCGAGTGGTGTGTTGCCGACACCGGAGCCGGAGCCATTTTGACCTGTGAGTTTTGCCATGGCGTTGCGTGAACTCTGCCGCCCACTGATACCTAGGCACTTTTCCAAATGTTGTGCAAATCGCGTAATGAGCAGACTGCGCTTGCAGTTTGGACAAGTGTGCCATGGAATGTACGAGGCTGGCTTGCCACCCGTGTTGAGCTTGATCTCCTTGGTGTCGCCACCAGCCATGTCTGTGTCTTGCGAACCCGGTGTACCGACGCTCTCCTTCTCGGCATTCTTCTGTTGCTGCTTGATAAGCTCACGCTCTTTCTTGCTCTTGGCCATGTCGGTTGGGAAGGGGTTGCCATAGACATCGTGGCCGGATCTCTGTACCCAGGGGTAGAGCATACAGTACTCCTTGGTCAGGTCGGGGTTCTGCATGCCCTTGCCCATGATGGGATACATCAGGCGCGGCAGCTTGCAATGCGGACATATGATGTCGGGCGTCGTCTTGAGCGGGTTTCCTTTGAGAAACACGCGCCCGTTGTCGTACTTTGCTGCTGGGGTTTCGGCGATGGGTATCGTCGTGGCGCCGTTGGTGTTTTGCTTCTGCGACTGGGGTTCGAGGTTGGCGAGGGCGATTGATTCAGCCTGCGTGGCAGCCGACTGCATGCGGAGCAGCTTCTCGGACCGGTGGCATGATAGCGCAGTGCTATAAACGATGTTGCTCAGCAAGTCGTCGAGTATGTTCGTCGTCTGTAGCCGTGTTAGCAAGGCGCATGTCTGCAAGCCGCATAGCCGAGGAGTACCAGTTCTGCCAGCGCGTCCGACGGCAGCCCGACGGCAGAGTCGACGCCCTCGGCCTGATCGTCTGCCGGTCGGTCCTCAGACATGTCGCTCTCTCTGGCTCTCTAGCTCTGCTTGCCGTCGACGGTGCTTGGTTGGGGTGCGTGGAGAGACGGGCGATGGCACGGCGCATGCACTGAGACGATAGCATTAGTCGCGGGAGATATCCATGGTACCCCTGCCCCCGGGTCCGATTTAGCGCAATGCAACCCGTGGCTAATCTATCAACCTACCCCACCCTACATATACACACACACACACACACACACACACACACACACACACATACATACATACTACATACATGCACGCACGACCGGCACGGACAGCGCACACTTGCTGTGTTGCCCACAACCTGTGGACTGGGCACTATATTCGCAACATACTACCCGGGGTATCTATTGTTGACCATCTATCTGGACCAATGGCTTGTTCCCTTCACCTCACTTCCCACTTCGCCAATCGGCCAATGGTGCTGCCGGCCTGTCTTACAATACATAAGCCGTCTGACTTGTACATGCCCTGCGCAGACACAAGACTGTATGCTTTGTGCACAGCTAGGTTGGCAACGGCAGTCGGCACGCCCTCACCAAGATTGTAGTTGCCAGTGGTGACAAAGCCAATCAGATCCGCCTCGTCAGGGATAGGAGGGTAGCCGTCCTCCCCAGCTTTGGGTGGGACGGCTTCCAACTTGGGGGGTTCTAGTAACCGCCTTGCAAGCTGCCTTTTTTTATTGACATCGGCTCTGACATCCCCAGCTTGATTTCCCTTGTTGATCGCCATGCACTTAGATCCAGGCTGTGGCATGAGGGACAGCCATTTGTTTCGAAACTCTGCATCTGCCGGCAGCCGGTAAATACGGGCACAGTCTGTTGGAATGCCACGCTGTACCATGGTGATTTTCACAGCAAAAACGCAGGATGATGACAAGCCGCTATCAACCGAAAGATGCCCGCTCACTAGGTCCTTTGCCTGGCTAGATGATAGCTGGCACAGGGGAGTATGCTCTCGCTCCAATCCCTCATGCAAAAGATCCGAACTGCTGTTTGTTGCAGGCAGCAAGCGTTTCCACTCACAAGCCCAAGGGTCTCCAACCTCACCTTTTCTGCAATTGCCAAGGTCAATAGTGGACCACTCTATCCTCTTGCCCTTTGGACGCTTCGTCCATTCGAGCTTCCTCACTTCCTGCTCATGTAGTTCCCAGGTCCAGCCAGCATCTGTGCCAGGGAAATCATAGGGGAAGTGCGGTGCCGATCGCTCAAAATCCACCTGGTGTCGCTCTTTCAAGCCGCCAAACCGTGGATTCCCACCCGTCGAGACTGGGTAGCGCATCACCTGCCGCCATACTGGCATAACACATTTCCACGGAAGCAGTACCGTCCAAGACTTACTCTCTCGTGACGTATATACGAGCGTCGGTATTTTTGGATCCGTCGGCCGCGCCTCAGGGTCTTCGCCGAGCGTGCACGCGCTTTTTCGGCGATTGATAGACTTTTGAGACGGCATGGTTCGCTGTGCAGCCAGACGGGCGTTCGTGTTGAATATTGCCGCGGCCCTTTGCGTCTTGTCGATAGGCCAGGTTGCGAGTGTTTCGGTAACAAGGGCCAGAGACTGTTGGTCCTGTGCTGTTAGTGTCGTCGAAGGGGGATCGCGAAGCCGAGGATCCATTATGTCAAACGCTAACAACGCGCCTGCTGGCAGCGAAGCAACATCTGTTACCGAGGCTAGCGAAGACCATAGTGATTGCGGGGTACCAGTGTCTGCATCTTCTTCCGATGCAGGCCGGAGTACAGAGCAGAGTGTTTCCGCAGCGGCAGGGCCCATGATCTCGATAGAGCCAATCTCGAAGCGGACATCTCGAACGGTAACAGCTGGCTTCTGTACCTTGGCAGTTCTGACGACCTCATTCCAGAGTTGCAGGAAAGCACTCGGATGCACGCGAATGAATGCTTTCCTCTTGTCTTTCTCCGTCTCTGGCACACACCATATGACAGTGACGCGGGCGATTTTCTTTAGAGGCTTCGCTTCTCTTTCGAATACCCAGCCTTCCCAAGCCCTAGTGCCACTCTTCCACTTCTTCGCTCTCCCTCTGTTTTGCCATGGGTCTTCGGCGGCTTCTGCGCCAAAGTGCAGCCCCTTCAGGAGGCTTGTTAGGCTGGCGTCGGGGCCCTCGAGACTGATGGTAGATACGTAGCTCATGTCCCAAGCCACGGCTCCTCGCTGGGTTGCAGCTCGGTGAGTGAGGCGGTATGCCTTGGCGGCTGGCTGCAGAGGGATGGCAAAGCGCCAAAGAGGCTCTTTGGGGTCTGTCATCTTTGCACGCTTCGTATGCCATAGATGCGTAGGCAGCCAAGTCTTGTCTCGTTGCCGTCTGCGGAATCGTGAAGGAGGAGTAGCCGGTGTTGCTAGCGCAGGAAATTTGCGCTTGGATCTGGGCTGAACGTTCATTGTTGTATCTCCATGCTCGTCCTTGTCACCGGTTGCTGCGTTGTTCTCTTCTTTCCTCTTCTTGGCCCGCTTCTCCCAATCCTGCCTGCTTCTCTCCCGACCCTCCTTGCGCAGGTACTTCTTTCTTCCCTTGCCAACACCGCTACCGCTGGTACCTCTGGAGATGGGGGTGTTGTCGTCCTTGGCCTCCTGTCGCGCCCTTTGTCGCAATCTCTTGGGCACACGGTTGGGGTTGTGGCTCGCGGTCCGCCTGCGCAACTCTCTGGGGACGTCCTGAAAAGCACGCCGTGAAAGAGCGCTCTTGGCGACTTTCATGGCGCCTTCGAGCGCCTTGATCTCATTTTCGTGCGACTTGAGAAAGTTCTTGACGTTAATCTCGCCATTGGGATACGCGTTGCTGGTGGGCGTAGCGGGGATGATATGCTGAGGCCTTTGCGGGAAGCGTGGGCGCTTGGAGGCATTGCCTGGGGCGGCATTGGCGGGCTGCTTCCTCTTCTTCGCGTTGTCGGCCATGGCGATATGTCATGGGTTGGCTCGACGTGGGTTGCTGATGACGACGGCCACCATAGCTTTGCCCAGCGGGTCACAAATCTTGTAGCCAGCTCCCCACACCAATCGCCTAGCGCGTAATTATAGTCACGGTAGCACGTGCATGGGCCGAAGGCGCCGAGAGCCAATCACCAGTGAGCTGGACCCCTCCAGCACTGACGCGTCGGAGTCATCCAAACATCCAGCCCAGCAACTGTCTTTTGTTTCACCCTTGCCCCCCCTAGTTCGATCATTAAATTATGTGCTCCATTCACAACGTCCTCATTTCGCCAGACTGCGGCGAGGCTCCACTTTCTGGCCGCCCTGGTGATTACAACGTTCCCCTGCATTGCGCGGAGCCACTGCTGTGCCCTGTCCCTCTCGTGTCTTAGACACGGCGTGCTCACTTGTGTTTTCCTGCATCCTGTGTGTACACAATAACACCACCATCACCACCTCCCTCATCCTTTCTCGCACACTGTATAGCATTGTTATATTACTTCCCATTGTTCGTGTACTATCATCTCCTGCTGTACCTAGTACATAATGATCAACACATACTCTGCCATGTCTCCCCCGACTCTACCGCATGAGCAATTGTACAAGTCTAGCTTCAGTCCCCTACGATCACCCTCACCCAGGAAGAGATTCAACCACGAACGCAACCAGTCCGAGGCTGTTCAGCGTCCACGGCCCATGAGCTTCTCGAGCAACTCTCCAGCAGTCCAGCATAGTAAACGGGCTTCCATCTACGTCTCCGACGCCTCCGTCATCCTTGCGCAACGCACACCCATGGCTTCTCCTGTCTCCCCGTCAGATTCCATGTCCGCCCCCACTCATGACTCTCCTGATGCTGTGGACCACTACGCCATCCTAGAAATCACCCCTAGAGCAACTACCGACGAGGTGAAGGCTGCCTACCGCCGATTACGGGTTGTGTACTTTTCAAGCGACGCGAAGAAGTACCGAGCCCTGCAGGCAGCCTTCGACGTCTTGATGGACCCGGAATCCCGCGAAGCCTACGACGCAACCTATCAGCCCAGCCCAGCAGCCCCAGCATCGCTCGCTAGCATTGGCGAGATCATGGACTCGGGAAAGCTTTGGCGGCAGGATAGTGCTCACGGAGACGACCCAGTGATTCCAGAAGAGGAAGAGGAAGAGGCAGAGGTTGAGGTTCGCAATGACGACCCAAATTGGGGGCTAAAACGCTACCAACCTCTTCACGAGCCAGTCCTTGGTTCCGAGCCATACCTGTCTTACATACCGCTGCCCACCTGCCCCTTACGATTGTGTGGACGGCCAAGGTATACGGGAGAATTTGCAATCAACGCACTGCCGAATTAAGGCGTCCCTATCTCGTATGTTCCCAAGCCACAGCACCTGTCGACACGGCAATGTCGACCTTATTTACGATTCCTTACACTCGCTCAAATCTCGCATTTAACGGTCTTGTTTTATTTACATCGTGTCATGGGCGGCGACTTGTCTGGCTATCTCTTTCTCTGTCTGTCTCTGTCTCTGTCTCTTTCTTAGCGCTTTTAGCAAGTCACCATGTCCCCTTCCATCCAATTGAAGGATCTTTCCCAAGTTGCGTCATATAGATTGACCTTAGATATCCCCTACAGATACTGAATGATAATGTATCAAATATATCTCACTCACCATAGTAGTATGAACGCCCCAAGCTCTTGTGAATAGATGACTATATGTCTGATTGCTGCGCATCCTTTCTCTTTTCTTTGTTCAGTACCGCAGGATTGCCTAGTCCTCACACGGAAAGTCTGTCACTTAGCCACTGCCGTGTTGGCCACCCAATAATCAACAAATACTGAAACAAACCATCAAATCCGGTGCTAACAACTCTATGAACAAGCTGGCCAGGGACTCAAAAGGCAAAGAGTCAATGACATCACTAAGGTGCACGTAAAGAGAATGGCGAATAATGCGGACCTGAGCTGCATTGCTGATATCAAGCTCTATGATACAGAACGCTAGGATACAGATGCTAGACTCCAGTCCTCCCTTGTCGTGCTCTACAAACATCCTACTTGCTACATCTTGTCTGAGCGAGCCGATTACTGGTCGAGCTTTACGGGGAAGTTTCCGGCCTCTGTTCTGCATGTCAGCTACTATCCCTCTCGGAAGATATTTGTGCGAGTTGCACAGATAGTCTATGAATTGAAGGGAGAACCCACCACGCTGGTCGTCCCATCGCGATGTCCAGCCGCTAGGGCACAGGGACTTGTAGGCCAACATGAACTGCAATGATTAGTACACGCCTTCATGCTCCGGAAATTCAGCGTCTGCGCACCTGACGGCAAGGAGCAAAGTCCTCGCCCTTGGCAATGATACACTTGTGGTAGTCAACGTAGTTTTGCCAGCAGTGCTTGGTCTGGTTCTGGTTGGGGAAGCGGGCATCAAAGCCTATATGCGCCGAAGCGTATTAGCACCCCATTGCGCATTTGCAGAGCTCCAGAAAACCGTCCTTGGCCGGTTTTGAACTCTAAAGGGATCTCGGGATTGGCGTACCAGCTGTGAAGGAAGGAGTTAGCTCGATGTCCCAGATAGACGGCATAGCGGGAAGAGCTCACCAGTGACGAACTTGAAGGGCTTGGTTACTAGCTCCTCGCCGTTCTCGCCGTTCTCGTTGTCAGACATGATTGGGATGGTGCGTCGGGGAGTGCTCGAGGTGGTGGGGCGGCAATGGCAGGCGGCGTTGGGCGAAGTGGTGACGGAAGTGAAGTTGTGAAGTTGCGATGGTTCGACCCGAGACGCTTTGTCCACACACAATTCGCTCGGCGTTTTCCGGGCAAGCAAGCTCCGCGAGCTCTCAGCAGCGTCTGCGTGCCTGTGACGAAACCCGCGAAGCACTTTCGATCCCCAGCGACGACGCCCACTCTCCACTCCACTCCCGACCCCAATTGCAAAGACACCAATTCCGCAACCATGTTCAAAGCCACCCGCGCCCTGTCCATGCAGCCAACACGTATGATGGCCATGCAGCCTACGCGCATGATGGCTATGCGCCAGAGCCCGCAACTCTTCATGAGGCAAACCATGGCGCTGCGCAAGCCTGTGCCTGTACGTCCCCTTGCATTCCTGGAACCTGGGGAACGGCCTGCTAACAAAACGTAGAAGGAGGAGCACAGCGGTAAGCCAATCACAGCCTGGCACTTTAACGCCAGTGGGCTTGAATTGACAGTTGAACAGCCCACACCGTGTCCCAGCGTCTCCGCCAGCTCAAGAACATCCCCACTGAGATCTGGCCTCTTAGTACGTTGATACCTCTTTCTGCTTGTTTGCCAGTATGCTGTGCTAACCCCCGTTCCCAGTCGTCGTTCTCGGGTAAGCCCCTCCATCCCGCATCACCTATCTATAACAGTGGTGGTCTGACACATTTGCAGCGTCGCCGTCGGCATGGCCTTCTTCTCCATTACCCGAAAACTCTGGGTCGACAAGACCCTCCGCCTCAAGAGGCAGGGCAAGCAGGAGTAGATGCTTGGAACAGGACCCGAATAAAGATGGAATCGGCGGGCCTGGAACGGCTCTAGCGGCCATGTGTATAGGTACAGCATACGGGACTGAGTCTTTGTCAAGTTCAGAAATCAAGCTTCAGGTTTCCTTTTTGCTATGTCTCTTCATGTATATTTGGGTTTGCCTAAAGGTGCATACCATAACACGACGTTGCAATGCATTCTCGACACATGTGCACTTTGGAAGATGCAGCTGTGAAAATCTGATGGGAGTCGCTATAGCCGCTTGAATCAACATAGAATAAGTCCGTCTAACAGCATGTGGTATCAAATACGCTTTCTCCCAAACGCCGGGAACACCATGCTAGATAATACGTGCGAGTAGAGAGCAGAGTTCACGCTGGCTTCGGTCCAGCCTCGTCCAAACCCTCCAAGCCCTGCATTGGGTCCATGGGTCTATTTGCCTCGTCTTGCGCCTGCTCGCTGGCTTTGCGATCCTCCTCGCTCACAGCATGCTTCGCCAACCACCCCTCCTGCGTTTTTGTTAGCATACCAACCACGCACACATGATTTTGACTGAGGACACGTACCTGCTCCCAAATAGCCGTCTTGCTGCCTAGTCCTTCGTTTGCATCTTTCTGTGGTTTGGCTGGCGCTACCTTGATCACAGACCCATAGAGCTCGCTCCGATCCATATTATCAATAGCGTCGGTCGCATCGGCTGCAGTCTCAAACTCGACATATCCAAATCCTCGATGTTGCTCCCCCTGGCTTTGGTTTTCCGGTTTGGGAAGGTTCACCTCGACAATGTCGCCAAATGGCAGGAAGGCGTGGAAAAGCGTCTGTTGAGTTACCGCCTGGTCAAGCCCACCGACGAACACTGTGGCCTTTAGTCGCGAAGTATCAGACAGGTTGGACATGGTTGCCTGTGGTGTGCGACTCGATGCTGTTTTGCAGAGAGGTTGTGTTGCAGAGGTCGAGCGGAAATTCGATATCACGTGGCTACTTAGCGGGACCCACAAATCGGGCGGCGACCCGCGCAATGGACCAGGGAAGGACAGGTGGATGCATCGCATGGTGAAGCACATCGTTGCCTTGACTCTCACTCAGTGCCCCCAACACATTACCGACTCTCCTTTCTACCACGTCTACTTCTTGTCTTGCTCTACAAGAACGTTCCACCAATTCATTGTTTCATTCCCGGACAAACATCCAGTTCTCTAGTCTGACGACATCGAGGTGCGAGCGCCGCCCGTCGTCATGGTCCGTCTACGAGAAATCCCCCGGACCGCCGCTTTTGCTTGGTCGCCCGGTCCAACCCAGCCTTTGCTTGCGACTGGAACAAAAGCTGGAGCTGTAGACGCCGACTTCTCCAACGAAACACAGCTGGAGCTTTGGGAACTTGGCTTGGACAACAGCGAGCAGGGCGTTGAGCTCAAGCCAGTTGCTACTGTAAGCGTAGAGTCAAGGTACATGGTCAATGGCTCCTATTGGGCACAGGATAATAGCTAATTGTTCTTCTAGATTTAATGACATTGCATGGAGCCAGCCCAGTGAACAATACCCGCGAGGAGTAATAGCGGGCGCACTCGATAGCGGGGTACTGATACTATGGGACGCGGAGAAGCTGTGGGCAGGTGAAGGGTTAGAGCGTTCTCGGACCAGCAAGTGACTATGCAGGGCTGACTCTATGTAGTGACGAAGCCGAGATTGACCAGATCGAGAAGCACACTGGCCCTATCCAAGCGATACAGTTCAACCCATTCCGCACCAACATCCTCGCCTCAGCAGGCGCCAAAGGCGAGCTATACATTCACGACATCGACGATGAATCCAAGTCCTTCCGCCTGGGCAAGGCCGGAGCGAACCCTGACGAGTACACCACCTTAGACTGGAACAAGAAGGTTGCGCATATTCTTGCAACGGGGAGCAGTGGCGGTTTTGTGACCGTCTGGGACGTTAAGCTGAAGAAGGAGAATCTCACACTGAACCACTATGGACGGAAGACTGTCAGTGCAGTCTCATGGGACCCCAATGTACCCACAAGGCTCGCCACTGCCATCCCGACAGACCAGAACCCGCTTGTGCTGGTTTGGGACCTGCGTAATACCAATGCACCCGAGAAAACGCTGCAAGCACACGACCAGGGTGTGCTCTCCCTTTCATGGTGTATCCAAGACAGCGACCTTCTCCTGTCTTGCGGCAAGGACAACAGGACAATTGCTTGGAACCCTCATACCGGGGAGCTATTGGGCGAATTCCCTGTCGTGACCAATTGGACTTTCCAGACAAGATTCAACCCCGCGAATCCGAATCTCCTCGCAACTGCGTCCTTTGACGGCAAGATTGCGATTCAGACTTTACAAAACACTACCGCTGCTGTGGACCACAAGAAAGCGGCCACCCAAGCACCCGAGGGAGAGGATTTCTTTGCGCAGACACACTCAGAGCCTCAGGGCGCATCATTTTCCCTCAAGACACCCCCAAAATGGTTGAAGAGAAGAGCAGGTGTAGCCTTTGGCTTCGGCGGAAAGCTGGTACGATTCGGTGTTGTCGACAACAAGTCAAAGATTTCGATATCGACTTTCGCAGTAGACCCTGACGTTAGCACAATAAGCGAAGAGTTTGACAAGGCTTTGCAGGAGGGTAACCTCACATCGATCTGTGAGTCGAAGATCTCCAAGGCAGTGAATGACGAGGAGAAGGCCGACTGGACCGTGATTGAAACTCTAATTTCGGAGAACCCACGCAGCAAACTCGTGGAGTATCTGGGCTTTGCCGACAAAGAAGAAGAACCAGAAGAGGAAAAGAAGGAAGCCAAGACAGACGGTGATACCAATGCCGATGAAGGTGCCTCGTTCTTCGAAAATGCGACTGATGAGGGCAACTTCCTCTCAGACCTTGCGGCTTCCAAGGGTGCGAAGACCAACAATCCCTTTCAGATCTATACCGGCTCGGAATCGGAGGCTGATACCAAGATCACTCGCAGTCTTATGCTAGGTGACTTCAATGCGGCATTGGATGTGTGTTTGAAGGAAAACCGACTGTCGGATGCTTTCATGATTGCTATCTGCGGCGGTGAGAAATGCATTGCCAAAGCACAAGCTGCATACTTCAAGAAGCAGTCAGACGCGCCAAACTATCTTCGCCTTCTTGCTTCTGTTGTCGGCAAGAACCTGTGGGATTTCGTGTACAACGCTGATCTCAAAGACTGGAAGGAAGTCATGGCTACCATCTGCACATTTGCTGACCAAGCTGACTTTCCCGATCTCTGTGAGGCCCTCGGTGATCGTCTTGAGGAAGCCTTCTCCGAAGGGAACAGTTCGTACCGCAAGGATGCGTCCTTCTGCTACTTGGCTGGTTCCAAGCTTGAGAAGGTAGTTGTCAACTGGGCGCAGGAGCTACAGGAGAACGAGAAGGCTAGCATTGAGAAGACGGATGGCGACAGCAGCTTCTCTATTCACGCGCGATCATTGCAAGAGTTCATCGAGAAGGTCACCGTTTTCCGAAAGGTGACCGATTTCAAGGACACTGAACAGCAGAAGGATGCGGATTGGAAGCTTGAGCCCTTGTACGCAAAGTACGTCGAGTACGCTGATATCGCATCTGCCCATGGGCAATTGTCAATTGCGGAGAAGTACCTAGACCTACTTCCCGAGAAGTACCCAGCAGCAGATGTGGCAAGAAATCGTGTCAAGCAAGCGACAAGGAAGGCCGCATCCCAGCCAGCAGCTACTCACAGGCCGACCCAGTCTACTGCCAGCGGACGACGCCAGGTTGTCGTTCCCTCATATAGCCAACCGGCGCAAGCAACGCCAGCACCACCTCAACAGACGCCATACGCTCCAACTAACCCACTCCAGACACAGCCTGGAGCATCACCCTATGCTCCAGTCAATCCCTTGTCACAGCAAGCTCAGGCTGCCGTACGGTCTCCATACACACCCGCAGGCGCAATAGCCGGTAATGCTTACACCCCTGCTGGTTACCAGCCATCGCAGCCATCTATGCCTCAGCCAGGTTATGGCGGTTTTAACCAGGCTCCGCAGCAAAATCCGATCGCACCTCCGCCACGCAACTTCTCCAACTCCCCTTCTATTGTACCGGCAGCCAACAGAGGCCACATCCCAGCATGGAATGACACGCCTGACTTTGGCCCGCCAAAGCCAGTGTCACGCCGTAGTACTCCAATGAACGCTGTAGCTTCGCCATTCCCGAACCAGCAACAGCCCATGGCAGGTCCACCACAAGGCCCATTCTCCCCTGGAGCAAGGTCGACACCACCGCCTCCGCCAAAGGGTCCGCCATCTGGTCCTCCTCGGATGACTTCGCCGCCATCTGGTCCTCCCCAAGCAGGAACTCCAAGCCAGTATGCTCCTGCACAGCCCGCTGGTTTTGCGCCACCTCCACAAGCGCCAGTGCAGCGTGGGGCGTCGCCATATGCACCTCCAACAGCTGCCGCACCACCTTCGAACCGTTATGCTCCTGCCCCAGGCTCGCAGCCGTCGGCTCCTCCAGGACCAATGGGTGGTATGCCCCCGCCACGAAACATTGCACCGCCACCAGGTCAGTTTGTACCCGCCGCATCGCCTTACGCGCCTTCACCTGTCCAGCAAACGCCTCCTCCAGCCGCAGCTCCACCACCAAGAGGCCCACCACAAGGTCCTCCACGAGCTGGACCTCCTCAAGGAGGCCCACCAAGACCGGATTCTCGGCCTGGAACTGGACAATCGCACGGAGCTGCCCCAGTAGCAGCCAAGCACCGTAAGTGATTCTGCAAACATTCACAATGCGCCCACCTCTCTGCATCAGACTGCGTTTACACCTAAAGTACGTTTTGCTAATTCTGAAAAGCTCCTGGTGATCGATCGCACATCCCTGATGCATCTCGACCCATCTATGAGATTCTTGAGGCAGAGCTTCAGCGCGTCAAGAGCAAGGCCCCCGCCCAGTACAGGCAACACGTTGCCGATACTGAAAAGAGACTCAACATCCTATTTGATCATCTTAACAATGAGGATCTTCTCAAGCCGGACACCATTCAGCAGATGAATGAATTGGCGGCCAACATTCAGGGCAAACAGTTTGACACAGCTATTGCCATCTTCTCAGAGCTGATGACTAACAAGACCGATGAGGGCAGCAACTGGATGGTAAGCCAAAAACATAACATTGACCATTTGAAAATGCCTTCTAATGCTCGAATAGGTTGGTGTCAAGCGCTTGATTCAATTTAGCAAGTCAACTGCTTAGAGAGCTTCCGCTGTTATGCAGCTCGAGAGTGTCCCTAAAGGGTTTGTTATGGTGTACAAGTAGTATGAAGTATGAAGTCCAGAACGATGAAAACTCTTGCGTATCGACATCGTGTATGTGATAGATGATATGCAATATACGCCGAATCGTTATCTATGGGAGATCTGACCGAAGGATTCGTACCGCATGCATCAAGCTGTTCGAGGTGCTGGTGATGTTGAAGCGTAGAGAACTTGTCAGACATATATGAAAGAGCATCGTCCCAAAGTCATATGTATGCCTCTGAGTGACTCAAACGATAACCGGCTCCTTGCAGCGTATGCTAGATATCGTTGCCTTTAAAGTGAGATGGGGTGAATCTTGAAGAATGAAGTTCTTAATATGACGTTGATTAGAGCGTTCGCATTACTCATTGTTCTATAGATGACAAGTGTCTGGAAAGACCAGAAAGTCTTATCTGAAGACAAAGGTGTGGGCAGCCTTTGATTTGTGAGTAGGGTAGAGAAGGGCTGCCGTCCATGTCCCACATGCAGATGCCAAGATGCGTCCATTCGCGCTATGAGGGACTGCGCTAAGAATCTCTTGAATCTCCGCAACTCCAAGTCAACACCACAGCACAGCAACCATGGTACACATATTAAAGCGCATGCGCAAATTGCGCGAGGTAAGTAATTGAATTTCGCAACCATCTTCTAGACATTGGACAAGGCTGACAAACAATACAGAAGGTATGTCCTTTTCCAATGCAGGCACCTCCGAAACCGCCGCTCACAACCCGACCTACGAGCCCGAAATGCATGGAAAATTCGATGGATCACTGACGGTGTTTTGTAAAGCTGCTATGGATAAGATGTGGCCCTGGCGCTCTTGTATTACCGAAGGAGGTATCGAAGATTAGCATGGAGTTCAACACAAAGCTCTACGGAGGGCACCGAGGGGCAAGGTACGCTTGGAATTATGTTTAATTATGGCTCAAAGAACAAGGCCTGGTACCGGATATGGGGCTAGGTTCCACGCTTACACAGCGAACAGGAAATTCTGGCGCGAGATGCTGCCCCGAATAAAATATCGAAATCCCTCCATCCCGATCGAAATTTCGCGGCACAATGATCCAGACGGTCCTTCGCTCCTCCATATCTACACGGCTTCGAAAACTCAACCGGCGTCCGGTACTACCAATGCACCCACAGCGCAGCAATCGGATTCTGCACAACCGTCAGGCACACCAAATCCACGTAGCACCTTAGTACCCGATACGTCCAAACCCACATATACGATCAATATAAGAGACCAGCTGGAGAGCGAGATCTTGGAGGCGCTGGTTGCGCAGACCGGGGCACAGGAGATCAAGCCCACTGAGCAGGAGTTGGCAGAGATGCAGGAGATTGCTGAGTTCAAGGAAAGGAGCGAGGCGGACAGAGTGCAAGTCAGGGAAAGGTTATTGAAGGAGCGCAGGGAGGCCGAGTTGCTCAAGTTGGCGAGGGGAGAGGTACCAGCGACGAACTAGGCGTTTCGACATGATTGAGGAAATGTGCCGTCTTGGACGAACGGAACACACTGGACGGACGGATGGTATTAGCATAGCATTTGGAAACACACTCCACTGGCTTTAGAACTACTGTATAACATGTACAATTTCCAGGACATGCACATCAGATAAGTCCAAGAGACGCGTTCCGAGGACAATGCCCTTGGCCACTCGCTGCAAACTGATGAAATAACGTTACATTCTTGGGTATGCAACGAATCGCAATGCATATGACGCCATTGTTTGTAAACACGCGACCAAGTTCGTGTCGCAAGAGCGCAAGTACGAGTAGATAGCTATCGAAATCGCAGGCGCTCAGAGTCTCACTAAGCCATACAAGACGCAAATCTGTACTCAGAGGAAAGACTATGTAGCCGACTGGGTTAGTCCCAAGCATCAACGGCCGACGGCCTAGCAAAAGGGAAACGGAATCAGTCTGCCTGGCAGACAACCATACACCGAGCTCGAACCTCGCGGTGAGCTCAGGCTGCCGGAAGCTGCCAAGGTTGTTCTTCGCTCCTGTCGTCCGAAACGTCCTACCGGGAAAAGAAAGAAGGTTCCATAATGGACGAGCTGTCAGTATCTACAACCGATTCACACCACCGCAGAGAGCAAGCCCTCTGGGCGGTGGATGGGAGATTCTGACACAGGGCGTTAGTGGAGAGAAGACGGTGGCTGAGGGCGACGAACTTTTTTTATGCGATCCGGGTAATTGTCGGGGCGCTATTGGTGCTAGCGCCTTGGCACCAAACCGCTCGCCGGAGGTGCCATATCGCCCGCAAGGCTGCGAGCGGGTATCCAACACTGAACGCTCACCTTGCGAGTGAGTAGACAAGCGCGCATCCATCTTGATTCAACACTGTGCTGATTCGATAGGCAGAACGGGACAACACTGCCTCTTCCTTCTTCCGTGGTTGCGACACCAGCCGACCTGTAGTACCCTGCTTTTCCGTAACGCGACTCACTGGCTCAGACCATCGCCTTGCGACTGCAGCCACTATGGTGGACTTATCAATTGATGAGGCGAACAAGATTCGTCTGTCTATGGGCCTTCCTGCTCTTCCAGGTGGAAGTGCCTCTGCAGCGCCTGCAGCGCCTTCTGGTCTCGACTTCAAACCCGCCAAAGATGGCGACGACTCGGACGAAGAGCCTGCGAGCACCATCGATACGCGCCAAGCCGCTGCCTCTGACAACTGGATGAAACTCGAGCAAGAAAGGCTGGCCAAGATCAGGCGCGAGGAGCGTGCTGCTGCGATTAAGAAGGAGCGCGAGAGGGCGTCGCGCTTTGCCAAGCTTGAGGGCAAAGGGTTGGCTGACGAAGCTGATGTCGATGATGACTTGGCCTGGTTGAAGAGCAGCAAGAAGCGCCAGAAGAAGATTGCCAAAGAGGAGCAGATGCGCAAGGAACTTGAAGAGCGTGAGCGCCAGGCGCTTGAAGCCATGCAGTACACTGATAAAGACCTCGCGGGTATCAAGGTTGGACACGAGCTTGACCAGTTCGACGATGAGGATCAGGTCCTGGTGCTCAAGGATACTGCAGTTGACGCCGAAGACGAAGACGAGCTTGAAGCAGTTGCGCTGAGGGAGAAAGAACGGCTGCAAGAGCGACTCGATTCAAAGAAGCGAAAGCGCGCCTACGATCCCAACGACATGGACGAGTCGGGCCAAAAGTCGATCCTGGCACAATACGATGAGGAAATTGAAGGCAAGAAGAGCAAAGCTTTTACACTAGATGGCAAGGGCCGGACTATCGAGGACATCCAGGCCGAGGTCGAAGGTGCTACGAAGCCAAAGAAGGTTGCTATCAGTCTGGACATACTCAAAGAAGATATGCCTGCAAACGATTACATGGACGTTTCAGAAGTCAAAATGAAAAAGCCCAAGAAGAAGAAGAGCAAGAAGTCTAAGCGGGAGCGCATTGAAGACGAGGAAGAGATGCTTGCAGTACCTGCGGATGAGCCTGCCATAGACGATATGGATGTCGATGGCGGAGAAGTCGCTGCGCCACAGCAGAAGAAGAAAAAGGTTTTCGACGAATCATTTGTAGACGACGACGATCTCCAGGCAAACCTTGCGGCGCAGCGTCAAAAAGCTCTCAAAAAACGCAAGAAGATGCGACCCGAAGATCTGGCACGACAACTGCGTGAAGAAGCCACCACCCCTCAGCCGGACATTGTCGAATCCACAGAAGACGGGGATGTCGGGTTAGTCATTGACGAGACAACCGAGTTTGTCCAAAATCTGGGTGCAGCTGGTGACGACGAAGAAGAAGCACGTCGGAAACGCAGGAAGTCCAGTCACATCTCTGAAGGCATCAAATCAATGGGTGACATTCCGGTCGCTGACGAGGACGGTGATGTGGAGATGGGTCAATCATACGCTGAAGCAGCCGAAGCGGAAGAGGCAAGGAACCGCAGTGTATCTCGTGCTCTCTCTACAGAAATCACGGAAACGGGTCTTGAAGCTGAGAAGACTGTTGATCAAGGTCTAGGTGCTACGCTTGCGCTGCTCAAGCAACGAGGACTGGTCACCGAATCAGATGCTGCTGAAAAGAACACTTTGTACCGTGAGCGTCAGAAGTTCCTGGCGGATAAGTTCAAGGCTGAAGCCGAAGCCGAACGTCAACGCAAGATTGCTCGTGAACGCGAGCGAAACTCCGCCCGTTGGAACAACATGACTCCTCGTGAACGCGAAGAATGGGCACGCAAGAACAACACCAGCGCCGACATGGTCGAGAGCCGTCGTCTCGCCGAGCTGTTCAACAAAGAGTACACACCAAATATTGAGCTCAAGTATGTCGATGAGCACGGCCGCCAAATGAACCAGAAAGAGGCATTCAAGCAGCTCAGTCATCAATTCCATGGCAAGGGTAGTGGAAACACCAAGACAAAGAAGCACCTTGAGAAGGTAGCAGCTGAGAAGAAGAAGATGGCTGAGAGTTCGCTTGAGGCTAGTCGAAGCGGAGGCGGTGGTCTGGGCAACGCATTCGACGACCAGGCGAAGAAAAAGGGTACCGCTGGTGTCCGCCTGCAATAAACACGGGCTATTCAGGCGACTCCACCTTTGAACACATGTGCCAGCTAGAGTTTTAAACAACTACTCAACGCTTGTGAAGAGGGTTTAGACTGTGCTTTGGGATACAAAAGGTCAGTAGCTCCAGAAGCTATACTTTTAGAAACTTCATCATTAATGCAAGGTTGTTTATAGAGCGTTCTTCTTCACTCGGCAGTGATGGCGGTATGCTACCAGCTGTTTTGCATTTGAACTAATACACAGGGTGTTGTAAACTCGCGCCATACGACAGCCAGTCAACAACTGGCCGTCGTGCAAACATGGCCAGCTAGGCCAGAGCAAGCAACCCATCAATATGGGCACTTGACGTACAGGTAAGTCTGTGCTTGGTGATGTGCCATGGGCAAAAGGTATTCAGTAGCCTTCAAGGCACTACCGTGATTATTGACTAAAGTATCTCCCTGTATGACAGGGAACAAGCTCTCAGGTATTAACAAGTTTCCATTCTGCCGTGAAATGCTGTATCGTAATTCGCTATTGGCATCTCTCTAGTAGCGATGGAGCCGCCCAGCTATGGCGACTGTTGTACAACAGATAGATGAAGAGAGAAGGGACGGCAAGTCAGGTTGAGCCGTCTAGAAGAATGCCACGATAGATGGATTATTATCCATATATGCTTTGATTCATAGTTTGACATAAAACAAAAGAGCAGTGGGATTTCTTGCTGAATCAGTCAAATAGACCTTCTGTGGTGTATATGTCAATGCTAGCTTTAGAGTATTGGTCCGTTGGAAAAGCGAATCCCTCTATAGGGCTCCACCAGAATCCCAAGGCAGTTGTTTACAAATGCTCAGATCGGTATTCATGTCCATATTTGCAACTCTCGCAATTGACACACTAGTACAAAGAGAAGAGAGTAGTGTATGAAGATGCCAAAAAAAATCAGCGGCGTAAAGAAAGCAAAGAACAATGTCATGATAAACGCCAGACTCTGTTTAATATGCAAGTCTGGTCCCCAAAAAAAACGCCCATGTATGCATATTGCCTCATACCCCTCATACAGACACATTCCACATCTGCTACTTTCCTCTCTCTCCTCCTATCTCCAACCAAGGCCTACTATTCATACGCCCCCATGGCCTCCCCGGCCCGCTTCTCAACATAGTAACCTGGATCTGGCCTCCTCGCCGCGCGCATCTGCTCCTTGGTCACTGGCTTCTGCACTTCCTTTACATCCACGAGTTCCTTTATGCGCATGATTTGTCCGGCGACAGACTGTGAGACGGGGTGGTATACGGTAGTCATTCGTTTGCGCAGTCCGAGCGCCTTGAGCACGCCTTGGGTTTTCTCCGGCATGCCGATGCCGGAGCGCATAAGGGTTATGCGGAAGTATGACATTGTTGTTTTGTTGCGTGCCCCGCGAGAAGACTTGGGGGTGGGTTTTGGCCGCGTTTAACAAAGGTGGGTGTGAGGTTCGTGTGCGAGGGGTTTGGCGGCTTGAGCGGGAGGCGGAGTAGGAATGTGAGCTAGCCAATTGTCAGATGGGAGCGCAATTCCATGTCTCGAGTCGGGTTTCATACGTTTTTTGTATCGTCTTGTGACGTTCAAAAGCTCGTTTGCGCGCTCGCAGTCGTCTTGTCGTGGACTTTTCCAACTAGAAAGTGATAAGGAGCTAATCCCAATATAGACTAGATCGAAAGCGGAGCCAGAATATCCACCTTGATACCCATTAACCTTTATTGCATCGCTCATATGGAAACTGTCCAGAGTCGTCTTCTCGTTGCAAGGGAAGTACCCGCCAATCTGGAGCTCATTGCGGACAAGTAGCGGTGAGCATATGCTGACATCTACCACTAACAGTCACCTATGCAGGCTGCCTCCCTTCCGTGTCGCTGTAAGGAGCGTTGCGAATCCCCGTATCTTTAGCATGTCTCAGTGGACTACATCGGCTCATCTACTCGGAAGGCAGCCAACTTCCGCTTCTGTAAACCGGATGTACCTAGCCCATGGTTGTATTGTGCGGAACAACTTCCCATTGATGTATGCGTCGACTCGTTTGCCGGTACGGCACCGGCTCTATGGGTTCTGCGAAACGGCATATATTCATGGCTGAATGTGCTCAGGAAATATGTCTGTGGAATTTTTTCTCGTGTATTCATTGTTGGACTAACGGAATGGTTGCCTCGAGTTCATCGTCCGCATAAGAATGGTGGCCTGTCCAGTCTTGTAGGCATATGTACCCTTCTCACGATTTTGAGCAAACTACTATTTGAGACTCTCTGAATCCTTCAATTTAGTTGCGAAGACAATGTTTCCTGATTTTCTGCTAGTTTTGGTTTTATGATGAGTATTGTCTAGACTCTCCAAACGATCATGTCTTACTACTTTAATCACACGGATAGTGTACCTGTTTACGTGCAGGCACCCAGGTACCTGCTCCCATGAATGAGAAAATAATGTCGAAAGTTCCGTCTCTCGTGAGAATATTGGAAAATCTGCAAGATCTAGCCGCCCTGTGCGCAACCACCAAACGAGCAACCCAGTTACGACATTGGACTATCCTTTCCAACGGGTCAGACATATTCCCAATAATCCGGGTCGGCCTTGCGAAACAGTCCCGCACTTGGGGTAACGTTGTCTCTTTGTTGGACTCTCGGATAGTCAACAGCTCGAGCAAGAGAAAGAAACAATGTGCATCTCCGTTCGGGAAAGGGAAGCCAACACTGCCAGTAAAGCGCCCTGATTCACATGCGTATGCACCCGTTTTAATGGCTCCTTTGACCGTCATTTTTCTGCCTGCAAACGAAGAATGCGTATTAGGAGGGAACCAGGATGAGATATAAGGGCGACTGAGTTCGTGTAGGACGAGCTGGGAAAGTGGTGAAAGGAACTGACATTCGATTGAAATACTCCGTACAGAAGAAAAACCTCTCTCTGTGGTCACATCTAACGTTCTTGTTCTTTTGTTCGTTTATCTAGTAGTCTGTCTTTTGGCTTTCAATTTCCTTACCACCTCGTACGGGGTGAGCAGATCAAATAGTCATACCCAGAGCCTTCCCAGGTTCCTTGCCGCCATGACAGGTAAACATATCCTCCATTACGGCCATCATCATGTGTAACAACACCACTAACACCCCAAACCAGCACTATACACGCTCACAACTCCATGTCCCTCGCCACTCTCCTCTAGCTCTGTGCCCTCCACCTCGGCCCCCACCGCCATCCCCCCTCTCGTGTACCGCGTCCACCGCAGCACCTCGCAAACCCGGTATTCCTTCTCGACAGGCTTCAGCGCCAAGAACCAAACGACAATTGTGAATTACACCTCTGCCCTCTCTCGCTTCGGGCTCGCACATCTCAACCAGCAGACCAACATCTCGTCCCCCTTCATCAGCGTATACGACAATCTTGCACACGCAGAAGCCGTGGCGCGGTATTTTGGCGAAAAGTATGCAGAGGATACGTGGGTGGTCACTGTTGATCCGGCGCATTTTGCACGAGGCCCGGTGTTTAGGGCGGCGGATCTGTTGAGGGAGGGGGCTAGTGGCGAGCTAGAGTGCAGCAACAGCAACAAGAAGAAGAGCAAAGGCGTAGCGGATGCGGCGGATGAGTGGCTGCATTGGGGAGAGTATCTAGTCATGTATCGTATTCCTGCGCAGGCGATTCGCGATCAGACGCCTATTGCGAAAGTTGGAAATCAGCAACGGGGAGGTGTAGGCGTCATTGGTGGTGGCAGTGGCGGTGGTGCCGCTTGAGTTGAGGTACAGTGAGTGTTGATGGTGTGAATGTAAGGGAATGTAGGCGCTTTTTTCCTCATGGCACTTGTCGGGGTTGATATCGACAATGTTGCTTTGTCATCGTACGATAATCAATCTCTCTCCCTCTCCCTCTCCCTAGCTTTGTTTGCTCGTTGTCAGATATCGGTGTTGATATCGGCGCTCATGTGCATGTCCAGTCCATCCATCTTCGCAAACTCACAACCCTTTCCACCCATTACCCATCCGTCCAAAACACCAATCGATGCCCCGCCAAAACGCCTTGACACCCTTCCACAAGGAAAAGTACGCAAGCCCACTTGGACCCACTTTCTCCTCTTCTGTCTCTTCCGTCTCGTTGATGTGCTCTGTCTTGAGCGGGGTGACGGATCTGCTTGTCCGATAAGCAGCGGCAAGACTGTTGTTCCGTTGCACACTCGACGTGCTACCGCGTCGTTGTGGTGCTTTTGGCAAGAAATTAATCTGGCTCTTTGAACTGGAGGGTCTACGTGGTGGCATTTTGATGCCAAAACGGTTGTCACATTGGCTAGATGTGTATGTTGTTTGCGAGCACTAGTTGTTAGAGGAGTATTTGATATAGTTATGGAGTCCTCAGTTTGGAAGAGGATGTGGGAGGGCGGATCTTAAGTGGAGAAAGGTAACACATGCATCGGCCAGCCGATGCATCGTTTACAAGGCGAATGTTGGCTGGCATGAGAATACGGACCGATAGTGAGTGTGGTATGTGGAGGTGTGGTTGGTCTAGGGTCAGCAGACCTTGCGTGGGACGTCACGGGTCGTGGACTGTGAGCAACTTCGTTCCAGGCCAGGGACAGCACTTTGCGCCTGTGGCGTTTTGTTTAGAACCAAATCAGACCTCTGCAGTTGAACTTGAGCTGATCTATATGCTTTTTTTTTTGGCATCATGGCGATATCGTGGTAGAGCGACCTGCTCTCAGTTCTCGTCATCGCCCTCGAGTCTTGCAACGTTGTGTAGTACGGGATGGGCGCCCTCTAAATCCACGTATGGCACAGTCGTGATTAGGTCATTGTGTCATGCGCAGCGCGCACGCCCGTTGACCAGGAAAAGAAATCCAAAGTAGAAGAAAGACAGTGCTTTCTTTTTACCATAGTCGACTAGATGACGCATCAGTGCTTAACGTTGCGACACTTGAAATAAAGCTGTAACGCTTTAGGGTGAGAGATAAAACTCAGCAGAGACAGGGGCAATACTGAATCATGCCTCTGGCATTATACTCGCAAGATTAGAGGAAGGATCGGCGAGTGCACCAGGAAAACCATGTACAATGTGCAGACTTGATGAGATGTGTAGAAAGACCATACATTCTAGAACATGGGCCTGTCAAGACTGGCAGACACGCTCGGCTAAGTCTGCCGATGCTCGCGTATACAGACCAAGTATCATCTCGCCTAAAAGCACGCTACCAGCGACAGCAACAAGGAAGGTGATGTTGTACGGCATGACAGCGAGCATGCTATCGAGTAGGGAGGTTTGGGGCCATGTCACTGTGGTGGAGAGCAATGCAGGTAAGAATTCGTAACTGACCACTGCTTAGACGAACCCTAGGCCAGCTCTAATTCCATCTCTCTTGATGATGCAAGGCGCGTGAGCCATCCATAATCTGCGGGAAGCGCTTGCAGCTCGGTCGACGATCTTGTCGTCAGCCTCTAACGACTGGGGATGTAGGGTTCAGGGGGTCGATTTCATCTCGGTCCGGATTCCCCAGTCAAATAGGGCGTTTTTATGTACTGTGACAAAAGCAAGATTCCACTGCCGCCCATGACCCCAGATACTTCAATTTGACAAAGTTTCCACATTATGTGGGTTTGGAAGGTTAATGAGGCTCAAGCGCATGTTGCGCTGTCTAATCTCTCTCCGATTGGCACTTGACAGAAACGCCAATATCGAGAGTTGGTCAGGTTTAGCAGGCATTTTTTTTTTTAGATGTGCAGTGAGACCAACAAGCAAGATGCAGAAGATGAACTAGGGCGATGGGCTCTTTGTGGTCCAGTGCCTAGGTGAAGAGTTGTTTTGCCCTGTTCCTATGGTTACTCACGAATGCTCGGACGGAGCGGAAGACGGTAGGAAAACGGTAGGAAGACGCCATAGTCGCAGTGTTGATGACGAAGCTGATGTGAAGGGTACATGGAATACTCGATGTGGCTGTATGTACGAAGACAAGAGACTAACTTTGGCAAATGACGGGTTCCGGAGGGAAAGGAGAGAGAGGATTGGTACCCATGACTCGCCGGTTCGCGGCATCTGACAGCAGAGTACGCGTGCATGCAAATGGGCGCGACAGCGATGGTGATGGCGATCTTGGAGAAGGTTAGGATGGCCTCAGCATGGCCGGATGGTGGTACTAGCGCGACAAGGTGATAGTACGGTGGCACCAGCCACAGAGTGGAGGAGTGAGCCATCGGCGCCGTTTCCGACGCCGTTTCACCTAACGAGGGATGGTGGAGACGAGAGGTCTAGCGAGAAACCAGGTTAGAGGGGCTTGAACAGGTGGTGGGCTGGCGGGCTGGTGGGCTGGTGGGGGTCGAGGGCACAGATGAGTGAGGATGCAGAGGTTTGTGCCATGGGAGGGCTTGCGTGGCGGCGTGGGCTCGAGTCACGGGCGGCGATCGCAAGCCAGCCACAACACAGGGAAGACAAGACACGACACGACACGACAAGACGGGACAGACAGGACAGACGGGACAAACAGGACAGATGGGACAGAGAGAGGGTGAAAGGGAGCCCAAGCCGTGTGCGCTTGCATACATACATACGTAGTCTGTTGACGGGGAGCCAGGGCACATATTGAGGTCAAGCCGCTGCGAGAGCTGTGCAACGCCACAGTGCACCAATCAACGGCCAGCCAGCAATTCCCCTGCCTTTTCCCAAGATTTGCCCTTGTGTCGGAGAAACGACTCAGATAGATGGATAGATAGGTACACACACAATGTAGAGTATAGACAGCTAACGCTCCAACGGGTCGCCCCTGGGCGGCGTGCTGTACATATGTACGCAGTGTCGGTACGACACATGGTGGGCGCCATGGCTGCATGCCCATGCCCATGCCCATGCCCATGCCCATGTCTCTTGTGCAGCGCAACGAGCACGGTACCGTACCTCTGTATCTAACTATCTGTGTACACACACATGCTCGGGGGGCCGGGACCGGGGGCCCTGCTGCTCATGATACGTACGAAGACTGTGTGCTCCGAGCTCCATGCAGGCACGGCTGCTTCCGAACGGTGCGGTGCAGTGAAAGCCCTCAACGTTTGCCCTTGGCCGTGACTGAAACTTTTTGCTTGCCCGACATCCTTTCTGACACGCCGTACAAGTCCCCCAGCCGACCAAAACAAGACCGCCTTGCCTCGTCCGCTATCCACCGCTGCCCTTCGCCCGAACCTGCCCCCGCTTGTTCTAATACGGGCTTGGTATTGGAGTACTGATTATCCCCAGATTCCAATTCGGCAATCCCATCAGGGGCATCCTCTGCAGCCCAGTAAACTCCTCTCCCCTCCCCCCTCGTCCCATCACCCAGAACAGCATCCTCTCTGGAAGAGCCGCCACGATACAATCCCCTGCCGACTGCTCGTGATGCTCTGTCGCCGACTCCCCCCTCCGATATAGCCTGACACGTCTGGTGCCATGCCGAGCTGGAGACCGCTTCCGCGCATCGCGTTCGCCATATGCATATACCCCTTCCAGCCCTCGTCGCCCGCCGACCTACCCCTCGAAATTGGCGATGAGCTGTACATAATCGAACAAGGCGGTCAGGATGGCTCGTGGTATCGAGGATACTTGGTTGCGCCGCCTTCGCTGCTGGCCGGCTTGACCAGCATCAAGGGCCAGACGCTCGAGGCACGCGTCTTCTCGGGCATCTTTCCACGCGTCTGTGTCGAGGTGCGCGAGGTTTTGGGAGACAGCAAAGACGCGGCGGCCCAGGACGCTGGCAATGAGACGGGTCGTGCGAGTAACTATCCACAGGCTACCAACGGCGTCGTCACCCCCACTGAAAGCACACGCACAACCTCCCCTTTTGCAAAGGGCTCCGGCTCCCATGCGCGAAGAAGCTCCAAGAGCGATGCCGTCGCGGCGCTGCCCTACCCCGGCGCCCGCCCACTATCGAGCCGCAGATCCACCAGAAAGCGCGCAGGCAGTACTCATTCGCAGTGGACCGCCCGCGAGGAGCATCTGCAGCAGCTGGCCCTCCCGCTATCTCCCATATCAGACCCGACCGCACCACGACCGCCCGCGCCTGTGCCCATGCTAAAGATTGGCGACGAGACACCCACATCTGCCCAGGAGCCTTTGGTAGACGAGATCGCATCCTGCCTGCGAGAGTGGCATTCGACAAAGGTGCACGAGCTCCTACTTGCACGAAAATATGGCTCGTTGGACAAGATGTCCAGGCTAGTGACCACCCTGGACGCGGCACGCCGCCAGCTGTTGCACAAGGTGCTTACCGCAAAAGAACTTGAAAAAGTGCGCGAGGAGACCGTTTGGGACCTAGTAGCCGGCAACAAGATGCTCTGTGGAGACGTCATTGTGCGCAGCCCTTCACAGCGCGGGCGCATCTTGACAGGCGACGACTCGGCCATTGACATTACCAAGTTGCAGTCGATGATGAGTCTCCTGGATAGCCGGCCCACACCACAGCTCGACGAGCATAACCTGCATCACTTGTTCGTGAGCCTCAAGCACGTGGCGGGCGACGTTGTACCGGGAGCAGCTCAGCTTTGCATGCACCTATGTCTGAAGGCGCCTGGCATTGCACCCCAGCCTCTCTCAGAGGCCTACTCATTCGATCTGACAGGCAAAGACGGGGCACCTGTGTCCTTGGCAGGCGACAAGCTGCGCGCACTGCTTGTAGACCTTAGTCTGACGGACATTGGCGAAGGCGCGGGCTCTGGCTCCACGCTGTATCTCGTCTTCAGACTCACGACCAACGAGCCACTGCGCTCACCCTCGCTCAGTGACAAGGCCGGGTCGAGCCGGGAAACGACACCGGGCAAGACGTCGGGGGTACAGCCTTCCCAACAAGGAAGTATCAAAGGCGGAAGGCGCAGCGTCATGTTCGGTGGGTCTAAGAGGAAGGAGTCGTTCAACTCACGGCAGACAGACTCGTCCGAAGAGCGCCGTAACCAAAGCTTCGATCAGAACCGGTCACAGATGGGCGATACACGGCCGGGCTCGGCTGCAACTGCAACGACACGAACCAGGGCTCTCTCGCGAGATCAGAAGACGCTAAAGAGAACAGTCGCAGTTGGCGTTGTCGCAGTAAGCCAAGTCCTCCAGGCACGCTCCGAGGCCGACCGCACTGTCGCCATGTTCTGCACCGCCGCTCCAGGTGAGGACGTTTCCGAAGGCGGCGGTGACTGGGACAGTATACTGCCTGAGGTATTCCCTAGTGCCAGTGGGCAGTACACGCGGGATCCGCATATCAGCCGCATCACCATACATCTCAAAGCCTTTGTCGAGACCGATGCCGAGCGGCTCATCCAAAAGGTCCCGACCATGCTCCATAACATCAAGCAGTGTCGGAAGATTGGCTTCTCGGGTGCTCCGACCAAACCCCGCAGCGACATCTATCTAACACTTGTCGAGCCCTTCCTTCCCAAGAACGCCTTTTTGGCCCACCCGAAAACTGGGTCCGTCCCGTTGGGACATTCTTCTCCAATGAACAACCTTCAGCTAACAATCGAGGTTCGCAAAAGCTCTGGAGAGCGCATAGAAGGTTGCATCTATCCTTGCGCCAACAGCGCAGGCCACACAGCCTGGCGCACCACAGCAGCCCAACGGGGCGAGGGCTGGAACTCGACGATCCGGCTTGCCATAGACCCACAAGACGTACCTGGTTCCCACCTAGTAATGAGCGTTGCCGATGCGCCTGGTTTTCCATTTGCCCTGTGCTGGATGCCGCTCTGGAATCAGGATGCATTTGCCCGCGATGGCGATCACGCCTTGACATTGTACAAGTACGATGAATACACCTCGGGCATGATTGCTGGTAAAGGTGCGTACCTCGGTCTACCCTGGAGCGCTAAGAAGAAAGATGAGCATGTCATGGGCCCCATGGCGGCCGTCCATGTAAAGACGTTCCTCTGCAGCACAAAGTACTCCCAGGATCCGACAATACTAGGCCTCATCAAATGGCAAGAGCAACCACCAGGCGAGCTTGTAGGCTTACTCCGCCGATTCAACTTCGTTCCGGAGATTGAGATTGTCAAGCTCTTGAACGAGGTCTTCGATGCCCTTTTTGCTATCCAGAGCCACTATGCTGGTAGCGATGAATACGAAGATCTGGTCTTCAACGCCGTTGTCATTGTCCTAGGCATCGTGCATGACCGACGCTTCAACCTTGAACCTCTCGTTGATCAATATGCTCGGACCAAAGTATTTCACTCCCTTGTCACTTCGTGTCTGATGCAAAGTCTCGGCCGACTTCTAGCCAAACCTACCGACCCTGACAGCTCCCGGAGACTACGCGCGACCTTCAAGGTTGGCAAGCTAATCATGAAATTCTTGGTAAATGCCCGAGAGAGGCAAAAGGCAAAGGAAGAGAGTATCGGCATCAAGGACAGGACACAGTTCAGCAAAGACATGAAAGTGCTTTTCACATCACTCGAATCTCTGATGAAGAATCAATCGCCTGTTCTTATCGGCACCAAGACAATTCTAGTGCAGAACCTTCATTCGTGGATACCAGAGTTAGATGGGTGCATGCCCGCTACAGAAGTCTTCAAGCTGACTGCCGGATTCATCGAATCCTCTTCCGACGTCCAGGGCAAGCTCATACTGTACAAGCTCGTTTTGATCCACCACCTATCGGAGCTTCAAATCTTCCGTGCGCCTGAAGTACGTCGCATGCTCTTGACAAGTACTGTACAATGGCTAGCTCCGTACTGGGGCAGGGTAGAGACCATGACCGACCAGTGGAAGGACCAAGTACGCCTCTGCTGCTCAGTCGTAGCATCCCAGGTGGAAGAACTCGGTAAGGAAGCTCCCGAATACATGCCGAAACTTGTCGAGTCATATCGCGTGATACAAGCTACTCCTCGGCCAGCTAAGAAGACGCTCTCGCTATTGTTCCCAACAAGTTACCCTTTCCCGTCACGCGCCACGGCTGCCGAAGCCCACTTCGACGAGGCCATGGCTGAGATATCGGCTGTCCTTGCGGCCATGTCCAGTCTGCCCTCTCTCCTACACCCTGAGTGGCCCAAGGAGGAGACTGCAGAGTTTTTGTTCTCGGTACTACAGGTTTACATTTCCATTCTCGATTGCGAAGCGTTCCCCAGCTCTTGGTTGAGTGTACACATCTACCATCACAAGGCCACCATGCGAGCATTGGAAAAACTCTTCAACATCCTGTCAGATTCGTTTCTCCCTCTTCCTGATGAGGCTGATGCCTTTAGCACAGAGTTGTGGCGTGCGTTTTTCGATGCCCTGCTAAAGCTTGTGGGCAGCGATGCACTTGCATTGGAGACGTTCCCGGAGCAGAAGCGACGCGCTGTGTGGAAAATTGCTGGCGATGTTCGTGAGCACGGCGCGGACTTGCTGCAACGTAGCTGGGAGACTATTGGCTGGGAGGCGACCGTCGAAGACAAGGCCCAGTACGGGCTTGAGAAGATGGGTGGTTTCCAAGTGCAATACGTGCCTGGACTTGTGGCACCCATCGTAGAGCTTTGTCTCAGTGTGCATGAAGGTCTGCGCAGTGTAGCGATTGAAGTGCTGCAAACCATGATCATCAGCGAATGGACGCTAAGTGAAGACTTGGCTCTTATACAAGCTGAGATGATTGATTGCTTGGACAATCTGTTCAAGTCAAAGCATCTGACCGAGGCTGTCTCGCAAAAGCACTTTATCCAAGAGTTGATCGAACTCTTCGAGCCTCTTGCCCACAATCCAGAAGAACCACTGCTTGCGGCCTTGAAGAATCTCATCTCCACTGTCGATGAGCTGCTTGACTTGCTCGTTGCTGTGCATAGCACTGAGGCCACTGGCGAGATATTCCACATTATGGACACATTGCATCTTATGGAGTTCTTGAAGGACATGCAGAAAGAGGACATGTACATCCGCTACGTGCATCAGCTGGTTGAACTCCAAGCGGACGCCCAGAACTATACCGAGGCAGGACTTGCGCTCAGATTGCATGCTGAGTTGTATGATTGGGATCCAAACACGACTGTCGACCCACTGACAGACCCGAGCATGCCACCACAATCCGCGTTTGAGCGAAAGGAACAACTCTATTTCCAGATGATCGATCACTACGAAAACGGACAGTCATGGGACAACGCATTAGCTGCTTACAGGGAGCTTGCAGCACAATACGAGCACAACGTCTTCGATTTTGCCAAGCTTGCGCGAACCCAACATGCCATGGCCAAGATCCACGAAAGTATCGCCAGAGGCGAGCGTTCTAACCCTCGTTATTTCAGGGTAGTATACAGGGGCCTGGGATTTCCCCCAGGACTGCGGGACAAGCAGTTCATCTTCGAAGGGTCTTCCAACGACCGACTAGCCTCGTTCACTGATCGAATGCAGCAACAACATCCTTCAGCGCACGTCATCAATCCTGGTACAGAAGTAGATGTCGAGGGCCAATACTTGCAAATCTACCCTGTTAGTCCGCAGAAGGACCTGACTCATCCGATTTACCAACGAGCAAAGGTGTCTCAATCTGTCAAGGACTACTACCTATTATCTCGGCCATCGCACTTCACATCAGCATCTCGCCGTTCACCATCCACAGTCAATGCGAGAGAGGCAATTGCAGAGAAGAGTCTCTACACCACAGCTGAGAGCTTCCCAACGATCCTGCGAAGAAGTGAGATCGTTGCTGTAGGGACTGTGACACTTACACCGCTGCAAATGGCCATTGAGCGCACATCACGCAAGACAGTAGAGCTCCTTGCCATTGAAAAGCGCATTACGGATGGCGATGACACTGCATTCAACCTGCTCACTCAAGAACTCATGTACGCTGTCGACACGTATTCACGAGACTGTGTGGCAAATTATCATGACTTGCTTCCGTCGTTAGAGGATGCAGAAAAGGATCTAGATGACGACATGCACCAGCTTAATCCTCTAGAAAATGCCATGAGAGTAGCTTTGATCGACTATGCTCTCATTATTCGCCGCTGCTTGTCATTGTATGTGAGGCCTGCTCAGCAAGCCACAAAAGCAGACCTTTCACAACGTATGTATCCTAAGAAACGCTTCAATCCTTGACATGACCTAACCGTAGTAGGATTTGAAGCGGCTTACGCTCGAGAGCTATCCATTTTGTTGCCGCCGAACATGGCCCCAGCAACACGCTCTCCTACCGGCTCATGGCTGCCGGCGACCACGTCACGTTCTCGAGTAGCAAGTCCTGCACCCGATGAGAAACAAGTCAATGGAGATAGGGTGACTTCGCCCGTACAAAATGGCCGATCCTCCCGGCAAGATAAGAAGAGACACAGTCTGGCCTTTCTGACCAAAGAGTTTCTCTCGAGAGAACCGGAGAAGGAAAAGGAAAAGGAGAAGGAAAGAGAGAAAGAGAAGGACAGGGACAGAGAGAAGGAAGCAAAAGTCGAAAAATCGATGACTGACGATGATGCATCGACCACAGTCTCGTCGCGCAGCCGCAGCAAGGAACCGCATAACCGCAATCGGCTCAGCTTGAACTTTCTCAACCATACGCCCAGCTCTCCACAGCCAGAGGCACTGCCAAGCTTCCCCAGCAATGGCCAGTCCAATATGAGTGACACCAGCCTCCCACGGCAGCCTAGCGCGCCACGGCCAGACACGGTCAAAAGCCAGAAGAGCGACAAGTCACTGTCTTCGCGATCAGGCAGCGTGAAGAAAAGACTCAGCTTCATGAACATTTCTAAGAAGAGCAGCAAGAGTAGTGTACGGGGGCGCGTTGATGATACCCTTGTAGAGGAATAATCCCTTTGTTTTTCTTTGTTCTTCAACTTATTCTTTTTTCTTTTGTTTGCTTTCGCGGCAGCTTACAAGCCGCTTAATGCTTGGATACAACACAATCGTAGGGATACTGGAAGACATGGGGTGGACCAGAGGGGCGTGCTCTGGGCGCATATTTAGCCTGGCTCTTTGAGACGGCATGCAAACTCTGTACAACATTGGCGATGTTTTGTTTATACCCTTCCTATTTCTGCTTAGATACACAGCGCACGATTCATATGAAAATACTGCAATGGTAATAGTGGACGTTCTGTGGCTAAGTGTATGGTGAGGCTGTGTCCAAGGCGTGAGCAGTGAGCCGTGAATGGTGGAGCAGAGTGGGGCTCTGGCGGTGCAGGGGCTATCGATAGCGTGCGGCCAGTATCCCTGCCAGGTCAAAAAAGTTCGAGAGCCCCAAAATTGAACTTGTCGCGCGTAACAGTCTTACAACCACGCGCAAGTTTGGCCGTCATGTCGCTCGACGAGAGACTGTCCAAGATCCGGGACAACCCGAAGCTCCAAGGCCAGCAGCAGGTATGATGATACCCGTCCATCTTTTTCTCTTTCCTTGAACTGTGCTACGAGAGCCGCCGCTGACCTTTGCAGACCCATATCCTGCTCTCGGCCATCGAGGACACGCTGCGTCAGCAAAACTCAGAATTCACACCGACAGCCTACTTTGCCGCCTTGCTGTCACTGCTTGCCCGCCAGATCACGGCTCAAGGCATCGTCAATAAGGACACGGCTACAGCAACCATCTACCTGCTCGATCTCGTCACCCCCCATGTGCCCGCCCCGCTGCTGCGATCCAAGTTCACCGACATCCTCACCAGTCTCGCGCCCGCCATTACAGCCCAAGATGCCGATGCGCCGCTGATACGATCTTCGATAGGATGTCTGGAGTCATTGCTGGTCGTGCAGGATGCGCGCGCTTGGGAGTTACCGCAGACGACCATCAGCCCACGTAGAGCTGTCGCGGGACTGCTACAGATATCGGTGGACCACAGACCCAAGGTCAGGAAGAGGGCGCAGGAAGCACTCAAAAATGTGCTTGCGAACCCGCCACCGAGCCCTGCGCTAGACCACCCCGCAGCAGACATGTGCGCCGAGACAGCGCAGAAAATGCTCAAGGACATTGCGGCAGAGGCGGCAGCCAAGGCGCGCAAACACAAGGGAAAGAGGGACACAGATAACAAGGACCCCGATCTGATTCATGCGCTGCAGCTTATCAAGACAATTGCGACGTCGTCTGGCGGCTGGCCAAGCACCAAGATCGACGTGCTATGCGAGCTGTTGCTCAATATTTCCAAGTCTAGCAACGAGTTTTTGACAATGGCCGCTTTTGAAATTTTCGAGGTCATTTTTGCAGGCATGGCCAACGAGCTTGCTTCTGCCAAGCTCCCCAGGCTGCTCGAAGTCATCTCCGAGTTGCAGCCTTCCAAGAATGACTCGCAGCTGCTTCCACCCTGGATAGCAGTCGTATCGCGCGGCTATGAAGTTTCCGCCCAGATTGAGCCTGAAGAGACCTTGATGAAACTCCCCGAGTTGTTCACAACCATTGCAGAGTTCCTTACATCTTCGTCACACAACATTCGCATCTCCGCATCCGAGTGCCTGATCTCGTTCATTGTAAACCTTATCCCCGACAGCGTTATCCTTGAGCCCTCCATATTCGACGAGAAGACCCTGGAAAAGGTAGCTAAAATTGCCCAAGATCTCTTGAGTGTCAAATACCAAGCCGCCTGGATGGAAGTATTCAACGTCCTTGCCGCTATGTTTGAGACGCTCAGATGGCGCTCAGATCCGATCCTTAAGCCTGTGCTGAGGGTTGTTGGAGACTTGAGGGGCAATGATAGTTTTGCGGGTAAGAAGGAAGCGGATGCGGTCATTTCAAAGGCCATCACTGCAATGGGCCCTGATGTTGTCCTTGAAATACTCCCCTTGAACTTGCCGCGACCACCACCCGGACAGACTGGACGAGTCTGGATGCTTCCGCTCCTCCGCGATTCAGTGCACAATACCAGGCTAGGTCACTTCAGAAAAGAGATGGTGCCGTTGAGCGAAGAGCTCTACCAAAAAGTGATAGATCATGGCGAGAAGGACAAAACGATGGAGATCAAGGTTTTCGAAACAGTCGTACAGCAGATTTGGTCAATCTTGCCCGGCTATTGCGATTTACCTCTGGATTTGGTTGAGGCTTTCGATCAGACCTTTTGCGAGATGCTGGCAAATCTTCTCTATGGCCAAGCCGATTTACGAACGGACATCTGCCGAGCTCTTCAGAACTTGGTAGATAGCAACAAGGCGATTGTCGAATTGGAATCCGAAGATGATCTCCTTGCACAAGCCCGTATCTCCAAAGCCGACGCACAGAAGAACCTAGAACATCTCGCTGGCTTCGCTAGTAACATGCTTGCAGTCCTGTTCAATGTATACAGCCAGACTCTGCCGCAGTACCGTGGCACCATCCTCAGGACCATCAACGCATATCTGAGCATCGTGCCCGAGGCGGAGCTTATGGAAACTTTTGAGCGAGTTGCGACCAACCTTGAGGCCTCGCTTCCTGAGCCTGGCTCACAAACTCAAGCAGCCAAGCAAAAACAGGAGGTAGGCCCGAACAAGATGCCGCCCATGAGCCATACTCTTATGGATCTAATCATCACAATCGCTCTGTACCTGCCGCGCGACAGCTATCGTTCGCTCTTCCGCATGGCTGAGATTATGATCAACCGAGAGAATGAGCCGCAACTGCAGAAGAAAGCATACAAGCTTATTCCTCGACTTGCAGAGTCTGAGATGGGGCGAGCTGCTTTGAAAGAGCGCAATGCAGAGCTGCAACAACTGCTGCTTATGAGTGCGGAAAAGGCATCGGCACCTGCGCGGAGAGACCGACTCAATGCGCTGTTCCAAGTTCTTGAGTCTTTGCCTGAAAGCGATCTTCACTTTATCCCATCCATCTTATCCGAGGTCGTCATCTCAGCTAAGGAGACCAATGAGAAAGCTCGAGAGGCTGCCTACAACCTGCTCGTCGCAATGGGCGAGAAGATGGCGAAGGGCGGTAAGGTCGTGCAGTCCAAGGTACCCAACATGCCCGCCGATGCTCCGACTGTAGAAGCATCGCTCGAAGAGTTTTTCACAATGGTGTCAGCTGGTCTGGCCGCTACCACTCCGCACATGATTTCTGCATCCATCACCGCTGTCACCCGTATACTTTACCAGTTTCACGATCAGATATCGATGGAGACTATCACAAATCTCTGCGACCTCATGGATATCTTTCTACAGAACCCCAACCGAGAAATCGTTCGCAGTGTACTTGGTTTTGTCAAAGTCGAGGTCATTTCATTGCCCGAGGCGCTCGTACGTCCGCGCCTCAACATCCTTCTCAAGAATTTGATGGTCTGGAGCCATGAGCACAAGGCCCACTTCAAGGCCAAGGTCAAGCACATTGTTGAGCGCATGGTCCGCAAGTTTGGCGTCGAGGAAGTCGAACGCGCCACTCCCATGGAAGATCGCAAGTTAATCACCAATATCCGTAAGACACGCGAGCAACGAAAGAAGAAGAAACAACAGGCTGCAGAGGACGGCGAGGAGCCAACCGAGAAACGAAAGGGCAAGTTTGAAAGCGAGTACGACCAGGCTGTATACGGCAGTGAAAGCGATGAAAGTGAGGGTGACTCTGAAGACGAGTTTGTTAAGAGCCAAAGCAAGCAACACCGCGGTGGGGCCAAGGGCGGCAATACCTACATTATTGAAGACGAAGACGAGCCTCTTGATCTGCTCTCCAAACGCGCTCTCGGAAACATCTCGTCTACAAAACCTCTCCGTCAACGCAAGCAGCCATCAAAGATCAAGGCGCGCACGAATGAAGACGGCAAGCTAATTCTCGGTGAGTCAGATGACGAGGCAGAAGTAAAAGGCAAGAAATCGAAGAAGCAAGCTGCCGACAACGAAGATGCACTCATGGACATTGACGACCAAAACACGTCCCTGGAAGCAGGTATCAACGCTTACGTTGACGCCATCCGAGGCCGCGATGCCGCTCAGGTCGGCCAGAAGGGACGTCTCAAGTTCAGCAACAAGCGCACTCACGAGGATGACCAGATGGATATGGATGATGACGGTGCTGAGGCAGATTGGCAAGAAATTCGTAAAGCAAAGTCCGGCTCGGGTATGGGTAGAGGTAGCGCGAAGAGTGGAGGTGCCGGCCAGAAGAATCAGAGACGAGCCTTAGGCCAGGAAAGATCGAGAGGAGGAAACACCAGTGGCGGTGAGGGTAGAAGCGGGGCAAAAGGCAGGATCGAGAAGACAAAATCTCCGCGGGGTAGAGGCGGTGGTGGGTTCAGAGGAAAGGGACCGAGCGGAAAGTGGAGTGGACCGAAGTGAATGGACATGGAAATGTGACGAAACAAAAAAATGGACATGGTTTTAAGGGGCGGTGTTTTGGAGAATCAATGTTCTTCTTTATCTTTGATCATTTATGGAATTCGATACCATCTATGGCGTTGATCATCAGGCGACTGAGTCTTTTTGCTGATGCAACGTCTTTTTTTGGGAGACCCATGGGCCAAAGTGGAAAACGCATCTCCGTCATAGTTTTATTGGGGTGATTTCTTGGATTAAAATAGGATGCTTTTTTTGGACGGGGAAAGGTTCACATGCTATGGTAGTGTTGGTCGCGCGATGCAGATTGTTCAGAAAAGTGATGTCACATAACGCAAAGTATGATTTCGAGAGGCAAACTGTGTAACAACAAGTGGCAAAAGCACGAGAACACTGCGATCATCCAAAAACCCCGAGGAATTGTTAATCTCTTCCATGAAAAGACTCATTAGCCATCTCGACACCTTGATCCGGAACATGGCATCGTCACCTAGGACCTCACTGTCAGCCCCTTTGCGCGAAAGCACACCTTGGAAGCCAGCACGCCTAGATGATTACCTAGGACTCTCGCATGCTCCAAACGCCAAAAAGACGTCTTCTATCGTCAAGCCCCTTTCGATAAAAGTTGAAGACGGACCCGATGGCGCCGTATCCGGCTTCCTCCATCTACCCCCCACCACATCCACGACGCCAGCCTCAAAAACCGGCGTGATTTTCCTCTCTGGGGCAGGAGGAGGTGTCGTAGGCCCCTCATCCATCTACCTCTCTCTCGCGGAAAAACTGGCGTCGCTCGTTCAGCCCATGCCGGCATTGCGCCTCGACTATCGCTACCCAGCTCGCACCAAGTACTGTGTCAGCGACGTACTCGCCGCCATGCAGGAAATGCAAGATGCATACCAAATACTGAATTTTGTTCTCGTCGGCTGGTCGTTTGGCGGCGCACCCATGTTCACGGTTGGCGGGCAGGATAAACGAGTGGTAGGGTGTGTGGGTATAGCTAGTCAGACTGCTGACACAGAGGGCATACGGTTACTCGCGCCTCGCCCTGTTTTACTGCTTCATGGGACGGGGGATTGCACGCTTACCCATCGTTGCTCAGAGCGCCTGTACGACATGTATGGTTCGGCGGGCAATAGGCACTTGAAGCTCTTCGAACGCGATGACCATGCTTTGACGCGGAATTCGAGAGAAGCAGAGCAGATTATTGGGGGGTTTGTACTCAGGTGTGCAGGTCTGGATCCTCATGGAAATAGAGAGAGACTTGGTGAGGTGCTGGTGGGTGAAGAGGAGAAGGTGGACTTGATGAAGAGGGGGGGTGATTTAAGAAGAGATGAAAGTGTTGAGTAGCGAGCGATTTGTCAAGTTTGAAGTTTTTCACTTGGAAAGAATCTATCACAGTAACTCGGTGTCATCTGGATAGTTACGCCTGATTGGCATGTCTTGCTATCCGATATTAAACCCATGCTATCTTCTTTTTCAATGTGACACTATCTTGTCGGATCCCGACCAGGACTTTGGTCATGTTTTGTTGCAAGCCTAGTAAATCTGGTTACAAAATCAACGTCAGTCAGTGTACTTAGTATCTATCTACAAGATTTAGCAAGCACTACCCAGACATGGTGGTATAAAGTGACCATGTCTTGAGTATACTAAAACGGCAACCAAATGCAACGCGGACGCTGGTGTTCCTCTTTAGTATGAGTACCAACCTGTAAGAGACGATTTGAGATGTAGTTATTTTCGGTTTCATGACAACGGCGAGGACAGTTAGCATTGTCCTAACGTGCAGCATCTAATGGTTGTGAATGTCTCATTCACCGCCTTTCTAGCATCCATGACAAAATCAGTCTTGATCAAACCAGAACACTCATGGCTTAGTGCAGCGCGTATGGAAAGAAACAACTGCATAGCATCCTATTAAGAGTCTTGATGCAATTAAACGATCTTTTTTTCTCTGACAGGGACCACCCTTGAAATCGGACAAAGACAGCCACATGCAATGCCACTCTTTGCTCATATCCAACAGATACGAGACGTTACCCAAGCTCAAATGACATGCTTGCCTTCTCCGGTACCAGTTTATAGTTTGACAGACTACATCAGGTGGTCTGGCCAAATGCTTCTCAGCGTGCCAACTTGTGAGTTCCACATGCTTAGGTGCCAGGCACCCAGCTTCTATCAACCTCGGCATCTCATGCCTGATCGACACTGCCTGTCACAACCAACGAAACACAACGGCGTCCGAGCCAGTGGTTGCATACGGCTCTTTGTTCGCCATGCTCCTCGCATTGGAGACGTGGTGTTTACGGCTATGGTACACTCGGTCGAAGCCGATCCGCAACCATTACCACATTCGATATATCGCCACCTTCGCCTGCTGCTTGCGCCAGCCAAAGAGAGACGGCGATACCCTAGCAATCAAAGTGGGGGATGACGCTTTGCGATATCACTGGGTAAGCGTGAGTGGCCAAAGTATCTGTCGACGTTTCACGTCGCGTGCGCATGCCCTTGGTTCCAACATACTGGTTTTACTAGTGTGCCTACGCTGAAGCAAACGTGTACAAGTTAAATAGGCAGACTTGGATGAGTTTTGCGCACTGGACGATTTCTCTAGATTCATCACGCACTTGGAAGAGGAAGCCTTGCTTGACGACCCCGCCATGATGGATTTCAACCTTGCAAACTGCATCTTGTTTCCAGCCGTGGAAGCGATACTCGCATTCAGTCTGATCCCATACTTTTTGCCCGGCAACAGCAACGGCTACACTCTAACGACGTATTTCATCTTTTTCACGCTGCTCAACAATGGCGTACTACTTTTCCATAAAGTCATCTTGTATCCCTTCTTCCTCTCTCCCCTGCGCAATCTCCCGCATGCAAAGGGCTTTATACCGCTCATCGGCCATGGCTGGATGATGGGGCAGCGACCGGGCGGGCAACCGTTTCTCAACGCTATGAAGGAGACACCCAACGATGGCCTCATCCTTAGTGAAGGCTTTTTCCATACCACGAGGCTGATTGTGACGTCGCCAGCGCCGCTGGCCGATATTCTTGTACACCGGAGCTACGACTTTGAGAAGCCATCGTTTGCAAGAATTTTCTTGACAAAATTCCTCGGCGACGGCATACTGACGAGTGAGGGCGAGGTGCACAAACACTACCGCAAGAGAATTGCGCCTGCCTTCCACTTTAGGCATATCAAAGACTTGTATCCCGTGTTTTGGGCAAAGTCGATTGAGTTCTGCCATGCACTCAACAAGGATCTACGCGAGCGGCCGGATCGAGTATTGGAGATTGGGCATTATTCGACACAAGTCACCATGGATATCATAGGCCTAGCGGGGCTGGGCCGTGACATTGGGTCGTTACGGAACAGCGACGATGAATTGATCAAGAACTATGAGGAGATTCTCGAGCCGACAAAAGAGAAGGCGCTGTATTTCATTAGCCATATTGTCTTGTCGCCTTGGGTAGTTAGCAAACTGCCGTGGGGGCTGAACAAGAGGGTTGAGGTCTTGATGGGCAACCTGAAAAGAATATGCAGCGATTTTGTGGCTGATAGAAAAGCCAAAATGAAGCTCGAGAGCACAGACAACCGGGGAAGTAATGATATCTTGTCTCTCATGATACGAAGCAACGACTTCTCCGACGAGAACCTCGTGGACCAACTCCTGACATTCCTAGCGGCCGGGTAAGTCCATGCCATCTAACTACTCTTCTTGTGCCAAAGCTAATGGCCATAGTCATGAAACCACTTCGTCGGCATTGACATGGTCGTCCTACTTGCTCTCCCGACACCCAGGCATTCAAAGCCAGCTCCGGTCAGAGATCCATCAATACATTGCGGATCCAAAGGCGCTCTCGGATCCAAGCTTTGACGTGGCCAGCCTCTTGGAAAGCATGCCTTATCTCAACGGTGTCTGCAACGAAGTGCTTCGACTCTTCCCCACAATTCCTGTAACCGCACGCATCGCTATCCGTGATACTATAGTAGCGGGGCGCTTTATTCCGAACGGAACAATGTTCTTTGTAGTGCCGTGGGCGATAAACCGCAACCCCGCATTGTGGGGCGCAGACGCCGAGGACTTTGTGCCTGAGCGGTGGATTGACAAGGAAACTGGACGTGCGACCATGAACGGTGGAGCGGAGAGCAACTACAGTTTTTTGACCTTTTTGCACGGACCAAGAAGTTGCATAGGCGAGAAGTTTGCGAGGGCTGAGCTGCGGGCGCTCATGGCGGCGTTTGTGGGAAGCTTTGAGATGGCCTTGGCGGATCCGCTGGAAAAAGTTGTCGTGGGTGGGACGATTACGAGTAAGCCGGTTAATGGGATGAGACTGAAGCTGCAGCCGGTGGAATGGGGTTCTGAATAGATCAAAAGGCTTTAGCGAGCATCGTCCGATGTTCACACAGAGCTCCACTCTTGTACGCTACAAGTATCGTGTCACCGGTTTCTTTTACCCTACTTAATGAACGAGCCAACACGCGTTCCATGTGCAAATACTCCGTGGAGTAGCACGACACGTTCTGTCGGCTTCTTTGCAGAAGCAATGTGAGAAAGGAGGTCAAGGTAAAAAGTGGGCACACGGCCGTGTTGGGTCGACGTCTAGGATGTCGTTTTGTAAAGTGAAAAAGGCCAAGACGCGAAGGATTGACTAACTGCTCCACTGATCGATGTAAAGGTATCTGATACTCTGCATCTGCGATGCCTTGAGCACCAATAGCTGGGAAAACGGGACCGGCTGATATGTCACCGCTCGGGTTAGGTGTTTGCTGAGTCACACCAGAGCAAGCGAGTGCCACCGGTTGTGCAAGCTATCAAGCTTTCTATCGGGCTCCCCATCGCGATCAGATAACGATATGCAGAGCATAAGAGTACGTAGTTTCCTTGCTACACCACACACACACACATGACGCTCGGGGAACAACGGAGGGCCGCGTCCATCAGAACTCGGATGGACCTGGAGCCTGCAAGTATCCCGCTTGAGGATACTCTACAAAAAAGATGTATCTCTACATGAGGATCGAAACTGTACATGATCCACTAGAATGGCGCGAGCGAAAAAAAGCCAGTTACAAGGTGCATGGGGTCGCTTAGAACACCTATGGCAACGATCCAGTAGCGGAGAGGTATCCGCAAAAAGCAAGAAACATGTATGTGCGCAATCGCGATGTGATCGTGTTGGGCTGTGTGGAGTTATGCGATGCATGCTATGGATTTGATTAGACTTCTGTCCGTTCTTGCATAGCATCAGCTCATACACGGATGCCAGCGGGCGCATCAGCAGCAGGGGCTAGATAGGAGACGACGAAGTAGACCTTGCTAATTGGTGGTATGCATCCGCGGACCCGACATTGCTCCCCCAGTACCATGAGAAGTCACATACGCCTTGCTTGGAAGTGATTCAAACGAGGTGGCGCTATCAGTAAATCGCACTATATGCTGGTCCGGCGTAAAGCGCACAAGATGATCAGGCAAGCAGAGACGAGGATCTTCGTTCGTTGGCGCACAAATGCGGCGTAGGTTGCTATTGGTCGGCGGTACTACGGAAACTCATCATCACGACTCAACGTCGCCTGGTGACTTTGACTTCCAAGGCTGCTTTTCCCTTGGGAATCCGCAAGAATCAGCTGTGCGTCGGGAGGAAGTAAGAAGGAGCCTGTTCGTCGACATTCAGCATCGCCATCGGTATCCTATCACTGTCTCGTGCACCGTCCACGTGACCCTGGCATCTTTCTACGTACAATCGGCCGATTCAACTAGGAAGGTTCGGGCAAAATAACCGCCCATTCGCAGGTCTTCGAGCCGGCGAGGTCGTTTTCTATGCTCCAAGAGAGGGCTACGCTCCTCGGAATGAAGCTAGTGCCGCAGCGATCTCACGATCAACTAGGTCCATTCCGAGCAAAGACTGGCAGGTCTAGGCGGATGACCAAGGTCCGCCGCCCCCCAGCCCGCGCGCCAGGCAGATCAAATACTATCTCGCATCATTTTACTGCTGTGGTGTTGTGAATCCGAGCGTCGTCAACAGGGTCGAAGTGTTCCACCCTTGGAGCACAGCGCTGTCGCTAATGGTCGAGTCATTGGACCCAGCAACGCATCTTGTGCAACAGGGTGTCAGGTTGAAAGACACAAGTAAAAAATTTCATGCGACTGTGAGGCTGACTTGCGCGTCTTCCAAAGCGGTGACCAAAGCCACCCACACAGTTCAGGTATCGCCTTCGTTCACGTATGAAATCCTATACGTATCTTGGCCATAAACCATGCACCTACTTACTTACGTATTGTAGGAATTGGGGGAAGGGCGCCGGCAATAGTGTCGTGTTTGTGCCTTTATGTTCACAGAGGCTTCCACTGTCCCCGTCCACGTCGCCGTCGCTAGTTGTTCGAATGTTACTCGCCTTATGGCTCGATTGATGCCTACAAGTCAGATTTCCGGCTCATTCTGTTCACTTGTCCAGCCTCGACTTGAAGAGCGTGGTTTACATGACAAACATTGAGACCCCCAACGGGGTAAACAACAGTTTTCTCTGAGGGCATTTAAAATAACTGTTTGGTGCACAGAAAAAGAATTCCACCGGCATGCATGATACCTAGGACACACAAATCAGCCCACAATTATTCTGACAAACAAGACTGAAGAGCTAGGGTTGGAGAGTGTTCTTGCCATTCTCATTGGGTACGGCAAACTGTCCCGTTCCCAATTCCCGAATCTATGGAGAAACACAGGCTTAGCTCGACCGCCGAGACTGCCGGCCCTAGCATCCGGGTAGGCTCCCTTGTCTCCAATGACCACGTTTTGGGTGCACAGTGTACGCGAAAATTGGAGCTGCACATGCCATAGGTCAAAGTCCCGGCGTGCCCAACTCAATGCAGCGCCCTTGGACAATACGCTCTGTTACTGTATTGCGTTAAACCCATGTCAGATAGACGTACATTCTTTCGAGCGATAACCTCAAACTTCGGACAGCGTAGCGTTGCCTTGGAACTATGGCATCAAACGCTTCGGAGTACAACTCCCGAGCAATATACGGCCCGCACTCGTCCAGTCAACAAAAAGTTGCTATTCCACGCTTACAAAGAGTCGAGATAGGACCAAGTGGAACTCAAGATAGGCGTCGAGTGCCTCGAGCGTGTACTGGAGTGAGTCTGAATCATGCACAGGCGTTGCTGTGCAATCAGGGCTGGCATGATTATGAACATTTGGGCAATCTCCAATGCTGCTGTCGCCTGATAACCCCAATCTCCGTCTATTCTGCTACTGTTTCTGACAGTCTGTCTGAGCATCTAGTGCCGTGCCCACAAGATCAAATGCACAGGCGAGAAGCCAACCTGTAAGCATTGTGCGACCACGAACCGTCAATGCGTGTACATTCTACCTCGAAAAGATCGACTGAAAACGTCCGTTTTCTTCCCTATTCTTGATTTCCTCGCTAACAGTCCTAGTGTCACGCAACAATGTCAGCAGCTGGCTGCGTTGCTGAGGGAGATCAAGGACCGCGCAAGCGTTCAAGACAGCAACCGCATCACCGATCTCTTGGACGAGGTAAGCCTTTAGTTGCACAACCTGTGCCGTAATATCAAACGAAAAGATTTAATGTGTTGATATATCGCAGATTGGTGAAGACTTTTCGGAGCACAGACTTACGCCAACACCGTCAAACTCTGACGTTGACGCTCAGAGCGCACAGGGAAATATTGAATTCGGCAGCATCGACTGTCTCGAACATCTTGAAACGGAAGCCCTAGATCTGTTGGATGAGGACTTGCACAGCAAAGATGAAGCTCGGTCGACAGGGTTTATTGGAAAGAGCTCAGAAGTACAATGGTTGCGCGCAGTGGCACTCGCCCAAGCCGAGAGAACGGATGGGACTTGGGATGGTTCGGGACCAACACGACGCTCCTCGAACGTCGCTGGCAGTGAGCCGGTCAGTTCATTCAGCTTCTGGACTGATTGCGACGAGGTGAATGTGGATTTTTACGTGGATCCGCACGAAATGCCTCCGCCAGATCTTGCTGAACATCTGGGTAAGTTGGTACCTGAACAACGTGCTTGCAACATGGATACTGACTTTGTATCTTTTGAAAACTTGCAGTACAATGCTACATGTCTAAAGTGCATGATTCTTTCCCAATTCTTCCTCGTAGAGAATTCACGGATCAGACCCGTGTGTACTTTGGATCGGTGCGGAACGGGAATGCGTCGCGCCTCAATCCAAAGTGGCAGATCGTCGTGAATCTTGTCTTTGCCATAGGAGCCAACTACTTACACCTTCACGAAGGTTGGTCAGCCGATGGCCACGTTATGTATCAAGCGCGAGCGCGTGCTTTTGGGTTGAGTGAAGCGGCGATGGTTTCCCATCCTGACGTGCCACAGATCCAAAGCCTAGGTCTTCTTGGGTTTTACTGGCTCAGTGTTGGACAGGTAAATCGGTGAGTTTGCAGCTTATATCCACCGTAGGTTGAAGCGATGGAGGTACTGACCATGCTAGTGCTTGGACAATTGTTGGTATTGCTCTGCGTTCAGCCTACTCTCTCGGCCTCCATGTTCGAAACGAAGATCCCTCGGCGAATGCGAAGAAACGAGAGTCACTGGTGCAAATCTGGTGGAGCCTATACTCTCTGGAAAGAACACTCAGCATCATAACTGGTCGTCCTAGCATTGTGGTTGACTCATACTGTTCCGTACCATTGCCCATGACAAATCCCGAACAAGGCATAACAGAGGAAGCAACTGGGGCACATTTCAACGCCGGACATGCATCAACGTCGCACTCAGGCCCTTCTTCTGTTTCGTCCAGCGTTGCTGCGAACCCGCATTTGACGCCAGGAGGCTTTGCCAAACCAAACACCAATTCTGGCACGTACTTCAAGGCTGGCGTACAGTTGTCCATCATAACACAGAACATTCTCACATCACTCTACTCAGCCGGTACAATGATTCGATCTCCAAGCGATGTTCAACAGGACACGACATTTTTGGGCCAGCGCCTGGATCAGTGGGCTTCTTCATTACCCGCGGAGCTCAGGCCGTACGGAGACACGCGAGAGCTTGGCGGCGCTTTCTCGCGCGAGCGTCTGCTCCTGAAGTTTCAGTTCTGCAGTGCGCGTATCTTGCTTATGCGGCCTTGTCTAGCTGCGCGACGCCAGCCAAGGAAGGGTTTCCATGACGCAAGCTTCGCGAGGAACATGGCAGATGGGTGTATCGAGGCCGCCAAGGCGATCGTTGCGTCCTTTCCCGACGACTATAGCGGTCGAGTCCATGAAGACTTGCCCTGGTGGTGCCTCGTCCACCATATGGTACAGGCAATCTCGGTCTTCTTACTCGGTCTTTCCTATCCGTCGTCCAGTTCATGTGATGCTTCAATGATGATTCATCATGTGAGGAAGACCATTTGTTGGCTCCAGAGAATCCCGGGTCCGGTTGCCGCGCGTGCTCATCGAGTAGCTTTCAATTGCTTTGAGAGAGTGGCCAGGCAATATGCTGTAGACGTGTCAGAGCTTTGGGACCGCAAAGAAGCTCCAGTGGTGCAAAACTTCAACCCTGACCCCATACCGGGAATTCCTGTTCCTCAGACATCAACAGCAATCCCGGTGGTTTCGATGTATGGAACCTACAGCAACACGGCCGGCGACAACCATACTCCTCAATCGGAACCACCTGAATTCCACAAAAGCTATTTCATGCCCGAATGAGCTAACAATGCAGCAGCAGCTTCGTTTGCTGCATCTTGAGAGCGGAGTCTACTCAAGACATTCTTTGCACTACGCTACAGGCAAGCAATTTTGGCGTCAAGCGTATAACGGCAAGTTTTGGCTGTCAAAGGAAGGCGGGCAGTAAACAACAAATACAGCCCGACTGTATACACAATTGACTCGGCGACAAGATTTCCTAGGCGCTGTTGACGGAAAAGCATGTGAAGTAGTAATCCTAGCCCATTGTGGGTTACCAAGATAGACACATTGAATACACCACCTGTATACACAGCTTACGTTTGTGCCAGAGATTGGGCTCATGACCCGAGCCATTAGCCACTATTTGGGGGCAGGTGAGCACCATGGAGGCCTTGAATGGGTTTCTGCTCTGGGTCTCACGCACTGATTACAGTGTCAAAGCGTATTTAGCGAACCGTATCTTTCTCGTGATTATGGGGACTTTTCGTCGAGGACTTGTCTAGAAACATGGATTTGGGGTGAAGGCAGGGTAAGCTCTGGGTACATGCTTAGTCAGGGCGAACATTGCGTTGTTGCCTAGAAATCGTGGCATTTTTGCCTACGCCCCACTCTGGCAGCAATACAGCTCTATGATTGGCCGCGTGAGACGGCTGCCTGGACGCTTCCCGCGCACAGACATATCACGTGATACTAGCGTGCCAAGACAATAGTCTCATCTCTCGCCTATATAATCCGCGCGCCCCTCGTCCTCCTTTCTCCTCGGCATCCAAGTGCTCGGGCTTTACGCTTACCAGTGAGGATTCGTCCGAGGTAGCGTTTTTGCTAGTTGAAAACTACAACTATGACCGCTCCAGTTGGCCTTCGGGTCGGCTGGGAATTTTTGACACACTGTACGCTTTGCGCTGCTTTTCGTTGACCATTGCGGCTTGCCGCTTTGTTGAAGAAGAGTGATAGTGGCAAGCTACATTGCATATGCGACTCTACCCGGCCATCACCTATGATGATCGCCTTTCTCTAAGTCGCGAAATGCCCTGCGTCCTCGCTGTCGTTCGCCATCACGTTCCACTCGCGTCATGCGATCGCCCACGATGCTCGCAAGCGCTGCTACAGCTGCTTATCCTTTCTGCATAAGCCAAATGCGCTGAGCGCGTGGCGCGCGCAAGTCAATAGTGTTCTGCAAGCAATACAACATGACACCTTTCGGGTCTACTGTCATAGTTGGGCAGTCTTTTTCTTCTTTCTTGCTTTCGGCACAAGCTATCAGGGTCCCATTAGCACATGCACCCCTCCCGGCGCTGCGTCAGCATGGTCTCCACGACTCAAGGGTCAAATATTAATACCGATTGCTTCTTAAGTCGGACAACCGATCATGACACTGCTGTCTTTGGTAAAGATTGCCCATTTGTTGCTATTTGGAATCAAGTCGACCGAGGCAACCACCCACGCTATCAAACGATCCTCCCTTCCACTCGTAAGCCTGCCAGTTGTAAGTGTCGCACACATCTGTCACCACTCCGGCTGGGATTCCAAAGTACTGCGATATTTGCCATCAAGGCTGTCGCCAGGCGTGGCACTCGCTGTCCCAATGCAGTTGCAGCACGCGCTTTGAGCAAAACGGGCGTCATGCGTTGAACTGAACTCTGTCTTCTGCGAGCAGACGCGACGAGAGCGTATAGCTGAGGAGGTAACAATGAGCTATTATCTGAAAACGCCATGAGAGCTGAGAGAAGGTTTGCTAGCCACGAAGCCGAGGCATCGCACTCATCATGCTACTCTGCCTCCATCCCTCTGAAGGCGTAGCAGGAGTCAGTCGTTCTATCTCATTGACAAAGCTAGGTGACAAGCGATCTGCACCTGCAGCATTTCATGTCAATTGTCGCATTCGGCCGCCTTGTGCTGCACCTGCAGCTGAACAAAGTTTTATTGTGTGTGGGCCAATGTGGTCGCCCCCAAGAACACCAAGATGCATCTAGCTATTCTGACTTGCCTTAGGGTAAAGGTTATTTGGTGCAAAGCTCGCAGGTAGCTTTGGCGCGGTTTCAGGGTGGTAAGATATTCCTCAAGGTTTCGGCGCACAGCTTGCGTTCTGCCGGATCGGCAGCGTTGCACGCTAGCTAGCCGGCCTTGCGCCATCTCTCGCAAACGGTGGCATGAGCAACACCCCTCATGTGTGCTAACCACCCTCTACACACATGCAAACACTGCAGCCCTTTCTGCATTTATGCGTGACAGACACTCCTGTTGGCACACGGCGCTGTGCCCGTACCTCACAGTCCATGCCCTTCAATATGCTATAGGCCGTCGACACCTGTCTGTTAAGAAGCGGCATTTAGTCATTGACATGCAACGCCCAAAGTTCCGTACCAGCGCCTCAGTCACGATACCCGAGACCTAGCTATATCAGGCCGTTCCCTAATGGTACTCCCCGTAGGCCTTACCCTAGAGGGCAATCCTCGCAGCATTGTACCCCGGTCTCAGATTGTTTTGGTGTCGCGCCACTCCAAACGAGGCAGTATTCGGCCAATGTCCTGCTTGATCGCCACACGATAGCCACCATTGCGTTCGAAACGGCCTTGCCCCGAGTGCGCACTCATGGTCTGGGCGGGCTATTTTGATACTCCTCATCCTCCCACTTCTAGATTCAGTTTGAGTGTTTTGGGCCTACGCCGTGCTCAGGGACCATGCCGACCCTTACATCGTTCGAGTTGAGCTACCAATTAGTGCATATCATTCCTGCAACTTCCAGAGCTACCTCCTTCAAGGCACCTTGTCTTTACGCTAGGCCCTCCTTCATTCTACTTCCGTTCTAGACTCCTCGCCCTCATCTTTTGATTCTCATAACAAATAGCCTTCGGCCGACACGGGCTGTTGTGATTCTTCCAAAAGGCCAGCATGAAGATCTGAGTAATGCGATTGTGACAGGGACTTTCTTGCATTTTCCTTTCTTTTATCAGTTCTCTCGACGGGCCTTACTACATCTCGGCCATAATGAACGTCGATAATTCTACCCCCGCTGGAATCCGGGCTAATATCATAGTACTTGCATTCACGCTCGTTGCAGGCCTGGTAGTTTTTCTGCGCCTGTTCACACGGCTGGTAATATCGAAGAATGCTGGAATGGAGGATGGATGTATTGTACTGGCTATGGTAAGTCAGCATCATCTATCTGCTCCACTGTTTGCTAAACGAAGCCTTCAGATCCTTTCCGTAGCACTTGCTGTGCTAACCATGGAACAAGTGATGCATGGACTTGGAAAACATAGCTCGAATCTTAAGACAAACGAGCTGGACATATTGCTCAAGGTAGGTTCTGGTATATGCTTTTGTCATTCTGTGCAATCGGCAAGCCTCCCAAGAGCTTAGTCGTCCTTCTCTATCCTTTGCGAACAATCCAACTAATCAGCGTGCTAGGCTTTCTGGGCGAGTGTCTGGATTTACAACCTCACACTCACTACTATCAAGGTTTCTATCATTGCCCAATACCTTCGTATTTTCCCTATTCGTTCCTTCCGTATAGCCTGTTTTGTCGTTCTAGGGCTGGTAATCGCATACGGGGTCTGGGCAGTGTCCTCAAGCATACTCATTTGCAACCCGGTCGCTTTCTCATGGGACAAGTCGATCCCAAACGGTAGCTGCATGAACCAACTCACTATATGGGTTGTGAACGCCGGTATCAACATCGTACAGGATGTGGTAATATTCCTGATGCCGCTGTTTGTCGTACAAGGATTATCAATCTCGTCATCGCAGAAGAAGGGGTTGAGGGTTATGTTTATTTTGGGTATAAGGTAGGCCAGACCCGCCCATTGCCAACGATCTAAAAAGCTAACGAATCAATAGTGTCAGCTTAATCTCCATTATTCGACTCTATTCCTTAGATGCCATCTCGAACTCAACAGATGTGTCATTTGACAACACGGACCACGCAACCTTATCTGCAGTCGAAGTCAATGTAGCCATCGTTTGCGCTTGCTTACCAGCTATGCGGCCTTTGTTCGCCCTCGTATTGCCGCAATACTTTTCGGATGCGCCCCGATATCTCAAAAATCGAACCTTCAAAGTGGACGTGGCGGAACGGGGGCAATGCCAGCAATGTGCCACCCGGCCTCCCACTATGTCGAATAGTCCTGCAACCAGGCACAATTTCGCGCCAACAGAGCGCCATATCACCCCCACAAGACCCAGCAATGCACAAACAAAGCCTGTCACCGCACCACGAAGGCTCGGCGCTGCACAAACAAAGGCCGACACGCCAACATTAGAAACCAATATCTTCAGCTTAGACCCTGCGCAAGAAGAGATTCGTCTTGACGACCTTCGTTCTATCTTCTCCCGTCCAACAGGTCGAAGTTTTACCTCGCTTAAACTTACTCCGTTGCCGCCGACGACACCACTCTCATACCGTTTCCAAGGACACTCACGTTCAGCAAGTAACACATCCGTCCGAAGTACGGCAAGTGCAGCAGAAGAACGATACATCGCACGCCTTCAAGCGGGACTCGACCCCTTGCGCATGTCACCTGTCTCGCCCTCGAGTCCAGCTTTCCCTGCCCCGCTTCGCATCCGTAAAACACCCTCGCTGCCGCCAGGTTCCTGGATGCGACGACCTAGCAATGCAACGACAGTGTCGCAACGTCGGCCAAAAACACCAGGAAGTGACAAGCAATTGCCTGTTACGCCTTTTCCCGTTGGATTCGTTGAATGAGTTAATCCTGGTGTACTGAACGCAAGGAAAATCATCATCCATCGACACTAGGACGTCATGCTCACTGTATATGTATGTATGTCTGTATGTAAGAAGACATGCGCTATCGACCTCGAGAGAACAGACACTTTTCCGATTATACGTTACGAGATTTTCGCTGCCTGAGGGATCGGTGTATCACCCAATAGCTGCGCAGCTGGCGGCACCACTCCGCCTCGCGATAAGCTGTGTAGTAAAAGTGTCATGCGACAGTCTCCTCAGCCATTCAACAAATGAGCTCTCAGAGAACGCCTATTATATGCTCGCAACTCACCGTACTTTGTCATTTTCTGGAACCGCCGAGACGTACTGCATGCTTCGCTCTTTACAACCCAGTCCCTTCTTTCCTACAACCACAAACCTTGGATTGTGTACTCAACAACCGCTATAATCTTTCACATACGACCATAGGAAACTGGCAGCAAGCTAACCCGTCCGTTCTAGCCTATTTAAGCAGTTTACCGGCGGACTAGTAGTCAGGTGGGTGACCACTGGCGAATCCCCGCTGTTGTATGTTTTTTTTTGCACTGTCGTCATGGCTGGCGGGTACACATTTCGTTTTCGATGCTTGTACTCTTAATTCGTACAGTCATACTGTTGTCGTTCTTCTCTTGTCGTCGTAACCATCCAGGCACCACATCAGTGTTCCATTCGCTCTTTCTATTTCCTTCTCTCTGTCTCTTTCTTCATTCTGTTTTTGCTACAGAGCATGCTTTGGTATTTTCAGGCAAAGAGTTGCAAAGGTCATGCTAAAAGTCGGATAGGGGGCTAGTGTTGGACTTGGACAATGTTGAAGTATGCGACTGAACACAGGGCGGATAGATGGATTCTTCGTTCGGTGGCACAGCGAGGTTACACACGTATATATCATCGGCAGAGCATGTAACAGAAAAGGAAAATACCTCTGGAGCATGTGGAAAGTCATTCGATAGTTACAAGGCCTAAGACAGGCAGACGTTCCAAGATGCCAATGTCTTGAGGCAACAAAATGGGTAATGCCATTATCCAACTATAAACTTGACCGTACTCTCCCAACGTGAAATACCCTATGCAGTATCTACAGTTATTGCTCCAGACTCCAAACAGGAAACAAGTCGCGCAATCGTGGCAATGGAGGCAGGGTGCTCATCTGAACTTGCTGAAGATGACGGCAACAATGAGCAGCACCAAGACGGTTATAATGGCAATGGTAATGATGCGATTCGTAGCCATCCTGCAGCCAAAACATGATTAGTACATTTTCGTCGCGCAAGTCAAAAGGGCATCCATCTATGGGGCTCCCTATCAACTGGGGATCTGAATGCAGAGGTAGACAGTGTGACTTTGGGGCGAACATACCGTCTTGCCATGCCCCTCAGCGTCTTGATACTCCGATCGGTATAGCCCTCACTCTCGAGCAGCCTCACTCTTGTATTCATAATCTGCTCTCTCTGCCCCTGCAAGTCGCCAAGTGTGTTGGCGCCAATCTGCTCCGTCTCGAGCGCAATTCGCTGGCTCTCCCTCAGCCGGTTGCTCGACCTGTTCAAGCGATCTGTTCCAGAGAGCAGTTGTTGGCGTTGCTCGAGTTGGGCGTCGCCGCCATCAGGGTTGTCGGTGTAGCGGTCGCCAAAGAGCTTGGAGCGGTCCGAAGTGTACGTTTGTAACTTGCGCTTGGTTGTATCGAGGTCGTGCTCAAAATTGCGGAAGCGTGCGTTGTACTTGGATTTGAGGTTGGCAGGTATGTTGGACTTTTCGAGGCGCATCTGGCCAATCTGATCGAGGCACTTGTGAGCACTGTATTATCGCATGTGTTGTCGCTTTGACGTAACGCTGGGGCTAGTTTGCATTGCGCGACATGTCTCCAGGCTGCGACTCACCAGCTCTTCCGCCTCCTCCAGCGCCCGCTCTGCCTTGCTGATGGCGGCTTTCCTGGGTTCGCCGGTTGTCTCTTTGATCTGCTCTAGTTGTTGGTTAAGGTCGGCTTGAACAAGCTTGAGTTCGGCTTCGTAGCCGCCGAAGCGCTCGGTGCCGGCGTCGGCGTCGATAAGGTTGGACATGGTTTCAGCGTGATGAATTTCTATACCAAAGTAGGCCGGAAAAGGGTGTCTAGGTGTGCGATAGCGTACAGGTAGGTGGCGACGTGTGTTGGATATACTTGTCGATGTGCAGGTGGATGGAGCGTCGAGTCGGTCGTCCAGAGCCCATGCGTAATGGCCGCATCTGCCAAGGCCATCCCTGCCATGTCACGTGCGTCACGTCCGTACCTGATTTCCCTGCCTGTGCTTGCGGCTTGTCCTATGTGTCGCAAAGTCTCTCGCAAACGAATCCAGCTTTGCCTGGTTGACAAAATGCTCGTGTTGGCTTACGTTTGGTAGTTACTTTTTCCACCCCAACACGTGTTGTGATTCTGTCTTTCGCACGTATCCACACTTGCTTCACACACGGTCGCATCGCACAGCACGTTGCGGCTCCAAATGTCTCATGCAACATGAGTGCAATAAACTGAATCCCTACCATTGTACCCAGGTGGAGCCGGTGGGTAGCAGGATCAGCGGTCCACCCTATCACTATTGTTATCAGGGGGTAACTTCAAACCCGGGCACCAATGATAATTTAGTCCTACAGCAATATGGTACCTGCTTGCAACACCAGATGATATCGCACGATTCCTATGCATCCGCTGGATTGGGTGAAACGAGCAACGGAGGCATTAGTCATGTTACCTACATAGACCGAGTTAGCTTAAGCATCGATGACCTCATGACTCGTATCTTTTCCGCACCTTATGTTCGCTTTACCCTTTGTCTTTCGCCACTTCATTTGTATCCAATTAGCATTCAACCTTAGCCTGTTCGTGTAACCATCACGCACCAACGCTAGTTGACCATGAGCAAAGACATGGCGAAGAAGCGTATAGCCATTGTTGGCAGTGGCATTTCTGGTCTGAGCGCCCTGTTTGCGCTCCGCGATACGCAACATGAGGTACATCTTTTCGAAAAGGAGGAGCGGCTAGGTGGCCATACAAACACGGCTATATGGAAGCACAATGGCAAGAGCACGCCTGTGGACACTGGCTTCATCGTCTTGAATACGGCGACATACCGTTCGTCTTTTCCCCACACCTGCTACTACTGGATTGGAATTAATGGAGAATAGCAAACTTTATCAAATTCCTCTCTGCTCTACGCGTGAAAACCGTGGCATCGCAAATGACATTTGGTGTTTCCCGCGATGCCGGCGCTTTCGAGTGGTCCGGCACATCTGGCAGTACGCTCTTCGCCCAGCCATCCAATGCACTCAAACCGTCTTTCTGGCGAATGATTTTCGACATTGTCCGCTTTAACCAGTTTGCTCTGGACCTGCTATCAATCACCCCAGGCTCACCAGCTGCCATCGCCGCTACGGAGATGAGCATTGGAGAATATCTGGAACAAGAGGGCTACTCGGACGTGTTTAGAGATGACTACCTGATTCCAATGACTGCATGTGTTTGGAGTACTGGTGCCGACAAATGTGCTCTAGAGTTTCCAGCCCTGACACTTGTACGGTTCATGTGGAACCATCATCTCCTTAGCACGATTGCAGAAAGACCGCCCTGGTTGACAATCGAAGGTGGATCTAGCAAGTACATTGATGCTGTGTTAGAGCTAGCAGGCAACTGCGAAGGCCATCTTGGAACACCTGTCCTGGCTGTAAGAAGAAAGGATCACAAGGTCGAACTGACGCTGGGTGGAAGAGGTGAGGGTCAAACGGAAATCTTTGACGAGGTTGTACTGGCTTGCCATGGAGACCAAGCAAGATGGATATTGGGCGATGACGCAACCGACGCGGAGAAGGAGATTCTTGACGCATTCGAAACAACACCCAATACTGCATACCTGCACTCTGATGTCTCGGCAAGTCTGCAGACCAATTTCCGTGTAGTGTATAACCACTAACAATCCCTAGCTTATGCCCAAACGACGTACTGCCTGGTCCGCATGGAACTACATTACCACCTCCAAGCCCAACCCACCAAAGGACGCCAACCTAACGACGTCTTCCGGTAAGCTCCAGACTGTCTGTCTGACTTATGACATGAATACTCTCCAACACATGTCACGAGAGACGTACTCGTCGGTGCTCGTGACTCTCAACCCACCTTCGCCACCTTCTCCTGCTCTGACTCAAGCAACGTTCCAATACCGCCACCCCCTGTACAACTCACGCATGGTGTTTGCACAAGACCGCCTTGATGAGATACAGGGCAAGCAAGGTATCTGGTATGCGGGCGCGTGGACAGGTTACGGGTTCCATGAAGACGGATGTCGAAGTGGGTTGCAGATTGGGGAGAAACTCGGTGGAAGCGCTGGGTGGGAGGTGGTAGATGCAAAGTTCATGCGCGGCAGGAAGCCTGTCTTGGAATGGAAGGATTATGTGGTGAGGCTGATTGTTCTGCTAGTGCAGATGGTAATCAGTATTTTGGAGTTCTTGATGGAGATGAATAGAACGACAAAGACCACCGACAAGAAAAAGGTGTTGTAGTTGTCCTTATCATTCATCGGGCTACCTGAGTTTGAGCACTGATAACATCACCTCCGGGCTTTGCATAGCATTTGCAGTGGTGTGTCGAATCCCAGCTTTGTTCGTACTTTGACATCATCCTGAAGCTCGCTGAGATTTGAACAGTCGGTATATATGCCATTGGTGTTTCTGCATGCATAATCTTAAGCAGAAAACTTTTGTCATTTGAACGAACTGTAGAGTTTAGATGCTATTTAATGGTGATAGATAACCCGTCTTGTGCCGCTTCTTGATTTGCGAAGACAACATTGTCCAACACAAATGAGTAACCAAAAAAAAAAGAACACTTGTAGCCGTACTTGTCAGACCCATCTTTCTCGGGCCTATCAACACACTCGCAATTCTACACTGATTGAATACTCCATACCGAGTTCCTTCTGATATGCCCTGGCCGCCAAAATGGCAGTTCCTGGTTCTCCACAGGGGTTGACAGTGTGCGCCTTGTGATCGAGGACGTTCTTGCGCGCGTTTTCCCATCGATTTGTCGTTTGATCTCGTAGTCCCACCTGAGATACTGCTGGAAAGCAGTGATGATGTGAGGTGACATGATTGTCATGACAGAGCGTAGCTGGTGAAGTGAAGCGCAGTGAAAGTGATGGAGAGAGGCTGGGGTGTATGGAATGTGCAAACAGAGGGTGGAGGTTGAGGTTATGGCACATGGAGCACGGGAGCAGTTCACTTAAAATATGGCACAGCTCCAGGAAAGGAACGAATTTGAGCGGTCTGGTGAGAACACGGTTCCAAGCCTGACCCTGCTGTCCAAAGCAACAAGCGCTGCTGGACGATAAGAGTCATCTCAACGACGAGGCCACCGTCGTAGGGCGGACGTGCTGTATAGGTCCAATGCGAAACCTAGCGTTCGCATCGTTTTCGCAGCGCCTTGTGCATTTGAGCACTTTGATTGGCGTCGCATTGCGCTCAAGTTCAAGGTGCTGCAAAGTCTGATGCAAATGGGAAAACAATCGTGATGAAGATGAGGCTGAGCGGTGAGTCTGATGATTGGTCTAGGTAACACGTGTACACAGACCAACCTTGCCGCTTTCGTCCAGAAACACCAAGTTTCGCCGTGCCGTCAAACCCTTTGTCACCAATCATTTTGCGATGACTGTTGTGGAGTTGCTATACAGCTCGTTGTTTGTTTCTCGTCTCAGCAGTCGCTTCCGCGGCCGCCCATTATGCCCGTCACGACGTCCTGCTCCCAAAATCTGCCTAACATGATGAGCTTTGGGTGAACAAGCTCTACCACGGCAGTCTGTGTAGCCTCTCTGACTCTGCTAATGGCTATGGAAAGCCTTAGCGCGCCTTTTGTTTTTGTTCATGTGTTCCTTGACAACAAACCAGATAAGATACAGCGAATCACTTCCAAGTACGTGAAACATGTCTGGCTCATAACATGGTATTCTGTAACTTTTGGGTACACTAAGGCCTGCTGTCCAACCTCCCTTCGTGTACTGTTCACATACCCGTGTTCATTTAGAGAGAAAAGCTGTATATGACTCCTGTCATCGATGACGCAGGGTCACAGCAAGGATGGTGATAACAAGTTCGGTCGGACATGTAGTCCTCATTCGACTATTTTCCCATACCCACGATCAAGTTACTACAGCTTCTCTACCCCCTCCCTCCTCCCGATGTTGGTTTTTTTTTTTCCATTCTTTATCTTCTCGTGACGGAAATGCATCATAGACTGATATCTGAGACTGCTGTTCACACCATCTTGTGAGAGATGGGGCAGTTTGAAAAGGAAATAGAAGGACAAAAAAGTAAGGCGGGTATATCAGATGAAGATCGTCATTTTACGCGGCCATGGTGTTGTGTTCTTTTGCCATTGCGCCACATAGAGGTTAGTGTCTTGGTATGTGTATTTCTTCTGGTGAAGTGACCCCATATATTCCTTACACGCATGTTCGGGTTATCAGAATGGGGTTTGGAGCGTTTCTTGGGTAGCAGCACTGTATAGGAACCCATAGGGCGCAGATAAATATAATAGTGTTGAAAAAGGAAATGAGGCGGGGATGGCAAGGTTAGCTTTTGTGGATCAGATGTGCAAGCAGAATCGGGAAAACCAAATGACTATGCTGGATACATTTTGGAGGCCACGAGAAGGCATATTTGAAGAAATTCAGGTTCATTAGAGACATTTTGTGGTTTGAATGCCGTGCTAGTTATTCACCGGTTTGGTGGGGTACAAGGATGCGTGAAGCCAAAACAAATGAAGAGTCGTTACCCGTTCGCACAATTCAGCTTACAGGATGAAATGTGCCATTTTGCTGCATGCAGTCGTGTATGTTCATCCCGCCTTGAATGTTCAGTCCCATGGCATGAGTCTAAGAGAACAATCCTCTCGAGGCTTGGAGCCATGGATTTACACGTCCTGATTATGCGGAGGTTCGAACGGCCCCGTATCACTTGAGACGTGGACATAGGCTGTGGTGAGGCCACACAAGTTCAGATCAGTCTCGCTGAAAGAACGACGGTAGTAACCTTGGTTGAGAAAAGTATCCAAGACGCGCTGGAGTTCGCATCGGGTTGCATCTTGGGCATGCTCCGGGCTAGTAAATATTCCAATGTAACGCGCCATAGGTGAGGCATTGGGGGTAGAGATATTTATTCCTGTAATGAAGGACTTGGAAGCCTACCCGAGGAGTGTGCAAGGGCAATTGACTGTTGACTGAGTCCACGCAGGCGATCAATTTGCGGCAGATATGCTTCAGAGGCTATGAAGAAGTCGCGTCATGAATACAGCGTAAAGTGGAAGGAGTTGCGCATTGACACTGCACGAACTGGTTCTTTCCAACCAAAGAGTGTTGCTGTGAGATGTGGAGCAAAGCAACCTTCCTGATTCTGCCTAGTGGGTACCTGTTGGCAGCGATTTCTCTTGATACACCAGTCGTGCACAATGCCATGGTGTATGTCTACCGTTGACAATGAAGGCGCCTGGTGGTTAGGATTGGCCCCCAACGGGCCATGTCGCAATCCCACCCCACAAATGGAAGACTGGTCGACTTCCCGGACCTAAGCGATGTCCGCACGGCTGGGAGATGAAAACATGGGATCTGGATATGATGTGGGCTATGCGACAAATTGATGCGCACGCATGGGCGAATCGCACCTATCACGGCTACAGAGCTGCGTGTTGAGGACGCCACAGTATGATTATGCCATGGGGGGCAATCCAATCTCTCTGGAGCGTCCCGTTGTCGTCGCGTGCAAATGTTGTGCTTTTTAGCCGTGATTGGTTGGTCGAGACAAGAAGAGTACAGCGATATGCATGCAAAAAAGATCGGAAAGGGTGGGATGAGCCATCGCGATCGCCAAGGGGATGGCGTGGATCGTGGGGTACTTAGGCATATGGACCTGAAGGGTAGGTAGCAGCGACGGTGGATTCAGCCCCTGATGCTAGAATCAACGTGGTATTAGTAGCTCAGGGTCTTGAGAATGGCCGCAGGACGTTACCCAAGAAAAAAAGATTTTTTTTTGTGGATGCACCAGCATGCGCGGGCGACAGGGGGAGGGTGAAGAAAGCCATGGGAAAAGCGTATCCATAGTTCAGGGTGGATCAGGCAGCGATGGGGCCAAGGAGTATGTAGTCGGCGAAGCGGGAGGGATAAGCACGTGCACTAGCGCCAAGGGCATCCGTCTGTGTATATTGACTTTGTTGATGAAGGGTGTGTTGAGAACAAGAGGAGAGTGTCGGGTATGGGCTGGCGTCATACAAGTACAGTACATGAGCTCTGCAGAGAGTGTCTGGTTGCTCCAACCCCCCCCACGACAAAGCTTCGGACGGATGTCAGAGGAAACGAGAGCAGGTTGCAGTTTCCCGACTTTGGGCCAAGACTAGTGCCGATCTAGGCCTAGGCATTGGTTTGGTACGCTTGCTGCTAGTTGGACGGCCACACGGACCAATCAGCCCAGGGCAGTCAGTATTGGACTTTTCGCTTCTCCGCCCAAGCTGCAAGGCGTTTTCGCAAAACTCTTCCTAACCCGGCCGTGGTGCACGTCGGAAAACCTTGTTAGGCGTTTACTTTGTTGGCGCGCCGGGACTGAAGCTTCCTGCGCCGACTCAAGGGGCATGGCAAAGCTCGAGGTTGCAATACTCAAATACTAGGCTCCTCGGCTTCCTCGGCTTGGCTCTGGCTAGGAGATGTTATCAGCGGCGGTGCGGGGGATTGTTGCGCACGCACATACATACATACACACGCATACATACATACATACATACGTATATGCATGTTTCTGCTCGTGCCATGTGTTCGTCTTGCCGCTGTGTGGATGCAGTTATCGTGGTGGAGCGGAGGATATGCATGGTGACGGTGGAGGACCCGACTGGGGCGCCCTCATTCGCTGGCAGGCGACATCCCGGCTGCCCATCAACTCTATGCTTGAGTGCTGTGGCTGTCTGAAACAACGTCACCTCTCCCTCTCTTTGCCCAACTTGCGAGCGTTGAGGCGCATCTTCATTTCCCAACGGCTTGTCATACAAACGGGCCGTCGTGTATGTATGTACGTACGTACGAGGACTGTAATCTCATTGCTGTCAAAAGGCCCGTGGATGGCTGCTTCACTAGTCAAAACATTAACCGTGGACAAGGGCCCAGCCGATCAGCACGGCTTCTGCCCACATATCCGCTCCATCGTCGGCTGTGGTTGTAGCGCCAGCATCGCCAGCATCGCGTCCATGCACTTCTAGCCTTTGCCCTTGTGTGTCGGACATGCGTGCCACGCTGCAGGGCTTCCCCTCTACCTCGGACACATTACCTGGCCTGGTGAGGTGGCAAGCCAGTAGACTCTAGTGGAGGTGGAGGTGGAGGGGTCGAGTGCCATGTGCCTGCCATGGATAAAGGCCCTTTCCCATGTGGGTTCAGATATTCTCGCTATATGTACATACACCTCTCCCTTCTCCCTCTAGATCGCCCTCTCCCTCTCCACATCTACTCCTGCTGCTGGCTTGCGCAAACGGCGTCAGGCTCTACAGCTCACTCGTCTTCTTGATAGCCTTCCGCTCCTTCTCAATCTCGCTTCATCCTCATTGCTCACACCCGCTTACAAGCCCGTTGGTTTGATCCAACTTCGCCCAACCCACCATGGTCTACTCGTTGTCCTATCGCCGACCAGGCCGGCCCACTCTTCCCGATGATGCCTCTACCGTCTCTATTGAAACCAAGCGGGAGACAATCCGTGGCTCAGTCAAGTCTGGCAGCAGTGGCATGTCCAATGGCATTCCCGAAGCCCTGTCTTTTGACAACATCATCGCTGGTGGTACTTGCCCTGTACGTCTTGACCCCCCTGTCCCACATCTTGCCGCATCTGCTCAAGCACAGCCCGCTAACTGTGACCAGCCCTGCACGGTTCGTGACTTTATGAACTTTCTCAAGTACATTGAGCTGTCTGCCGAGAACCTACAATTCTTTCTTTGGTACCGTGACTATGTCAGGCGCTTCAATGCCCTCCCAGAAAGCGAGAGAGTCTTGTCGCCCGAATGGGCGGGCGACACGAACCACGGCAATGACATCAAGCCCAGCCCACGAGTCTTCAATACCGAAGCCGCAAATATTCTCAAGGGCACCGACTTCGACACAGAGGGCCGCCCCGGTGAATCGGAAAAAGGTGCTACTGACCCCTTCAACACTCCACCTCGCACACCAAACAGCTTCGACCACAGAGGCGCCGACTCTCTTGATTCCACCACCAACAACAACAACAACAACAACAAGAACAACAACAACAACAACAACAGCAGCAGCAGCAGCAGGGCCACCTTCAAGATTGATCATGCGCAGCGTGCTGCTGGTGCCTTTGATCACGCTGGCCTCACATGGAAACCACGTGAGTAGAGCTCTTCTTCTTTACAAACGTCTCATTGCTCATTCCCCACAGTTTCCGTCCAGCCTTACCGAGAAGAGATCAACCGAATCATCTCCATCTACATCGCCGACAACGGTCCGCGGCAGCTGAACCTTTCGTCCAAAGAGCACACTTCATTGATGCATGCTCTCCAGAACACGACACATCCGTCTGCCTTCAGCCATGTCATCACATCTGTCGAATGGTCGCTTCGTTGCCAGGCGCACCCCAACTTCATCCGCTGGACCATTTGCAATGGCAACCGTCCCCGTGTCATCTTCGCACGCGGTCTCGGCATCGGCGGAATTGTCGCTGGTCTCATTGCCGCCATTGTCCTCTCTCTTAGTGGTGCTGGCCGTGCATGGCGCGTCATGTCGCTGATTGGTTTCTTCATTGGCATTTCTACCCTGATTGCTGCATGGAAGGGCATGTGTGTTGTGCTCCATGGCATGCACCACCGACATCTTCGACCATGGGAGCTCTTTGCATCCGACGATGAGCCACAGGCCGATGACATAAAGTCCGACTCGTTTCAGAGCCTTGACTCTCACGCATCCGGCAACTCTTATGAGGATGAGCCATGGATCGCACGCTACGAGAAGCGCAATCTTGTCCGCAAGGTCTTTGATCGTGAGGTCTGGATTCAGGAGCCTGCTCTTCGCCAGATCCAAGATACCATATTCATTCAAGCCATTCTCGGCGCCCTCCTCATCTCTGGTGTAGCCGTTGGCATCTTTTGCGCCGTTCCTCAGGGCAACTTTTTCTGAGCCCGCCCTACCCTTGTAGTGTGTGGATGCCGCGCGTTGCGCTTTTCCTCACTAAATCTTCGTTTCGCTCGATTTCTATTTCTTTTGATACCCAATTACCATGTCTTGGCGACGTGTAACCAATATTGTTTTTGTCCGTGCATGGATGGTACATGTACATCATCCAGTGGACCTTGTTTTTCCGTGGATGATGTGTAGTGTCCCTCTCATGTTTCAGGCAGTATCTTTGCATGACAGAGAAGAAGGAAAGCAGGATAGGAGGAAACCCTGCAAACCCTGATATAGATCACATGGCAAGACATGTTAGAACGAATATTGACGTATATCTAAAAGCTCCTCTGAACAATACGGGGTATGATCATCCGACCATCCTGAACAGGTTCACCGGATCTGCGATGTGGCTCTGCTTACTCCAAAACCATGATGAGCGCATGAGGTGGGCGGTGGACGTGGTCGTCGGCATGCACCGCCGCCGCGGGGAGCCCCGCGAAGCGAGCAAATAAGCGTCTACCGACGGTGGGGGTTCGCTGCGTGTAGAAGCAGCCGCGACCCACAATTCCTATTGGATCCTATGCGTCACCCAGCATTGCTGAGCATCCTCCCGTCATGTGAGTTGCTGCTTTGCTTTGCTGTGCTGTGCTGTGCTGTGCTGTGCTGTGCAGCTCTTCTGTCTCCTCCTCCTCCTCCTCCTCTTCTTCTTCCATCATCATCATCATCCACATTCCCTTGCTCTTGGAACCGCCCTCCTCTACACTTCTGTGCTCAAAATCAATGCACGCGCTAGGCGCCAGTCTCACCTTGCTCGTCTGACCTCTGCCCTCACCTTCACGATTCATGTCTTACGGATACGACAGTCGCTATTACCAGCACCCTCGCCATGATTCTTACTATGCATCGCCGCGCGATGCAGACGCATATGCCTACTCGCGGCACGAAAGGACCCTCGCCGAAGCCCGCAAGGAGCTGACAGACATGCGTGCTAGCAATCCTTATGCGGCTTCGTACCCCTCGTCGTACCCCTCCTACGAGCCCCGCACATCTCCCCCTAGACAATCCGCTTCGAAATCATATAGATCACACAGACGGAAGGAAACATGGCCACCACCACCCAGCGTCGAGGACGAGCCAGAAGCGCTGGCCAAAGAGGCGCCGCCAATGACCCCTCCGCCAGGACAAGGGTGTGACGATGACGAGCCGCCTATCAATACTCGAGGAACGGTTGACCAAGAATTCATTTTGGATGAGATTGAGCAGCCCAGGGTCGCACAGGATGATGACCGTCGCTTCAGGCACGCCTCCGAATCCACTACCGATCACGACGCTACGACACGATCCAACACCCACCAAGAGCGCCGGAGGAGGAGCTTCGCAGAGCGTGGGCACATGCCGCATATCAACACCAAAGCCCCAGACCCGTCCTTGTTCACTGAAAGAGAGAGGACGCCTTATGGCTACTCGCAAGCACAGAAGGAATCCATCGCTCCTGTGCCAGTCGACTTTCTTCGCTCGCCGGAGCCTCTCACTCCATCCAACAGCCACTTCACAACGTTAGACTCAAGCCGCGATGCTCGAGACGCACAAAGGAACTCCCGCAGAAGATCATCGGGTTCTCGACCGAGCAGCAGCCGCCGTAACTCTCACACTACCTCTCGGGCGGCAAGAAAAGACCGCGTCTTTGACTCTGACTCGGAGACCGACAGCACCACCCACCTACGAACTGACCGGAAACCGGCACGTTACAGCTTTGTGAAGAGTGAACTGCAAAAGGAAGACTTGAGGACAAATCTATCGGACACGCACAGCCGGCCGGAATCGACAAGGCGCGATTCCGAGTACCGTTCAACACCAACACTGCGCAAGGAAGATTCGTCCAGCTCGTCCAAGGAAGCCTCGTACGCACAGTCTCCGCGCTCTTCATCTTCTTCTTTGAATAATAACACAAGGAGGCCAAGGCCGATTCCTGTTGACACTGCATATACTAGCAGCCCACGGCCCCTGTCCAGACCAAGCTCACCGTTGCCACAAACAACCTCATCTCAGCTTCCAACGCGCTTAAAGGAGTCACCACCTGAAACGCGCCCTTCTTCTCGAAGTGGTGGTCGACCTGCTTCACCACTGTCTCATTCAGGCACCTTTGAACCTCCTTCGCCTCGACGAGGCCGCTTTCCTATCTCCGAAGCCGACTGTCACACTACCCTCCCTCCTGCACGCGCTCACGACATGCCAAAACCGCCTTCAGGGTACGGTAGATACGAAACAATGCCAGTTCCAAGACCACGCATCGATGTACAAAGTCCCTCGCCAGCCGGACGACCATCCTCATCGCACTCTGCTTTGCCATACCCGATAGATGATCAGCTCATCGATGTCTTTATGCCACCAGAGCAAAATTATCAGTTCAAACACTCGCCCGTCGCTTCCCCGAGACAAGACTATATAGAACCTCCCAGATCCTCTCCGCCATCTGACACTGGTTCCCCATACATTAGTGGCACCCAAGCTCAACCAAGCAGGCAGGATACGCTTGAAGAGCCTGGGCTTTCCAGGAGGATAAGATCTAATAGCATTCGCTCGCAAAACGATCGTAGGGAGAAGCCCTTACGGAGAACCGCTTCACTCGATCTCAAATCACTGCCGGACTGTCCAAGGAGCAGGGCTTCAAGGGAATATGATGACTGGTACAGTCTTCGTGGCTTCAAGAACTTCAACATCTGTCCGAATTGCTACAACACCGTATTCGCTGGAACCCGTTTTGACGTGGAATTCAAGCAAATCTGGTTGGATGATTGGTCAACCAAGCGAGCGTGTGATTTTAGTAACCCATGGTCGCGCCTTGCGTGGTATCTCACTGTCAAGCAGCGCCGGACCTCACTTGACCTGCTCTTCGCTGTTGCAGATATTGCCGACACCTACAAGCCCTGTCCTGAAGATTGTGAAAAGGATACTAATGAGGTTAGCTGGTACGGTATCGTCAACCAACGCGATGGTATGTTTGTGCCCAACTTTGCCATATGTTCAAGTGACAGGAGATTGGCCGAAGCCTTGTTCCCTAGCATGCGTGGCTACTTTCCTCGCATCACCGTCGGCTATTCCAACATACCAAGCAAATATATTTGCAGCTTTCGTACAAGCTCACGTCGTCACACGAAATACCTGGAGCTCCTGATGGAGCTTGACGAAGAAGCTCAATTTTCCGGCCGTCGACCCGACATTGACCGTTTCGTCGATCTGGCGCGCGATTATGCCTTCAAGGACGAATGCGCAAGGGACAAAACGTCCGTTCGCAAACCATGGTACTTTATTCCTCAGCTTCCTGAATTTACGGTATGCGAGGAATGCTACGACAGATTCATATGGCCAGGCATGCAATCCAAATCTCTACCTACTACTATACCGCGCTTGTTCAACAAATCCATTCAGCTTGTTCCCGGTGAAGACCCGGAAATGGGATCGAGCTGCTGCCTGTGGAGTCCACGGATGCGCAAAGTATGGATGCGCAGCGTTGAGGACGAGGATTTTGCGTATCTGAAGCGAAAAGCGCTAGAGAGGAAGAAGGCACAATATGCTAATACAAGGGATAAGAACGATATCTTGAGAGGATTGGGCAGTGCCGAGCCGGGCGATAGCAAGTATGAATGGGCGAAGCGCGAGTTGGACATCCTAGATAGAGAGTGGGCTGCTTATGAGTGAGCGGTTGGTTCGTACGCACTTATATTGCAACGTAGTGAGAATGGACTCTAATCGTTCGTCGAAAAAAAAAGTATACCTATGTCCCAATTGTAGTGCTGCAGGCAAGGATGCAGGTAGAGTTGAGCACATGTGTATCTCTCAGACACCAAATCGGACCATGGTGATGCCCATACATTGACGGAATCCGTTGAACAGCTCGCCTGTTGAAGGGCAAACACCATGCATCTATGTCGCTCCAGGGACATCCCAAACCGCCGCAAAAGGATCCTCGTCCCACCGAACCACCCTAGTATACTCGAGACTTAGACTCATATACTTGGCCACCTCGTCGCCATATACACTAGCCACGAATGCATACATGGCATCGATACCCGCCGAAACGCCACTGCTCGAAAAGACATTGCCATCTTGGACCCAGCGGGCAGTAGGCACCCACGTGATGTTTTCGCCATGTGACGTAGCGAACGCCCAGCTCCGCTTGTTGGTAGTTGCACGGCGGCCGGTGAGCACGCCTGCGCGCGACAGCAGCGTGGCGCCTGTGCAAATGGAGATGATGTATTTAAGGCTGGGAAACGTGGCGGCGATGAATGCAATTTCCTCGCTCATATCACGTCGGGTCCCACCGCCGCCAGGTACGATAAGAACATCAATGGCGGTCTTGTTCTCGGCGCTAGTGGTGGTGGTAGTAGTAGTAGTAGTATTAGTAGTAGTAGTAGGAGTAGTGCAGCTCCCATGGCTTGTATCATTAGCCAGGGCATGCTCGCACAGGTATTGCTTGAACGTTGTGGTGGGCAGGATTTCTTGTCCAAAAGCGCCTGGCATCATAGCAGACGTTACGGGATCCATGGTTCGGCTGAGCACTGAGAGAGTGGGTGATGTCGTTGTGTTGCTATACATCATGAAGAACGAGTTAAGGAGGTCCATAGGTCCAAAGATGTCGAGAGCTTGGTAGTGTGGGAATAGCACGAGGCCATAGTGCGTTGGGAGCGTTGTTACATTCTTGATGGGTGGTTGGATGGGAGAAGTGAGGCATGGGGCGACGAGGAGGGTGCATGCGGTCGCAGCGAGGTAGGTTGTATAGTAGTAGCGCATTTTTTTTTGAAACACGGTGGATGCTGATATCTCATAAACTACTGCCTGCTCATGAAATAGGTTGAGACTTGGTACGTATCTTTATATACACGAAGACAACAACGCACTTCCACTGTTTCGTTCTGCTTGCGTCAAAGTAATCTATCTATCGAACCTAGGCACATGCGCTCTTACTAATGTGCTCAATGGGCTAAGGTTTACTGAAAACAAGTCTTCTCATGTGACCCGCTACTACGATATGCAGTTGGTCAGGTCACGGAGAAGCGAGACGAAGTAATCGCAATGCTAATGCATGATTTGTCGTGGCACAGCAGCATCTATGGAGTTGAGAAGGTTTGAGAGAATTAGGGGTAAAACCTTTCCCAAGACCCCATCTCTGGAGGGCTTTTGTTCCACGCATGAACAGTCCATCTGTTGATAGTTGAGTTCGGAATTATGACAGCACAGTGGGTTGTATGGCTGAGTAAGATGCAAATAGATTGGAGATGAGGGGGTTACACGAACTTTGAGAGATTAACATAGATTGTGGCCAAGAGTGGCTTGCATAGATACGTCTAGTGGTCTCTGCTAGGAACCGCACGCCATGTGGCCAGGTGATGCTTGACTGTCAGTCTGCGCGTCCATGGTGAACGACGGGCATCAAAGGCACATTTCGCTCATGCTCCTTCACCCACCAGACGACCTCTAAGTCATGTCTTATATCTCAGCGGCCAGCCTTGGTCAGGTCACGTTGGGCAACATGGAAGCTTTGAACGCCTGAAAGGCGAGAGTTGCTGTTGAACAGAGCATACACGCGGTGTCTGGAAGAAGCAGAGGAGGGATGGACCAATGAGACGGGTGGTGAATTCGGATTACTTGGGGTGCACGTGCAGCGTGGTTGGGCGTGCCAAGCCCATGGGCGGGTTCCTGCAACCTATGACGCACTCAAGTCGCGCATGATCCCGGCCTGAAATCTTGCATCGTCCAAGCCGCAGTCTCTCAGTCGACGACCAAACCCCATCTCTCTGCATCTCTCTTGTTAGGCTCGATGCATGCCAAGGCTTGCTGGACACTCCCTACCCTCACGAGGTAGCATAAACACGCGAGCACGCACCTACACGCAGGTACACGCAGCCAACCATGCCTTCGAGACGGCCGGCCATTGAGGCGCGAAGGTCAACGCTCCACTACGAGACTTTTCCAACAATCCCTCCAAGGACCCGCGGTCGACCGCCCTCGTCTTCGCCGTCCCGTCGACATGGCCGCGACTCCCAAGACGGCCAGGACCCCCATGAGTCGCCCTTGCCAACCAGACAACTTATCGTGCTGGCCGTCATTGCTCTGGCCGAGCAGACAGCTCTCAACTCAATCAGCCCATACCTTCCAGAGATGACGGGCTCGTTTCCCGAAGTCAAACAAGGGCAGGGAGGCCTATATGTTGGCCTTATCGCGTCGTCGTTCGCGCTGGCGCAGTTTACAACAAATTTCTTTTGGGGCTGGCTGTCGGACAAGATCGGACGCAAGCCCGTCATCATCATGGGCACCTTCATGACTATGTGCTGTTTCGTTGCTTTCGGCTTCTGCACAAAGCTGTGGCACGCCATACTTGTGCAGGCACTCATGGGCTTCGTCAACGGCAACTCGGGCGTTGTGTCGACATGCTTGGGTGAGATTACCGATCGGAGTAACCAGTCACGGGCCTTCACCTATTTACCTGTCGTCTATGGCATCGGAGGCATCACAGGACCAATCGTGGGAGGATTGCTCGTTCTCTACAAAAACCCCTTCTCCAGCAGCGAGACCAATCCATACCCCTACCTCCTCCCAAATCTCTTTTCCGCTCTCGTTCTCGCCATCGATTTGATCGTGTGCATGATATTCTTGGAAGAGAGTTTAGAGGAAGTCAAGAGCCTCCCTCCCTTGGGCAAGAGACTGGGCAACTTGTTCTCTTGGATATGGCAGTTTACAAGCTCGACGCGACCGACTTACGTGCGCCGCCTACTTGGCAACCAAAAGAAACACAACTCACCCCATTCGCGTGGTGTAGACGAGGATGAGGAGGAGGAGGAGGAAGACGACGTCGACGACCATTTGTCAGACGCCTCTGGAGAATCTGCGCCTACTCTCTTCCCGCACACCAACGGCGAAGAGCTTACACGGAAAGAGATCTTGAATCGAGATACTATCCTGCTTCTCGTAACCTATTTTATCTTTCAACTGGCCAACATCTCGTACAACTCGTTGTATCCTATCTTCGCCGAAGAACAACCTCCGACAGGACGCGGTCTGAAGCCAGAGGCTGTCGGCTTGTCACTGTCCTTCGCAGGCGCTATCACGATACTGTTCCAAGTAGGCATATTTGGTCGACTACGGGGCAAGCTGGGCAACAAGATGGCGTACAGGATCAGCTTGGGCCTTTTCATTGCAGCCTTTGGGCTCATGCCCTGGGTTGGCTACAAAGACAGCGACCCATACAGAGGCATTGGGTCTGGCGCAGGGTGGTTGTGGTTTGAACTTGGTGTGATACTGGTCATCAAGACAGTTGCAGGTGTTGGTGGCTTGACAGCTGCGCTTCTCATGGTAAGTCGCACACCCCGCTCTAGGCTTTTCCTATTCTCTCAGGCACTAACAACATACAGATCACGAACTCAGCACCCAACCACAATGTCCTCGGAACTCTCAACGGCCTTGCCCAGACGCTCTCTGCCGCCGGGCGCGCAGCCGGGCCTTTTGTTTCGGGTTCGCTCTTCACGGCCGCCACAAAGTTGAAACACAAAGGAGAAGTTCTGCCTTTTGGCATCTTCGCAGGTATCGCGCTCATCGGCTTTGTGCTGAGTTTCGGTATCCGAGGTGAAGGTTTGGAAGCTGAAGGTTGGAGTGACGGAGACAGCGAAGAAGATGAAGAAGAAGAGGAGATTGGCGAGGACATAAATGAGCGCACCGGCTTAATACGAAAATAAAGGAGTCACAGGGGTAAGTGTATGTACAATATGGCATGTATGCATGGGCTCAACAGTCTTCCAATCCACACGATCAGCGCGGTGTTTTATGGCGATTCTAGAAGAGGTATATTAGATCGGGATCTTGAGCCGACATCCCAATTGAACATCAGCTGTCACAATGAAGTTCTGCTACCAGCGCTTGCATACTGTGGTGCGTGTACATAGGAACCATTTTCCAACACGAGGTCAGGGACACACATGCCCGAGCAAGGACTGAGGGCCAGATGGCAGCCCGAGAGATGACGCAGAAACAGCTGGAATCTCGGTGTAATGGATCTTGATAAGAAGATCGCAATGAGAATGCCCTATGGTGAATGCATATGCATGATTCAGCCGCAGCTAGGTGCACAGTCGGATCCCACAAGGCTGATGCACTAGTAGTGGCCAGTACTCTAAGAAAAGCCTCCAACATGCGGCTCCGCCACGCCGAGCTCTGCCTATGACTCGGGGACAAGAGTATGTTTGTTGTAGAAACGAAGCAAAGTAATTGAGAGTGAGGAGCGCTTGGAATGAGACAACGCAATGGTATGTGGTGAACACTGTGAATTGAGAGTACGAGTTGCTGCAAAAGGGTGCCCGCTTGATTTGGGGAAAGGAACATAAGGGGGCGCGGGCTAGGCCCCATGGCCAGCGGAGAGAGATATACATAGGCTACCGTGAGAGTCGCCACTGGAATGCAGCGCTGTCCGCACGAACCGAGGAGGGGTTTTCTATTATTGTTCTTGTCGGATGCTGCGGTAGCTCTGCGGTGAGGCTGGGTGGCTGATGCCAGCTCTCCGCCTAAGTTGCTTCGCTGGCCGCCGGCGTACGGAGCTTTACCGGGCTGAGCTGACTCTCGAGGAAGAGATCCGCTACGTGTACTGTAATTCGACACGGCAACACATCAAGCCTTCATCACGTGCAGTGTCAATTGGACTAGGACTGTTCCCTGTGCATTGACAAGGCGCCAAGTCTACAGTCAGCACTGCCAGGAGGAGGCTGGCAGAGGAGAATTGGAAAGCTTCCTTTTCCCCCAGTTTCACGGCGTGGGGCGGCTTAGGTCTCTGCATACGAGCCGGTAGGGGTTCCCAGACCAGCACGGCCGTGCGACGAGCCACCATGCGGTGCCATTGGTACCGTTTCGAGTGAGCTGGAGAAAAAGAGGGCTAGAGGCGTAGTGCTGAGCCCTAGGGCCATATCCCAGGATAGGCCTTGCGCTACCTGTCTTTGGAGAGGTGGGGCCATGTCTGCCGTGTGGAGTAATCATGAAGATGAGAGACATTCACATAAGAATCGTGGCAGGCCGCCTTGTATCTGGCTGTCTCTGGCGTTATCCTCTTGGGGGATTTCTCTTATCATTCTTCTTCTTCTTCTTCTTCGTCCTCCCCACCCATTGGCAGCATCCTGTCCGTTGTTCGTTTGATTTGTCCAAGATCTAACCCTCCGCATCCTTCAATTCCTTGGTTTTTTTTGCATTGAGCATACCCTTGGTACGACTGGTGCAGTGCGTTGGCCTGTCAAGATGGGTTGGAGTTTCCATGGCCACAAGCGCGATGTTGACGCCGAAAAGCACTTGAAACGACTACACAAAACCACGCCCTTCATCGAAAGCCCACTCGTCGGTGCTGATCATGAAAATCTCGTCTTCTCCCAACGACACGAGGCCAATAGCGTGGAATTGTTCTTTGACCTGTTCTTTGTGGCCAATTTGGCAACATTTACGGCGTACCACTCTATCACCGACGTAGACTATCTCTTGGGATATATTGGTTTCTTCGGCATTCTATGGTCTTGTTGGTTCCAGATCACGCTTCACGATGTGCGCTTTGCACGTGACTCGCTGTATGAGCGCGCATGCAAGACAGTGCAGTTTATTGCCTTCGTCGGGCTGGCACTGGTGGGGAGCCAATTCAATCCTGTAAATTCAAAGGGCCCACGCAACAACACGGTAAGCAATAAACTCATCGACATCTCATGCTCATCTACTCATGAATGCAGAACTTTCGCATCTTATGCTACACTCTGGTCATCAGCCGTGGTCTCCTTGCCATCCAATACCTCGTCGTCTTGTTCTTCACCTGGAAGGCAAAGTATTCCAAAATCTACCTTCCTCTTATGCTCATGTTGATCATCTACGCGGTCAGTATGGGCGCGTTTGCTGGTATGACACCTGCTTTTCGCGAGGGTAATCAGAATCGACGACACATTTATCTCGTCTGGTACATCATCATGCTTTTTGAAGCCATCGCTGTCATTGCCATCTCATGCTTCTGGCGCATGCTCAGCTTCAAAAAGACCCACCTGATGGAGCGGATGAGCTTGCTTACCATTATTGTCATCGGCGAGGGCGCCATTGGTGTTACAAAGACTGTGTCGAGGATCATGGGCAAGCACGGGCTCGATGTTGAGGGTTGCTTTTTGATTATGTGCATCATTGTTGTTCTGGTACTTGTATGGGCTCTGTAAGTATTCCGGTCTGAGGTCCGCAATTGTTCAACTAACCATACCTATTAGATACTTTGACAACTTCCCTCACGGTCACTATGGGACAATCCGGCAGCAAATCTGGAGTCTTTTGCATTTCCCACTCCAAATCGCGATCGTGGGTGTGGTTGAAGGATCGCAGCAACTTGCGCTAGCCCGCTATATTATCAACAACACAAACAAGGCCTCGGCTAAAATCACAGAGTATTGTCAGCTCGAGAATCTGGACGGCCTAAAACTACAAGACAAACTCGAGTCTCTGCTGGATTACTACGAACTTGATAGTAAACTCGAGACTAGAAGTTTCTTCTACGAAGCGCGGTCGGCCATCTGGAAGATCGGAAACACGACAGACATTTGCGCATCTGGCAATGCTGGAGGCTATACCTTTGGTAACGAAGACAAGGACAGTACCTGGCCCCTTGCTTTCAAGAACCTGTCCTATGCTATCAGCAACGGCATGTACACCGGCCTCGGTATGAAGCTACCCGTGGACAAACTCGAAAAACACAGTCCGCTTGAAGTCGGCCTTCATGCCTGGAAACTCGTTTACTTGTACTTTTGGTCTTCCTTCTGTCTCCTTATCCTCTGCCTAGTCATTTTTCTATTCCTGATCCGACGTCACAAAGCAGACCTGTTCGACTACACTTCTGTCATCTCACGTATGTGTGCCTTTTTTGTCGGCGCATCAATGCTGGCGCTCATGGCCGATGACGTCAAAATCTACGCTGCCATCGAATCTCCGGTCATTCTACCAGTCTGCGTAGTGCTTCTCTTCCTTGTCCTTGTTAGCGACAAACTGAGCTGTATGTGGTGTAATACACAACTCAAGAAAAGCGGGAAGCCGTACGCGCTCGAGGTCGACGACCATGGCCACGGTCATGAACACGGTGCACACACCACTGTGCATGCAACAGGGGCGGTTTATAACAATGTGCCGCAAGATACTGCCATAGGGGGCCATACTGAAATGCATGATGCATCACGGTGGAGTATGCACCCAGAGGATATGAAGCCACTTACGGCTTATAGCTCAGCCTACAACGCGTCTCATCACAGCATCGCCATGGAATCACTGCACAGTACGCCGGGAACGTCCCCGCCTATGCTGACTCCAGAACCAGTGACTCACCAAGAATACATAGGTGTCACTCATACTGGATATGCTCCGGTGAGCACAGAACAAAAGCATGATGCCTGAGCATCCTTCAGCGGGACGTTAGTTGTCCGAGCTTCTTTACTTTCTTTTTCTTTTGACATTTTCCTGATCATTTAGCGAGCGTGGCGTTTTTTTTTGAAAGCATATGATATCCAATTGGTAGGCCACGCAAAATGGAAAACGGTAGCGATGGCATCATAGTGATCCCAATTTTCTCTTTGACTTTTTCCAAGACTTTGCCTAGGCTTCTAATTACCTGCTGGCAATAAAACATTATTAACCCCTACTTAACCTGCAACTCTACCAATCATCTACTTTACAGCTAGAGCAATAATACGGATGTAAACGTAAATATTAGCTATAGACAACCATTTTAACAGCTATATGATGGTATGAACGTTGCAACATGTATAGAGAAGCTTTGTAGGTGTATTGATGTGTCTACAGTAGGCTACGAAGTAGGTAGAGGTAGAGACAAGATTAGACCCTATAACTATGTAATATACTAGAGGATGTATCAACGTCATGTCTTCTAGTATCATATGTCTTAACAATAGCTCTAGTATACCAATCGCAGAGGATGCTGTAATATTGTAGTGTTCTTATTGTGTGCACTTCCACACTATAGTACTCCGAACGGCTCCCCAACGTTCGACCGATGCTACTACACCGCCAAATGACATAGACTACAGAGTCTTGAAGCATGAGGCATTATATAAGTCAGCAGTAACTACAGTGTTTCTATTACAGGAACCTAATATCTCGATCGAATCTTATCTTTTCTTCCCGGCTTCCAAACTCGATAAAATATGAAATCGATCTTGGCCTACTTCCAGTATATCCTAGAGCGGCGTCGAAAAGACAAAAAGACGGAAAACCCAGAAACTCTAACTGATACTCTTGGCAAACACATGAATTCACTTATAGATCCGCAAGATCAAGTGTTTGCGGCTCCAGTCGCTTACGCCTACGATCCAGTGCCGAGTGTTCCACAACATATCCAGCCTAAACTACTCTCTTTTCCTATTTATGCTTCTGAGCCAAATCAAGCTATTCAAAACAATACCATCCGCCTGCGACCACAAGCTGCAGGCCTTCCGTACCGATCGAGTTTCGACTATGTTCGGGCTACTAAACACTGGAGAGCGAATTTGAACGAGACAATCAAGGTTCTTGAGTTACTTGCAATTGATACCTCCGCTAACGACGTCGAAGTCGGGAATGGTATTACATTGGCAAAGCTCGCGAAGAAGGAACTCCGCCCAGGCCTTGAAAATCGCATGGTGATTGCAACGTCATATATATTTCCGAGTGGAGATGGGCAGCGTATTCGGATCATAGCAGCATTAACAATACTGTACTTCGTATTTGATGGAAAGTATAAGAAACCCTCGATATTTCCAGCTGATAATGCTAACAAAACGCAGATAAGATTGAAGAAAGTGAAGGTTCAGCAGTAAGCTTTTCGAGGCCTAAGCCAAGTTCATCCAGAGACTAACTTCTTGGAGCTCTCAGATCTGAGAGTCGAGTTCTTTGGCAAATTTGATGATCCTAAGGCTAGATGGTCACAAGAAACACCAAGTGAACTTCAGAGATACTTGAATGAGACAGTCACCAGCATCTACAATGAGGACGATAAAGGGGGCAACGGAGGGCATGAGATGCTGCAAGCACTTCGAGGCGCATTTAGATGCGTTCACCCAGTTGGCAATTTCCCCACCGTGGAAAGCTACCTAGTGTTTCGGAGGCTGAATGTCGGCGCGAGGTACGCAACCTTCTTAATTCTGCTAGCATAATGCACAGCATATACTAATTCTTTCAAGGTTCGTCATAGCGGCCGCAAAATTCACCATCAAGTCCAGCGTAGATGTGTCAGACTCGCGCTTCGCCAGGTACTTGACTTTGATTGGAGATCATCTAGGCATCGCGAATGATATAGCATCATATGAAAAGGAGGCAAGGGCACTTCAAATAGGAGAAACCAAGGACATGATTAACATAGTCGCTGTGATGCAGAATCTATTGTCACTTCCAAGCGAGGAGGCTGCTAAAGCAGCAGTTTTCTCTTACCTATTACAGGTGGAGGCATGGATAGTTGAAGAAATTGAGCGGCTGGCAGCTTGGGAGATGTTGACAGACGAAGAATGGTGGTTCATAGAGGCGGTGTTTCTTTCAGCTTCTGGTAATACTTTCTTCTGTATGACGAGTTCGCGTTATGGGGGAGAAGCTGCGAAGATAGGCTAAAAAGCAAGCGAAGCTTACCAAGAGGTTAGATCAATTCCATATGTCTCCATTGTGAAGCGTGCAGAGCTGAACTATGCCGTAGCAATCTTGCATTGATAACCTCCAAGGAACTTAGTTCTGTACATCCTGAAAACACTGTTAAAAACTAGGCTGTCCCAATTACGCGATGGATACATTACGATTCGAAGCATTTCAAAAGTTTCTCTTCTAAAAGGTACGTGTTGTCTAACCATAGGTCTACTAGAACCCTTTCCTTGTAATAGCTGCACCTAGCTGCTATAAGCTGTAAAGAACGCTTATAAAACGCTTACGCTTACGCTTATAGACTAGTAGATAGATGACAAGATTTAACCTAAGACGCTATACTATAATATTTCTGTAAGAATAGAAGCCTATAAGGCTTACCTATTTCCTATACTAAATGGGGTTCAGCTCTAGTTTTCTAGATTTAGTCTAGGTAAGGGTAGGCTAGCGAAACGGTTAGGTTAACACCTAGGTTAGGTTAAGGTTAGGTTGGGGTCGCACAGACTATAGGTAGGAGTAGGCTGGCGAGTGGGTTGACTTAGCCTTAAAAAACGGGTACCCCCTAAAACTCACTTAAAACTAGACCGATTTAGACAAGTAGTAGCTAGACTTAAAGAGAATAGTCGACTTTAAGGTACCTACTATATACTCTTCTCTTCTATCTCTTCTATCTAAGAAGCTATAGCTAGTTAAAAAATAAATTTGTATAGCAACCCTATTGGCAACCCTAACCTAGATTTCTAAAAACAGGTTAGCTAATAACTTTTTAATTACTAGAGATATAGACTAGTGATGTATTACACGATAGAATGCGCTAAGTAGGAGCTTTAAAACTAGCTACCACCTGCTTAATTTAGACTAGCGTGGAACTAATTATGATTTTTTTAAAAAGAGTGGGGCAACCCTAACTCGCTAGCCTAGGCGAGATGATGAAAGTTAGCGGTTAACCGTAAGATTGCTAAAGTGATTCTAGTAGAAAAGAGTTATAAATAATTAACTAATAGTAAAGATAATTAATTCTAAGATAGAATAGTAGAGTATTAATCTTAGTAGGTAATAATATATAAGAAAGTATAATTTAAGTTAACTATAATAAGAGTAAATAATAAAATCTATCTATTCTTATATCTTTATTACTTCTAGTCCTAGTATCTATAGTATCTACTAAATGTCCTAGTATCTAGAGATATCCCTAATGCCCTAGTATCTCTTAATGTTATAGCATCTACCCTCTTAGCAAGATATTAACTCTTAGCAAGATATTAGTTACGTAATTCTCGCCCCGCGAGAATTATCTTATCTATTAGAATCTTTAGTAGTTTCCTAACTACTTATTATTATACCTAGGGAGAGGATCCTTCTAGCTATTACTTATAATATTACCTCCTCTTTTAGGGCTATTATCTTAATACTCTAGATTCTTATTTTCCTATACTGCGTATTAAAGCGTTAGCTATATATAAGGTTAGTAGGCCTTAGGCTAGTATAACTATTTCTTTTTATTTCTAGCCTTTCTAACTATACCTAAGGTCTAAAAGCCCTATAATCCTTATTCTTAAACTTTAACTAAATAGAAGCGTGCTTATACTATACGTATAGAATAGAAGGGTTTAAAAATAAATATATAGTATAAGCGTTATAAGGAGAAGAAGCTTTATTACATTATTAAAACGTCTTCTAAGCGTTACGCTAGATATATCTTAGTTAGAGCTAAGTATAGTTTATTTATTTCTAAGGAAGAGTAGGAGAAAGTCTAGTCTAAGCGCGAGTAAAAGGAGTTAAAGGTAGCTTAAGCTAAAGAGCGTTAGGCTCTAGCTACTACTAATGTATCTTATTTACGTTATAAACTTTTAGAAGTAAAGAGTAAAGAGCGCGCCTTTACGCGTTATAATCTTATAAAAATTACTATCTAAAATTATATAAAAGAGTAGTCTAAGGGGAACTCTGCCCCTAGTATAGACCTTCCTACTATTAAACTATTACTATCTAGACTATTAGCTAATCTAGGCTGGTTATAGGCAAGTTCTTTTAATCTTTTATCCCTTAATTACTTCTGTTTTTTAAAGAGTCTAGCCCTCTCTTCTCTAGATACTACCTATAGTACTTTTGTATTAATTCTTTATAGTTTATTAAATTTCCTTTTAGTTCCTAAGTATTTTAGCTATCTAGCTATTTCTACTACTTAACTAAGTATTTCTACTAATAATAAATTTTCTATAAGTTCTTAATTACTTTAATTATATATTTGTTATTCTTAAGTTTAATATTTTTTACTAATCTAGTATCTTAAAGTACTAGTTCTAAAAGCTTTTTATAAAATATAAAGTAACGTCAAAGTATAGCGAGTGGCTCAGTATAGCGAGTGGCTCACACTGCCAAGACCCCACCAACTTTGACTATTACATGACTACTACATGCGATGTCTCAACCACAAAGTGATATACAAGCTACTAGAGAAGCTCAGTTGCAACTCGCACTTCAGGCTATTAAACAAGACGCGACGCTAACTCAACGGCGCGCTGCAGCTCTCTATAACGTACCTCAAAGATCAATTAGCAATCGACTTGCTGGAAAGACGTTTCGACGCGACTGCACGCCCAATTCAATGAAGCTTCTTGTAACAGAAGAGGAGACGATTGTCGACTATATACTAGACCTTGATGCGCGAGGGTTTCCACTGCGCCTTCCTGCTATCAAAGATCTTGCTGATTCTTTGCTTGCTGCCCGCCACCGCGACCCTGTTGGCCTAAACTGGCCTAAAGCATTCATAAAGCGTCGCCCAGAGCTAAAGCTAAAGTTCAATCGAAAGTACGACTATAGGAGAGCCCTCTGTGAAGATCCTGAGCTTGTGCAGGCCTGGTTCCGCCTTGTACAGAATACCAAAGCCAAGTATGGTATCCAGGACGACGACACGTACAATTTTGACGAGACGGGCTTCATGATGGGCATGCATAACGCGTCAGCAGTAGTCACAGCCTCTGAGCGTCGATCAAAGCCAAAGTCCTTGCAGCAGGGCAACCGGGAGTGGGTTACCAGCGTGGTTTGTGTCAGCGCAGCTGGCTTTGCGATCCCACCCTTCATTATCTTTCAAGGCAAGCACCACCTCTCTGCCTGGTACAAGGAGGATAGTCTGCCTCGAGATTGGCTTATTGGGGTCTCTGAGAATGGCTGGACAACAAATGAGCTTGGCCTAAAGTGGTTGGAGCACTTTGACAGGCATACAAAAGAGCGTACTATTGGCGCCTATCGTCTACTCATTCTTGACGGTCATGAGAGCCACGACTCGCTTCAGTTCCAGCAATACTGCAAGGAGGCAAAGATCATTCCTCTCTGTATGCCTGCCCACTCCTCGCACCTACTGCAGCCGCTTGATGTGGGCTGTTTCTCTCCTTTGAAGAGGGCGTATGGGCGCCAAGCTGAGGATATGATGCGCAATGGGATCAACCATATGACTAAGATAGAGTTCTTGCCAGCCTTCCAGCAGGCCTATTATAAGACTATCACAAAGAACAATATTTTAGGAGGGTTTCGAGGCGCTGGCTTAGTTCCACACGACCCAGAGGTGGTGATATCGAAGCTTGATGTCAAGCTGCGTACGCCAACACCACCTGCTGCAGAAGATCTGCCCTGGCTGTCGCAAACCCCAAGCAATACCCTAGAACTAGGGTCGCAATCAACACTAGTGAAGCAGAGGATTCAGAGACATATAGACAGCTCACCGTCAAGTATGGTAGTTGCCTTTGAAAAGCTGGCTAAAGGCGCTGCAATTATCGCGCAGAAGCTAGTGTTGTCGCAAAAACGCGTTGCTGAACTTGAAGTAGCTAACGAAGCCGTCACGCGACGTAGATCGCATAAAAGAAAGCGGGTGCAGAGAGAGGGGACCCTAATAGTTGAAGAGGGAGAGCGATTGGCAACTCTAAAGGAGTTTGGGGCGCGTAGTGATAGGAAGAAGGCAAAGAAGAGAGCGCGCGCTGAGGTAGGCGAGGCATCGCAAAGGCGCTGTAGACGCTGTGGCGAGACAGGGCATAACTCGCGCACATGCAAGCAAGATAGAGTGATAGATTCCAAGTAAAATGGCCTATAACGATGTCTATTTACTATCGTAGTTATGCTGTAATAGTCATGTAATAGTCGTGATGTTGGTGGGGTCTTGGCAGTGTGAGCCACTCGCTATACTGAGCCACTCGCTATACTTTGACGTTATACTTTTATACTTTATAGTAATTATAGTTTATAGATTACTAATTTTACTTTTTCTATAACTTTAAATAGTCTTATTTAAAGATTATCTAGTTTTCTATATAGTTATTTAGTTTTTAGGTCTTATTATAATAGGAAAACTCTATTCTCTTTTTTAAAGTTTACTTTCTTAATTCTTTACTTATTTACTATATTAGATAATATAGAGTTCTATTATATAATATCTTTATTTAGTTTTTTATATAATTTTTATAAAGAGTATAGTTTATTATTTACTCTTACTATGATACTTATAATATTTTTTAAATTTTAATAAGTAATAAGCTTATATCTATAGTTTATATAGTATAGTAATTACTTTATTATTATAGAGTTTAAGCTATTATACAATAGTTACGCTATAAGTAATAGTTATACTTAATAATTTTATAACTTATTAATATATATTTATAAGTACTATTTGTATATTTAGTTTATATATCTTATTTAGCTATTAGTTTCTAAGTAGAAGCTTATTTAAAGCTTCTTTTTAATATCTAACTTTACTAAGAATATAGTCTAATATAAGGAAGTAAATAACTTATCTCTATTTATAATAAATTCTTTAAGTATTTTATACCTTAATATTACTACTCTAGTAACTTTATACGCGTATTTTTCTACTATAATAGTATTTTCTATAAGTAAAAATTTTATAGCTTTAATTAATTAGTTAATTATTACTAGTATACTATTATAGTATTATACTAAATTTAGTTTTAGTAATATTAAAAGTTTTACTATAAAGTTTATAGTTATACTAGTCTATAGTTTTATTAATAGCTATAAGAGTTATAATAAGTAATAAGGCTTATATCTCTTAGGCTTATTTTAGTAATATACTAAATAGTTATTTGATATTTCTTAAACTTTTACTTATAAGCGTAGTATTATAAATACCTTACCTAATTCTTTAACTATTTTCTTAGTTCTTATATATCTATATTTAAGTGAATTTATATAGTTCTTTAATAAGATCTATTTTTATATATAAATATATATATATTAAATTTATTTAAACTATAACTTAGTACTCTTATTTATCTAATATTAGTTTTTTAAAGCTATTCTACTTAGGCTTAAACTACTATTTTATAGCTTTTTCTTTTTATTACTATTAAAGTATAGAAATCTAGTATACTACTATATATATTCTAACTAAGTCTAGTTAATTATATTTTAAGCTAGTATTAGGTATTTTTTTAAGTAGTATATTATAAGGTTCCTTATAGCCTTCTTCTTAAAGGTTAGATTTTTAGCTTAAAGCGTTATTAGCTCTATTAAGTAATCTTACTTAGTAAGTAATTAAAAAGTTAAACTAAGCTAACTACTTAGCTTATTGAATATATTATTAGTTAAGTTTCTTAGTTATTATATAACTTATTATATTTTAATAGTTAGTATACACTTTAATCTAGTCTATAAGTCCTAATAAGTATACTTTCTATTATTTAAACGTGTTAACTACTCTAAGTAGTTCCTTTTAATAAATTATGGAAATATAGAAGTAAAGGCTGCGTATTCTATAGTTAACTTAGAGGTAGACGTCGCTACTTATCCCTATAGGCTTAGAAGTAGTAGTTACTACTTATTCTACTATAGAGTTAAAGGTAGATAAAAAGATTCTGGAAAGAGAGAGATAAGAAATATACTAGAGGAGAGGAGAGAATTAAATTAACTAGTTTTAATTAGACTCGCGTAACTATTCTTCTCTAATCTTTTTTAACTCTTTACTTTTACTCTTAACCTCTATAGTGCTATCTACTAGATTTATAGCTATTTATATTTCTTTTATAGTACCTTTTTAGTAGCTTTTAGAATAGTAGCTTATATAGTATTATATAGATTATAATATATCTTATATTAGATAGATAGCTCTATATTAAAGTAGCTCCTAGTAATTAATTAGATTAATTATAGAATCTAGATAGCGAAAATAGCTAAGTAGCTTATTCTTTAATATATAATAGTATAGCTTTAAGAGCATAGTTAGACGCGTTAGTCTTAACTCTTATTTTTCTCTATAGGTTATATATTTTAAGTATAGGCGCCTCTAAGAACGTTTACTTAAGAGTTTTAAAAGCATTCTAATATTCTTACGTCTAATTAAACCTAACTTTTAATTAAAACTTCTCTAGGCTTATAACCTATTAAAGTATAAAAAGTAGAGACTACTTATTCTATAGTAGACTTAAAGGTAGATATTACTACTTATCTTTATAGGCTTAAAGGTAGTAATTACTACTTATTTTACTATAGACTTAGAGATAGATAAAAATGTTATAGAAAGAGAGAAATTAAATTTATACTAGAGAAGAGAAGAAAATTAATTTAACTAGTCTTAATTAAATATATATAACTATTCTTCTCTAATCTCTTTTAACTTTTTACTTTATACTTTATTCTTTAACTTCTACTTTTATAGTACTATTCACTAAATTTTTAGCTATTTATATTTTTTAATAGTAGCTTTTTAGTAGCTTTTACTATAGTAGTATATATAATAGCTTATAAAGATTATAAAATATCTTATATTAGATAGATAGCTTTATATTAAAGTAGCTTTTAGTAATTAGTTAAATTAGTTATAGAATCTAAGTATAATTCTAAGTACGTAGATTTAGATAAGAATTCTAATAGCTAAAGAATAGCTAAGTAGCTTATTTTTTACTACTTTCTGTTGAAATGTGGAAGCAGAGGCTGCTTGTCCTATAGCAGACTTAGAGGTAGACGTTGCTACTTGTTCTACTATAGACTTAGAGGCAGATAGGAAGGTTCTAGAAAGAGAGAGACAAGATATGTGCTAGGGGAGAGGAGAGAATTAAATTGACTAGAATACAGTGATCTGTTCACTCTGTGCTCTTCGCTCTACCTCTACAGTGCTATCTACTAGATCTACAGCTATTTATATTTCTCTAGTAGCAGCCTTCTAGTAGCTTCTACTATAGTAGCTTACGTGGCAATATGTAGATTATAATATATCTTGTATTAGATAGATAGCTCTGTATTAGAGTAGCTCCTAGTGATCGATTGGATCGATCACAGAATCTAGATAGCGAGAACAGCTAAGTAGCTTATTCTCTAACACTTTCTACTTAGTTATCTCTATTAAAGAGGCTATAATCTAGAAGTAATTTCTAATAAACTTCTAGTAGAAGTTTATAAAACCTAAAAAGAATTATATATTTTTAACTATCTTAGAAATTAGCTATTCTTATATAGTCTAGACTTTCTTTAAATCTATTTTATACTATCTCTTAAGATTATAAATATTAGAAATTCCATTTCTCTTAAGATAAATTTACACTTTTCTAGTTAAAAGTAAAACTTATTGTTCTTAAGCTTCTATAATACTTTATTAATATATTTAATATACTTATTTAGCATTCTCTTAGATTATACTATTAGAGAATAAGCTACTTAGCTATTCTTTAGCTATTAGAATTCTTATCTAAATCTACGTGCTTAGAATTATACTTAGATTCTATAACTAATTTAACTAATTACTAAAAGCTACTTTAATATAAAGCTATCTATCTAATATAAGATATTTTATAATCTTTATAAGCTATTATATATACTACTATAGTAAAAGCTACTAAAAAGCTAGTATTAAAAAATATAAATAGCTATAGATTTAGTAAATAGTACTATAAAAGTAGAAGTTAAAGAATAAAGTATAGAGTAAAAGTTAAAAGAGATTAAAAAATAATAGTAATATAAATCTAATTAAGACTAGTTAAATTATTTCTCTTTTCTTCTCTAGTATATATCTTATTTATTTTTCTAAAGCTTTTTTATTTATCTCTAAGTCTATAAAAGAATAAGTAGTAACTACTACTTTAAAACTTATAAAGATAAGTAGTAATATCTACCTCTAAGTTTACTATAAATTAAGTAGCCTCTACTTTCTACACTTTAATAGGTTATAAGCCTAAAGAAGCTTTAACACTAAGTTAGGGTAAGATAATAAAATTTAGCAGTTTACTATAAGATTACTAAAGTAATTCTATTAGAAAAGAGTTATAGATAATTAATTAATAGTAAAGATAATTAATTCTAATATAGAATAATAAAGTATAAATCTTAGTAAGTAATAGCTTATAAGAAAGTAGATTTTAAGTTAACTATAATAAGAGTAAATAATAAAATCTATCTATCCTTATATTCTTATTACTTCTAGTTCTAGCATCTATAGCATCTACTAAATGTCCTAGCATCTGCCCTCTTAGCGAGATGTCAACTCTTGGCGAGATGTTAGTCACGTGATCCTCGCCCCGCGATGATCATCCTGTCCGTTAGGATCCCTAGTGGTTTCCCAACCACTTATTGTCATACCTAGGGAGAGGATCCTTTCGGCTGTTACTTGTAACACTTTATTAGCAAGTATGCTATCTCTAAAAGTAATTACGCTAGTAGTTAGAGAGCCTAATAAGCGTTACTATACACTAGCTTACTAAGAGCGCTTAGCTTATAATATAATCAGTAATAATATTTATAAAAGAGAATAAGAAGCTACGCGTAGCTAACTAGCGCTAATAGTAAAGGTAGAGATAGTAGAGTTACTATCTTACTTCTAGCAGAGTGCTCTAGGTGCAGTAGGCTTAGCAGCTTGCTGCAGAGGCAGAAAGGGTAGTTACGGAGGTTAAGTAGGGTGAGGGGAGTTAGCAACGTTAGCGCGCGCCTCTAACGTGCACGAAGTGCTATATTTAAGGACATACTTAGACTTTATGCAGAGCTAAATAATAAATTATATCTCTTTATTATATCTTATTTTATTGCGTAGTGGTGGATTAATTGTGCAGAGAGTTGCGTTAAGTTTGGTGGGGTGCGCAGCTTACTGGGGTGCGCAGCTTACTGGTGGGACACGTTAGCTTTAACTTAGCTTAATAAGATTTTGAAAACCTCAGCTTGGCTTAACTTAATCTAAATATTGACTGGTTTGGCTTGATAAGCTTGATCTTAGCTTGATTATTGACAAGTCTGGTAAAAATATATCTTCTTCATTGAATCCAGTACTAGCGACTATCTAAGGGCTGGTTGCTTCCTTAGTCTTCATGAGCTCAATCATGTGTTATGCCACGCCATGGTATTCATGGTACAGAAATTGTACAATACAAATCATTCTTTGTAGCTATTTAGAGGCAGGGCTATGTCAACCTACTTCTTTAAGTATTGACTACCATTTAGCAGTCCCATGGGTCCATCAACCTGTTCCCTGCTACGGTCTCAGCAAACTTTGGAATTGCTGACGAGTGGGCCCACGGTTTTAGAGTCAACTCTTCTCCAATTGTGTGTGCGAAGCAGCTGGACCAATGTTTGCGCGGATAGGCGGCAACGACCGACTCAATAGTCTGCTTTGCGATGAGCGTAGGATTTTTGCCCGCGTTGTCTATCACGTCAGCATATAGTGCCAAGTCACCTTGGGATGCAAGTGCAGGCTTCTAGACATACCAAAAAGAGTAGAGAGCTGGATCAACTGCCCTACCGTAGTGATTGTACCAACATCACCTAGGTCTTGATGCCGAATGATTGCTTCCGCTACACTCTCAGCTTGTTCCTTTGGTGTCCCGTACTCTTTCAGTATCTCCAGTGCAATGTAACCACCATAGAACTCAAATGAGAGGAGAGATCCATGTAGGTTTTCCTGGGTAGTACCAATGTCATGGAGAAGACACGTCAAGTAGTAAGTTTCAACACTCAGTAGAAACGAAGGCAGGTGCTTTTGAGCGATGGCGACGCCTGGTTATCATGTTTAACTTTAGCGGACGGTCACTGTATTAATCAGGAGTGATGGGTTCTAACCATAAAAGTACACTCGCATGGAGTGTTTGTAGACGTCCTCTGGTAGTCGCTCTTTCGCGTATTCGTGAACTTTGTTTGCGAGTTCAGTGTTTGGGACATGGATGTCGGTCACGTCATAGACCGCGGGATCCCACGGACTGATGTCCTTGAGAAGAACAGACGTATCATGTGGCACTGATGTCCAACCATAAGTCTCAAGTGTCTTTGTAGAATGATCTGCAGGATGAGACATGGGTAGGGGCAGGTCGACCAATTCTAGGACAAGGAAGAGCAGCGTTGTGAAGACGTAGTATACTCCGTGATGATGTTGCTTCCATGTCTACTCCGGCACTCCATCTTATCTATCTCAACTTACAAGCACTATCGATAGAGATCTAGAACACCTATACCATAATCCATTGATGCGAAATCCATTACCAGTGCTGCATGATTACGCTTGCTCAGCGGTTGGTTTGTGCTGTCGTCTATGTCTGCTAATTCGAACTGAATCACAGGGCGTGCACAGGCTGGCTAGACGCTCAGCGGCGCAGCATTCCGCGTACTAGTATCGGCTAGTTATCTTTCAGCTCTTACCTGATTGCGGCGAAAGGCGCATTGACAGCATTTGTCACAGTTAGTGGCGAACACTAAACCATCACACGACTAGCAAGCTCAGTCGCTTGGACGAGGATTATATGTGGTATGCATACTAGCATTTCCATACATCGCGGAATGTCTGCGCCCTTCAAGCTGATTAGGAAGTTTTTAACCCGCAGAATTTGGGCCTGACAGAGTGGCGTAGGTATTTTCCCTGTTTCAGCCGAAAGGCGTGCTGCTTACCGAGCGGGGGTATTTTAGCATTGTTTTCGCGCCTGGATGGCGCATTACTCATTCAGGTCCATTACTATTGGTACGATAGTTATTCTACACACGACAGTGCGTCATCATTTCTGGTTGCTGTCTCTGCTTACTACTACTTGTTGTCGCTTGCTGCGTCTCGTGTTCTTCAGCGCCTACGCGCGAGCTTATACCACTATGCCACCTAGGATCAAGGGGTTCTTGGTCAATCTCCGCACGCTGCATCACGATGTATCTATGGACACCGTGCTACCTAATGGCCATCTGTCAAGTTGCAGGTTTACTGTCGAACGCACTATGCGCCTAGATTCAACAAGTGATGGCGCGAGCTCTAGAACATGACTACTCCTGCTCAACGCGAACTGGAAAGCTTGAAGGACGCTGGGGCTGCAAATAATGGCATAGCAAGAGCATGGGGTTGCTTCAGACTTGATGCACGCTCAGATTCTGCACCATTAGATAGCTTAAGGCTAAAAGACGCCCAGAAGGTCTACGTGGAAGGAACTGGAGGCTAACCAATGAACGCGACTAATGCGTCGTATCGAGTCTTCCTACTAGGTGATGCTGAGGTGCTAGTAGGCTCTGACTATGAGTTTGGTCTGATTAAGGTTTAGTGGCAGAATATGACGCTGCTGCCATTGTACTTGAAGATTGATAACATGGCTCCCAGCGTTATTTTGGGTCAATGAAGATACCTGTGGAGTGCCTTATGCATCTTTGGCTTGAGGTAGAGATAGAAGGTTACGAGGACATTGTCTAATAAACAGCCGGTAGCCCTGGAGCTCCCTCGTGATAGTGTCGATTATGAGAATATGTAGCTGCATGTATCTTCGAAATAGAAAAGGAAGATAAAGCGCATTCGGTAAACCTGGGCTAGTTTTTGTCGCGATTGCTTATTCCAAGTGCTCAATTGGGTATTGCATGTCAATTGTTGAAAAATCTGTACAATAGTAGATCTATGACAACATCACACAACGGTCCAGTTTCAGCGAAGCAGTGAAAGAGTCATTCTATAGTGGTATTGGGGTAGGCGTTAGCACGTCTGGTCAGGACTTTAAAGGTTTCTGAGACGTCCCGCACAGTAGCCATATATGTCAATCTTACCACCTGAGGCCATTCTCAATATGCAAAGCCTTCAATGCAGTTTCACAACTGCTAAGGTATTCAAGGATCTGCTAATCTTCTGCATACGCTGTGAACTCTCAATGTTGACGCAGAAGCATAACACCAAGTTCTTGTACCCGACACCAGCTTCTCGAAGAAGTCTTGAACCCATTCTGACCAAGGTTCGCCGATTTTTGTCGGGTTGTAGGAATCGTTCGCGTTTCAAACTCGCTGTGAGTGCCTTCATTGAGAACCTACGTTGTCAATAATCTCAATCGGCCGAGTGTTAACATAAGGCCTTTCCTGTTATTCTCGGTAACACATAGTCGCAATAGGTGCCCCGATTTTAATTAAGACATCTTGAACAATGATGCTGTAGGCAGAAACCATGGCTTAGTTCCACACTTCGCTCATCCAGTCGTACATTGCTGACCCAGCTATGTCGGCGCTATGTCGGCTAGCTATGCTAACTCAAATCTCATGAGTAACGTCCTATACCGATTGGGAGCCTCTCTTGAAGAACGAAATCAGTCGCGCCAGCCAAAACGGTAGTGCACTTTACAGCCAGGGTTTTCCAGGTACTCTTCCAAAGCGTTGCAGTATTGTTCAGCTTTAGATTCTTTATTGGGATTGTTTCATACATGTCAGGCACGCAGGAGATGAAAGACACTTCATGCCTTGATCATGCCATCAACACTTCTTTGCTGCAGTCTCCGCTTCGACCGCCAGACTAGTAGCAGCATGAAGTGGGTATGCAGGTGGCCGTCGTAATGCTGAATGTCTGTCCGTAGAAAGCTAACGTGACATGATGCTATCCTTGCAGCCGACGGATTTTGCTTGTCCAATGGCGTTACGGGCTTACATTTGGTTCTCCTGAATATTACAAGCAATCCTAACAACAATGCGGACTGTTGTCGGATCTCGCTCCCACTAAGATCATAAGCCTGAAGTACACAGCCGCAGTCACAAACTTTAGACTAGCGCGTATATTCATTACCTGTTTGTTCCATGTCACAAACACAACATGGCAACAATTGCGATCCATGCTAAGACTGGTTTTTCAGGACGTTCAGGCGGTAAATGCTACTAGTTAGGCAGGCAGAAACTACTTCGGTAGGCCGAGGTCTCACTTATGCAGCATGCTCGCTTATAGCAGGCCAGTATTAATATGTTGACTCTGCTTGGTATTATGCGCATTCCCAGCTTTTCCTGTTGGTAAGTGGGGCTTCACACGCGGGGATGACTAGGATTCTTATCACAATAGTACCGCGCTAGGTGTTTAAGCCGCATCCAAGACAAGCCCCACCCGGCCGCCACGCTTTCAATGGGGAAGCAAGGCTGAGAACGGCTGCTCTCGGCCGAATATTCTGGGGTAAACCTACCTCTCGGGTCATTTCGATATTTCAACATGGTGGTTTAATTGCACATACGAGCAAGAGTGGACCACTACACACCAAAAGTTGGCAGATAGTCTTGTCTTGGTCAGTAACCCTCCTGTCTCTCTTCACATCAATTCAGGAAATTAGTAATGCAGGTCTACTAGGAAAACGTATATAAAAACCAAGGTAGTTATCTGAGTTCATTCTGCTTTCTCATCACCGCTGTGCTATCCATCAATTCAAGCTTCAAGACAGACTCGTTTACTTGTTAACGCTACCTATCGCCACCATGAAGACCTTCTTCGTTACTCTTCTGGCGCTGCCTGCTGCTCTTGCCTCACCTGTTGCAAGGTAAGAAATACTGCTTAGGCTTTATTAACTCCTATGGGAGCCTGCTGACCAAGACAAAACAGTGCATTCCCTATGCAGAGCATCGAATGTACCTGCATGAATGCTGCGGGTGCAACTAGGGCTTCTGGGCTCTGCCAGATTGTGAGGGGCTCACTTCGTGGCCCAGGCGAGTGGGTGAGTCTGGTTTCCTGTTCAGCTAAAATTATCCTCATTCTGTCTCTTGATTTACCCTGCTACATCCATATGTATGGTACTTATTCTGACAAAAATCCGCTTTTTAGTGCTACCGTGGTACTTCAACCACCCCCGCTATGGATACCGTGTTCAACAACGAGAAGTGTGTCCAACAGTGGGGTTCCGAATGGAACAAAGGTGTTTGCAGGTCTGTTCAGCTTTGCCAGGGTGCTGCTGGCCCTGACTATTATACCATTTGCTGAGGGAAATGAACTTGCCCAAGCTTCACGGGATATGCTATAGGGAGGGAGGTTTTACATAGCTTTGCTACACGACCAATCCTTTAATTCATTGGTATCCTTAGATACCTTGTTCTTTTTCGCAATCCTCAGTTATCAAATTGGTTTCATTGTGAGCTATATGATCCACGCGGATGGTGGTAAGCGCAAAGACTCATTGATGATTTATCATGACTGGCCTGAAGAAGAAGCTGCTAGACAAATACATCTCCCGTATCAAGGGAAGTCATAGGGAGGAATTTACTTCATAGCATATGCAAAACACTTGTTACATACAAGCCAAACTCGAAGAGAATACAAATTCGTCTTAGGTGGAAGCGATGTGGTAGGATTAGGTAGTTTTTGATCGACATGTAATATTGATAACACTGAACATATTAATCTTTTAAGAGCTATCAACCCCATATCTTGACATAACCAGGAGGCTAGAACTTACTACACCAATTCGTCAAATCTTCCGTAAGACTGGACAGAGACATGAGCGCAACTCATGTTCATCCCTGGTTTTCGCCAGCCAAAGAGTTGAGATGTATATCTCATTCTAACAGCAGAATTCAGGCGCAGTTGCGGAACCTTCCCTAGAGCAAGCAGCACCAGGGCAAGCAGCTCTGCATGCTTGGAACTATCGAAGAAAAGAACGTTAGCCCAATTGCTGTAACAGAACATAATGCTTGGGTCTGCTTACCGCAGTGTAGCAGGCCCGCTTCTCGAGTCCTTCAGGCTGTGCCTCAGGAACGGCGACGGCGGATGCCGTGGTGATAGCAACGAGGAGAATGACGAGGTACTTCATCGTGAGTGTAACTTCGAATATTTTGTAGTGCTGAGGTGGATGGAATGAGATGAGACTGGTTTGTGAATGAGGGCCAGACTGCACTTTATAGCCTGGAGTTTGAAATCTATATTTATGCTTTCTAAATAATCAATCCTTGAAGAGGCATAAACGTCATGTCATACTAACCTGGTCAATATTTAGCATGGTCTTGAGATGTAGTGACGAAACGGCCTTCCTGGCTAGACCGATAGACTTCAACGAGATAAAGTTAGTTTAGAGTCCTTACATCATGATTCGTACTCGATCAGTGTGAAGAGACTATATTATTGGTGAGAACCTTGTTCTTTGCAAGGTCTCCAATTCTTTTTCTGAAACAGGTGCTAGCATCATCATGGTTCAAATATTGAGTCTCCATCACGGCTTCAGTCGATCAGCATTGGTTCGAGGGCTGATTCTTGATAGGATAGCTAGAAATGCGGGACTAAACGGAGCGCTTAACCACCATGCTACTCCTATCGTTATGATCTAACACAGCTATCTTGTGCCTGTGATTGCGTATGACTTTGAGGTCGTGGAACAGACTACACCCTGGGAACATCATCTTAGTAAGATGGATCAAAAATCGTTCCCAGGAATGCCTGACAGCGATGCAATGAAATCTGACCATGTTGGCTGATGTACACGTCACACCGCTCTTAATCCTCCCGACATTGAGTTTCTGTAGTCTCGGACCGAACATATCGACCTGATAATACTACCCGTCAGTATGAATCCGATTATTGGTGTCGTGTATCTAATCTATGGGGCGATGAGGTTTAGAGCTCTACTACTACTGTACTCCCGCCTGTGACAGCCGCTGACGGTAAAAGTCCAAGCTGCCTATTGTATTATTTATGAGCTCTACGCCAACTCCTGCATATACTATGTTTCAATCTAGTCGACTACTATGGGTATTACGTTGCTTCTAGAAAGTACTTCGTATGACTCTAGCGCTTAGAAGGACAGTAAACGCTAGAAGCATTTACGAAACTCTTAGTCCCTACATTAGACTAGCTACATACATAAATGCATGAACTTCTACAAACTTTCACTACTAACGATACTTAGATAACGTCATACTGGTGCAGAAGAGTTTAGTAATACATAGTAGGACTTGGAAGAGGTAGTACGCTAGCATCACTCAAGGGAGATCCATCAATCTTCTCTTTAGTGTTTAACAAGATCGACGGGATCACACGAGCTTACAGAATCGATCGGGCTATCGACAGCACATGCAAGAACTTCAATAGGTCAAGTATTGCGCACGATGTACATTGTTTTTACGATATGCGGGGGAGACTACCTAGACTCTATTTTTTGAACCGGATTTAGCTTTTCCATTGATGTGCGGATCCTAATGCTGCTGACAATGAGGTAAGATATTGTCCGCTTGTACCTGCGCTATTTTACCCGATCTTCTAAACGGGCCTTTGCTTAGTGAATGGGTAGAGCTGTGACGAGGCGGCGCGGCACGTATGAGTGAGCCGCGGATGCTAGCGGCTTTGAGAGACACCTGTGATTACTGCTGTAGTACAAACTATATCAAGTCAGTGGTGTTATCAGCGTGCTGAAGAGAAGACGTGCCATTGTTAGTATAAGACATCGTTTCTCAAATATTGGGTCACCATATAGCAGTACAGTATGTACCCTATCATTTCATCTAATTCTAGTCGTCGAATATTAATTAAGTAAGAGTTATCCTGAAGCTAAGTATGTACCTAAAGATGGACTTTGCTTCTCACGTAATAAAGCGTACATGGCATCCGAGGGATGGTCCGCTAACTAGGGGTGGTCGGGTTAATGTTCCGCGACGGTCCGACCTCCTCTCTTCCCGGCTGTATACACCCGATTATCCGGAGAACGTTCTCAAAGAGGTCAGTTGTCTCGAGTCTGTGCGTTGCGCCGAGATACCATCCGGAGCTTGCCGCCATGTTTATTATGTCCATTCATTTATCGTACCAGGTACGTTTCCAGTTGGACATCAAATCCAACTTATTGCTGCTTCGCGTCATGTGTTCTCATTGTCTACCAATATTCTCTTCCTGGATCACAAATCCTTAGTTGGTAGTGAGCTTCCCAAGTACATTGGCAATGATTGACTTTCTTGGAGAGGTGTGATTTACATCTAATTTCGAGGAGTTTGCTACAGGTTAACTAGTCAATCAGAGATGCGATTCAAAAAACTGGCTTTGGAGCAGAGAACGATCAAACGTTGCAACATGCGCATCGATAATTCGCCGTAGCCAATTCTTTGGAGACTCTCTCAAGAGTACATTCAAGCCCGAACGAAGTCGTTGCGCCTTCTTCCCAGCTGTTGGATTTTACTGCTCCTCAACGCGCTTAGGGCAGCTTGAGTTCATGAGTTCAGACTTTCTTCAAAAATTATCTCTTTACGCAGTTGAGTTATGTGCAGTCTCAAGGTCAAAGCTTGGGTCATTTTGCATGAAGACTTGTTCGCTCTAAGGCAGTTTCCAACTTTTCTGAAGGCTTCGCGCAATGGCCGTGTAAATCGCAAGGCTGTAGGCTTTCAGGAAGGTAAACAGGAAAAGATTCCCATGAATTTTACGAATGATTTTGCAGAAGTAGCGTGGACCGTACATCAACGCGGGAATAGGAGAAGCTTGTTCTTGAGCCTCTGATTTTTCAGAACGATACAATCTTTCTGGCGTTCTTTTACTGTTAGCAGCAGTTTCAGCAGATGCAAATCGCTTTTGCGGGTCAGGGAACGCCTAATGACGTCAGTAGGTTGTCAACGAAACCCTGCATTACCTACAACGTGAATGACCGCACCTGCAGGTACTGCAGCCAAATACACTCACCACCATATTGTTTCTTCTTTACTAGTCTCGACATTCGAAATTTCTGCTCTACAATACCACTAACATGGATTCGCGCGCACAGCGCGAGCCGTCAGCTGTCCTAAAACGAAAACCAGTCGCTCCACCGGCAGACCCTGTACCAACTTCGACGCGGGGGCGCGAGCTCACGAGCAGACTTATACCTAATTCTTTCCTTATTCTTATTATTCTCGCTGCCCTTATTCTCTCCTAGCTATTACGATAGGTCATTTTAGGAGCGCCTGTCCTAGTGTACGCTATTCTACTTAGCGAGGCGAATAGACATTAAATCCTTCCATTTATTTCTATTTAGACTATTTTTACTACTGTAAACCTTATCTACGCAGTTTACGCGACTGGCTAGCTCTTCTATTAGTTCTTCGTAGCCTATTACTAGCTAACTCTTTTTATTATCTATCTTTACTAGTTTAGAGCCGCTGCTGCCCTTATACAATGTAATCTGCGTAAGATCTCTCTATATAATCTATACCTTATTGATTATTCAATTGCCTTCTTTAACCTCCTAGCTCTTAAACTTACTACTAAGATTAAAGGGCTCTGTATTATTTGTAGTGTTACGCTCTTACTCTTAATAATAAGACTGGTTGCGCATAGCATTAAGGTTAGGATTTAGCTCTTAAATAACATTGAGTTAAGTATATAAGTTAATAATGAGTATGCAAATATAAAGGGCAGAGACTAGGAACTTACTTTTCGCAACGTTGCATATAGCGTTCTAGAGCCAGACGATAACGACTTAGTAGTTATAACTAATATAGCCATACTTAGAGTAGTAATAGAAAAGGGCAGGAAAAGTAATCAATTAACTAATATAGTAAAATGCTTTATAGCCAAAAATATTTTAATAGAGGCCTAAGACACTACTTTAGCCTTTTCCTCTATTAAGGAAGTAGTACTAGATAAAGATCAGGTACATACTTCCTATAGAGAGTTCATACACTATATTAATAAGATAAGTTTAATTGTAATTAGTAAAATTCACACAACTAAGGCTTTAAGAGTAAGAAAAGATAGTAAAGTAGATAAATAGAATTAAATAGACGAATAGAAATAGGGTAAGAAAGAAAGAGAAGAGCTAGAAGTCTATCTAGATAGTATAAATATACATAATTTTCGCGCTACTATCTACGCTTAGATTTATGGCTAGCCTTCTGCACCTTATCTACCTTTAAAATTAATTAAGCCCTCTACAGTCTATAAGATATTCTATCTAAATCTAACGAGGCTTGTGCATTAACTACTATTCCTATACTAGTTAATACTAAGCCTAATCTACTATTGCTACCTAGTAAAATCTAAGTTTCCTATAGTAGCTAGTTTAGGTAGATAGTTTATAGTACTAACAAAGAACTACTTCTTTAAGTATTATTTAACCTAAGGTATAGAAATTTATAGGCTTAGAGCTATAATATTTACTTAGTGCGCGGATACTAATTTTACTATTAAATTCAGTCTAATCTTAAGCAAAGTATAGTTCCCTACTAATATAGATTATAATATCTAAAAAATACTTTAAAACGTTAGATATGATAGCTTATAGAGTCTTTCCTAATCTTATCAAACCTAGATATGTTTAAGACTAAGTAGTATAAACCCTATTCTCACTATACCTATATTTCTCTTTCTACACTATAAGTATATGTTTCCAAAAAAAAAGAAAGTTATTTCAAGATCCTTAAGATAAAGTTAGCTATTAAGAAGATTAAGCTAATACTCAAATTAGAATAAGCTTAAAAGGAGCTTTTGAGGTTAAAAAGAGTTAAGGCGGCTATATATATTAGCGTATATATGTTAGAGAATAAGCTACTTAGCTGTTCTCTAGCTATCAGGATTCTCATCAGAATCCAGGTGTATATGCATTTAGTAGTTTAAACCTAATAAGATCTTCTTAACTTTATTATTATAATTAACAAAGTAATAAAAGTTGTTAAGTCAGTTAAAGACTTTAGAAAGGGTAGAGTTTACACGAGCTTAAGCGAGTTAGTATAAACCTTTACAAATAATAAAGCTAGTAGTATAGTATTCTTAAATACTAATACTACTAAGGCGTTATAAGCTACGCTGAATAGTAATACGAAAAAAGGCTTTAAAACTTTTCTTGAAGAGGTTGATAGTAGTGTTGAAGAAGCTTTAAATAAGAGTATAGGTAGTATGCGTAAAGCGGGCTAGAACATAGTATATACTATAGCAAACGATTGCTAGATTGCATAACTTGTAGGCAAGGTGACTAGAAAGATAAAAAAAGTGCAGGGAGAGCTAGGATACAGCATCGATATTCCTATACCTTTAGCTAAGTACCGCATTCGCTACGAGTTTAAGCAAAAGCTTCTGCTAACGTACCTCATGGGTTCGCGCATCACACAGGTTCGTGCATCACTTTTGCCAAGACGCTATTAAAACTACCACCCTACCCTAATATCGTAATAACAATAGCAGTTAGAGCTCTTTAGTAAATATTAGATGTAGCTTACTCTCTAAGCTCTTAAATAGGACGCGAATCTCTCTATATAACGCGCTATAGCTAACTTTAATATAATATAATCATTACTAAGCTAATAATGCGTAAAATAAACTTTATAGGCAGATCATAGGCCTGAATTAATAAATCTAACTAAGCTTAAGACGAGGGTTATTATTAAGTATATACTTAATCTTGATCTACGTAGATTTCCTCTTAGGCTTATAACTATAGCTAATATAGCTAATCTTTTACGCGCTAAGTATAATCTAGGCTAAGTTAGCTAAAACTAGTCTAGCACGTTTATTAAGCGCTACTCTAAGCTTAAAGTAAAGTTTAATTATAAGTATAACTATAAAAGAGCCCTTTTTAAGAATTCTAAGGCTATTTAGAACTAATTTAGCCTAGTAGCTAATATAAAAGCTATGTATAGTATCTAGAATAATAATATATCTAACTTTAATATAATAGGCTTTATAATAAGCTAGATTACGTTAGAAGCTATTATTATAGCTTTAGAGAGACGTAGACAACTAAAGACTATCTAGCCTAGTAATAAAAAGTAGGTAATAGTTATCTAGAGTATTAAGATAACTAGGTAGATAATTCTACTCTTTATTATACTTAAAGCGCGCTACTACCTCTTATGCTAGTATAAGAGTAGTAATATACTCTAGAACTAAGTTATTAGAGTCTCTAAGAATAGCTAGATAACTAATAAGCTTAGTTATATATAGCTAAAGTACTTTAATAAGTATATAATAATAAAGACAGTAGGCGCTAAGTATTTACTTATTATTAATAGCTATAAAAGCTATAACTTACTAAATTTCTAAAAACACTATAAAGATAACAGGATTATAACTCTTTATATACATTTATACTTATCTTACCTTTTATAGCTACTTAATATAGGCTATTTTATTTTTTTAAAGTAGACTTATAGGCGCTAAGTTGAATTACTTATACGCACTTAGATTAACTATATTACTAGATAAGAGTTTCTGTTTTATATTAAGTAAGCTTTTAACGCGTTATTTACTACTAGTAATATCTAAGAAAAGTTTTCAGGCGCTGGATGAATCTTATTTAATCTAGAAGGTGTTAGATTAGCTCTTAATATTGAGTGACGCACTCTATTACCTCTATCTATTAATATATAGCTCTAGGTATCGTAAACTCTAAGAAATACTTATAAAATAGGGTTATAATCAACGCTAGTAAAGTAAAGAATTTAGAGATACTTAGATAGCTAACTAACGTCTATAGTAAAGGCTTTTAGAAAAGTTTTAAAGGGGGTAGCTATTATTGCGTATAAGCTAGTATTAGCGTAAAAATACATTACTAAGCTTAAAGTAGCTAACGCAGCCGCTACGCAGTAAAAAGCGTATAAAAGAAAGTAGATTTAGGTAAAAAGAACCTTAATAGTAAAACATAGGGCGTATATATCTACTCTTCAGAACTTAAGAGCGCATAGTAATAGAAAGAAAGTAAAGAAGTAGAAGCATGCTAAAGTAAGTAAACTATCTTAATATTACAGTAGGGTGACACAAAAAAAGACCACAAGAAAAGGTTGCTATTTTTAATCTAGTATAGCATAGCGAATAAGAGGGCTAGACTGGAAAGGGTTAGTAATCTAAAAAGCCAAGATCTAGTAGAGAAACCTAGCGTCCCTAGTCTTTGCTAGTAAGCTGCTAGAATATATAAGGCTAGGCTAAAGTTAGAGAAGAAAAAAGTAGAAAGTAGGACGTATTTATTACATTAAGACAGAAGAAAACTACTAATATTAGAGCTTATATTTATTATATGCTAGTTAAAGCTTCTTCCTATATATTACTAGACCTCTAGAAAATTGCTAATAGGATTTATAAAGAAAAAACCTTTTTTTAGGTTTTATTACTTAGTAAGCTATATTAGTTTAACAATAATCTAGGATTATAATATAAGAGTTTTCCAGTACAGAGTCTTTAACTATAACTCTAAGTGTAGTAAAATTGTATAGAGAATCTTAAAATACAAGTATAAGATAAATATTGTATAAAAGTCTTATTTCTTAGAAATACTCAATATTAGGACGTTTTTACTAGTTTTTTCAGTAGATCTATTAGTACTATGAATCTAGTAGAAATTACTATATAGCAAGTAAAAGATATCTATTAGATATAAGAAATATAGATATAATGTTTATAAATATCTATAATATTAAGTCAGTCAACGTAACTAAAGACTATTAAGTAATCTTCGTGTTTTAGTACTTTTAGAAGCTTTATCTTACTAAGTATAGTAGTTAGAGATCAAATCTCTATATTAAAAGTCTATAGTTTTTTATAGTAAAAAACTTCTATATTCTAAGTATCTTACGAAACTTAAGAGATAGATTTTATTTTAATTACTTTTAGAGACTTAACTTAATAACTAAGACTATTATTTAGTAACTATAGCTATAAAACTAGTATATAAAGCATCTATCTAACAATGTTTCTGTAATTACTCAATAATACTATATTTCCAGTTCCTTAGTATGATAGATAGGTCCTAATTTGTACTTTTTTTCTTCTCTAACTTTAGCCTAGCCTCTTATATTCTAGCAGCTTACTAAGCAAATATTACACATGCTAAGTTCCTCTACTAGATCTTGGCTTTTTAGATTACTAACCCTTTCTAGTCTACCTCTCCTATTCGCTAAACTATACTAGATTGGAAATAGCAACCTTTTCTTGTAGTAGATAGCTTAGATATTAAGAATCTTATTCGCTTAATCTTAGATAACACTCTAGACAATAATCTAGTTATAGATCTTAATTAAGGTGTTCTAATTATGCGTTAGTTAGAGTAAGCTGCGTCTTTTAGCGCTTAGCCTAATTAAGATCGCGTTGCTTAGAACTTAGAGACTAAGTATAGTACTCTTATTACGAGTGTTCCTAATCTTATAGATTAGGCACCTTCTATCCGCAAATCTACTATTACTAGTAGTTAATCTTATCTAGTAGCTTAAACCTTATTAGCTACTAATCTAATTATTATTTTATCTACGTCTTCTTTAACCTCTAATAATTCTAACAATAAGTCCTTATCTAGCGCTGCTCTATTTAATCCGCCTTAGCCTAATTAGACTATTTATAATAGCAATATTATTATAATTAATAATACAGTAGGGTGACATAAAAAAAGACCACAAGAAAAAGTTACTGTTTTTAAACTAGTATAACTAAGCGAATATTAACGCTAGACTAGTAAGGGTTAGCTCATTTTAAAGCCAAAAAGTAGGAGATTATTTTAGCGTCCCCACTTTTACTTAGTCAGCTCCTTTTCTCCAGTATTCATCTAAGATATCAAGGTAAAAAAAATCTAACAAATTTAAGCCTCTAGATCTTGTTAGTAGACGTATAAAAATAGCTATAACTTTTTTCCTAGATAATATAGCTAGTAAAGATTACGTAAGCAGATTCTTAGCTAGCTTATATTAGTTAGTTATTTAATCAAAAAATAAATAAGTTTTTAGCACTTGCTTATATAAGCTTTAGCTTAGTCAGCTATTAGTAATCTTTTAGTATATATTAACTACTTTCTACCTTAAGTAACCTAACCTTGTATTTCCTCATCATGAATCCAAAATTTTCAAAATTTGAAGCCGAAATCAACCGTTTTCTTGAAACAAAAACTCCTATTAAAAATATAATTAATTACTATAATAAAGGCCCACAATCAATATATAACGCTATTAAACGAATTAAGAGAAAAAAAAAAGCTATTAGTCAGCCAAAAAGAGCTAGTGCAGGCAGAGTTTCAAAGGTTTCTCCTAGAGCTAAAAGAGTTATTAATAGGGATATTACGAGGAGCCCTAAAAAGCAAAATAAGAGATTATTAAAAGAAAATAATCTAGATTTTAGCTCTAGAACACTCCAGAGAGTTCTAAAGCTAGAAGGGTGGAGTACAAATACCTGTACTAAAAAACAGATTTTAAACCAAAAAAAGGCTAAATTTCGATTAAGTTACGCCAAGAAAAAGCTAAAAGAGCTAGGAAACATTAATTTCAACCGTATTATATTTTCTGATGAGTCAGGGATCCAACGAGGCCATGGATCTAGATCAGAATATATGAGAAAACGCGGAAATCAGAGATTTGGCAAGGATTTGATTTCTACAAAGAATACAAGTAAGTTTAAAAATATTCCTAATAGGCTAAAATATTCTATTTTATAACTAGTTTTTTTCTAGTATTTTAGTTTTTTATTATCTAGCTTCACGATATAACTATCTGGATAGGAGGCAGATCTGATTTAGTAGTTATTAAAACGCCAAAAACTACTATTAGTCATCGAAATCATCACTATATTAGGAAATGCCTAATACCTCATATTAAACCTCAAATAAAACGAGGTAAGTTACCTTATTATTTTTGCTTAGTTTTTTAATTATATATATATTATTAATATATATATATATGTTTTAAATCTAGATGTTATTTTACTAATATATTTCTATTTAGGCTGGAGTTTTCAACAAGATAACGCTAAAATTCATAAGGCTAAAAACGTTTTAAGCTGGTTTGAAAGAAATCGCGTTAAGATTTTTGATCATCCACCTTACAGTCCAGATCTAAATCCAATAGAAAACGTCTGGAGCTTACTAAAAGATCGGCTTATTAAGCGACCTACTAGCTCCCTTGGCGTAGGAGCTAGTGAGAAAGGTATTGATACTTTTATTACAGCTATCCTAGAAGAGTGGCCAAAAATACCTCAACAGGATATAGATAACTGTATCTTATCCATGCCTAGACGATATAATAAGGTAGTAGAAGCTAAGGGCTGGTATACTAAGTATTAGTAAGCAGCTACTAGTTATAATATCAATATATCGTTTAAAAGCTGTTTATTATTTAAATAATAATCTAGATATATAATATATACTAGTAACCTTGTATATTATTACTATATTAGATATGAATATATTTTAGATTTAAAAACTAGAAATTCATAGCTTACTAATATAGAAATAAAGGCCTAAACCCATTAATTTTAGAAAGCTCATGTTTAGCGTGATTTAACAAGTCCAAGGTGCTGACTAAGCATCACGTGATACGTCAAGGCTAATCTCCTACTTCTTGGCTTTAAAATGAGCTAACCCTTACTAGTCTAGCGTTAATATCCGCTTAGTTATACTAGTTTAAAAACAGTAACTTTTTCTTGTGGTCTTTTTTTATGTCACCCTACTGTAATAATGCTAATCTAAGCACGTAGACTAAGACTCTAAAGAAGACTGCGCACAAAGCTACTTTAAAGCAGCCTTCTTAACTATCTAATTATAAATACTATAATAAACCTCGCTCTAGTCCTTAAGAACACGAGTAAGCTAATTATTAATCCTATTCTTATACTGCCTACGCGAAGTCTAGTCTTACTAGTAAGACTATAGGAAAGTGCTATAATCGCGCCTATAGTAAGAGTGCTTATTATACTTATTATAACACTTATACTTATCTTTAGATCTCTAAAGCCCTCTATTATTATTAGTATAATACTATAAGTATTAATATAAGTAATCTAATCTTTATTTTATAATTTTTAATACTAATTAGATCTAATCTAGATTTCTAAGAACTATACTAATCGTAACGCTGTTACTAATTTAATCTGTAATTAGGAGTAGGAATAGAAGAACCTAGGTTAGGCTAAGAAGTAGGAGGAGGAGGACTTATATAAGTCTAGTTTCTACTTCTCTCTTTATAATACTCCTAAATAATCTAAGTATAAAGAGCCCTCTGCTTCTAAGCCGCGTTCTTCTACTAAGAAGCGCGCTGCTTATTCTCCTCTAAATAATTCTAGTTAATCTACTTAAGGGGAGTTCGCGACTCTAAGCAAGTGTCCTTATAATGATAATTAGTAGTACTTAATAAGTAATAGTGCTATTTCCACTTCTACTTCTAGTCTATCTTCTTAAGTTCCTACTACTTAGTATATGCTTTAATCTACTCTAACTATAGTCGCGTCTTCTTATTCTATTGTTCCTAGTCCTAATAGAATGTTTTAAATTAATAGGTTCCCCTATAGTCTATAGGCGTACTCTTTTTCTTTAGCTCTAGAATTAAGTTTAGTTAGGTCTATTTAGTATTCTTAGGCTTAGTATGTTACTAATCTAATCCTGTTCCCTCTAAGCGCTCTTGCTCTTTCTAGTCTGCCTTAGACTGCTCTAGCTTATGCTAGTGTTCCTAGCATAGGTGTCTAGAATAAATCTGCGGGCACTAACCTCGCTAATCTAAGCTACGTTATTAGTAGGACCTATAAGCTAGAGTCTCCTAGTACTAGTTGTTAGAATAAGAGCCGTAGATTATCCTCTTACTATTGCGGTTATCTAAGCAGCGGCGCCTAAGATTAATCTTACTTAAATATATTTTAGTAAGAATAGGAAGGTTTAGATTAATTTATAAATTACCTTAGCAATTAGTAATCTAATTATAATAAGTAGTAGAATATAGTTTTTTCTTTTTTTAATTGCTTTATTAAGTATTAGGCAAGTGTCTTTATAATACTTAGATCCCCTTTTTATATATATTAGTAGTTAAAAGATTAGTATTCTTTAATAATATCCTCTCCTAATTAGTAATTAAGTTGCCTATATCTTAGAGATTAAGTAGTTTCTTGAACTTTATAAATTATTAATAAGTAAGTAATTTAGTTAATCTATTAGCTAGCATACTATTTATATCTAGGTACTTAATCTAGAACAATCTTTTAGCGTGCTCTTATCTTAGCTATATATATTAGATATTAATATACCTAAGCCTTATAGTAATCCGCTTATTCTTGCCTATAACTAAGTAGATTATCTACTAATTATTATACTATATAGTCTAAAGTTCTCCTAGATTAAGTATAAGCTTCTTAAAGAATCGCTTAATTACTATTATTTTCTTTGCTATATACTTAAGGGCGAGCAGCTTAGCTTTAGTAGTTAACGTAGTAATAGTGTTTTAACGCGCCGCCTTCTAAAGGATCGCTCCCCTATATAATATTATAATATATCTATATAATAATTAATGCGTCTCTAGATTATCTATAAATAATACGTCTCTATAGATTATAAAATTTAGTCTATTATATTTTCTATATTAAATTACGTTATGACGCGTCTAGTATAAGTAAATAATAACACGCTCTACTACGCGTAAGTGCTTAGCATTTAAATTAGTTAAGAAGTATAATAGCTTAGATATAGCAAACGCAATATTTAGTCTAAGTATCATTATAGTGTATAAGACTAATCTAACTTATTCTTAGTAAGCCTTAATCTCCTATTTTATTGCTTTACCTATATTCTTAACTAGTCCCTCTAATAGAAAAGGGGTCTTTAGAAACCTGCTATTCTCTAATTTAAACTTCTTTATAATCTTATTACAGTAGGGTGACATAAAAAAAGACCACAAGAAAAAGTTACTATTTTTAATCTAGTATAGCTTAGCGAATAGGAGAGCTAGAATAAAACGGGTTAGTGATTTAAAAAGCCAAGATCTAGTAGAGAAACTTAGCGTCC